>QRFJ01000214.1:473328-496287 GCA_006176705.1 Cocos nucifera | reverse complement strand
TGTTATGCAGAACATACGGTGCATGGAATAATGAACTCTTATATCCATCAAAACACTCACTGTTTTGTGCAATCTTTGTTCTCTTGTGTAATATTGGGTAACAGAGGGGAGAAGGGTTATAGCTAATTTTGTAGTTGCATGCTAGTTGAGTGTGGAGGAATTATGTCAGGGTGCCCTGTTGATTCACATGCATCAGATAACATCCACACTCCATGGAAAACTTGGTCATTAATTTCATTTTGACTAATTTAAAAATAAGAGTTGACGGACTGTTATATCAACTTGTTAGGAACGATAGCGGTTACCATAAATTTTGGGCAGGACTTACATCGCAATGAATGATTACCGTGTTGCACATATGTAACTAAGTTTGTGTGCTAAGTTTTATGGAATTTGTTGTTCGGTCACTTGTGTTTCAGTAGTAAAATCTGGAAAGTTATGTATTGAACTATATCTTATAATATTTTTTTTTTCATATTTTCAATATAAAATTGCATGGATACTTAACTTTTAATTCTCTTATTTAAACTTTTATTTTTTGATCCTAGAACGCACATATTCGGAGCCACGAAAATGGATGCGCGGGAAGGGGCGTGTGACAATACAATTTGGCTGTTGCTACAACTACGCAGTGGTATGTGTATTGCTTGCCATGACTGTCAACATTTTCACTTTTATAGCTACGTTGACGGATGTGATTCTCACCACAAATTATGTACTCTGCAGGACAAGCATGGGAATCCTCCGGGCATAATACGGGATGAGGAAGTAGATCCCATGCCGCCCTTATTAAAGTCGATGATCAAGAGAATGGTTGCATGGCATGTCCTTCCGCCTACTTGCATCCCCAATAGTTGCATCATCAACATATATGATAAAGATGACTGCATTCCCCCTCACATTGATCATCATGACTTCGTCCGGCCATTCTGCACAGTCTCCTTCCTATCAGAGTGTAATATTTTATTTGGTAGAGAGCTAAAGATAATGGGACCAGGAGAATTCTCGGGATCTACTGCAATTCCTCTACCCGTCGGGTATGCTAATTATCTCCTTTTTATGCTACTTATGTTGACCACTATTATTAATGCACATACGTATGGACAAGCTTAACCATAATAGGTTCAAAAAAACTAAAAATTTGATGTTGCCTTTTTTTTTTTTGCCTTTCTTTTCTTTTTTTACTTTGCAGTTCCGTGCTTATCTTAAATGGCAATGGTGCTGATGTAGCAAAGCATTGTGTGCCAGCTGTCCCCTCCAAAAGGTAGTGTCTATGTTTGAAGTCTCTCTCATTGGGCTATTATGTCCGCAGCTTACTGCCATTTCTAACCACTTCTCCCACATTACCTCTTGTCCAGGATTTCTATTACGTTCAGAAAGATGGATGATGGTAAGCTTCCTTACAAATTCTTACCCGACCCAGAGCTGCAAAATCTTCATCCTCTTCCATATCCACCAAGAAAATCCACAGTGCAACAAGCAGCCAACCAACGTTCTCCAAATCAGCAGCAAATCACTCCACAAGCTCGTGTTCTGGGTAAGCACATGCGTGACCACCAGAGCCATAATTCGAAGGGAGAAATTGCTGGGCGGGCTTCCAGCAGCCCCTTTAACTTGGGTTCGGATGATTTTCCTCCACTGGGTTCTAGTTCAGTAAATGGCCGATCAAACAAGCCAAGCCGATCGTTACGGCGGTAGCCTGAGCAACAGAAATTTGTAGTCATATGTCAGTCATTTTTTTTTGTATGTGTGATATGCAACCCGTCACAGAAGTAACCCGAGCAACAGAAACTTTAAGATATTTTTGTGGTCATATGTTACTCATTTTTTGTTATTTATTTCCATGATATACTGATCAGGTTGTAATCTATCTATCATCAATGTTCACGTCATATTCAAATTGTACACTTAATTATTACTACTTATGATGAAGTTTTGTCGCTACCGTACAATTATATGCGATCCCCAATCCTCATCCATAGGTCCCAAGAAGTTACATGGTTTAGATTTAACAATTGCTTCGGATTAGTGATGTTTAAGGTGTGCTATTATGTTCTGCTCTTTCTAGCAGGGAACTACTACCAAAGGTGATGTAATTGCTTTAAAAACTTTTAGAAACTTGAATGCTCACTTGCATTCGAGGCATTTCCTTAGATACGGGTATTTTTAGAAAAAAAACATCCATCCACTGCTCCATACAACTGCACAGATTCCTGATTCTAGCAACCAAGGCTCAGCTATGGCCAGCAGATCCAGCCAGAAACCACAACATGGAATTATAGAAAATTGAGAGTGGGTTAAGAGGAGCAATATTGACTTGCTGGTCGTTGGTGAGCTATTTTCTTGGCCGGGAATGATACAAACCCTCAAGGCATTTCGTTTATCATCTATCAAAAAGTTGGAAATTTGATCCTAACAGGTTGTAGTGATGCGTTTAAAATTGAAAACCATTCCTCTCCCGAGGATGGTGGTTTTCAAAATCGATAGAGGAAAATGCCATAGAAACTGGTCCTCTTGAGTTCTGATAGAGACTTATAAAACAGAATAGATGTCGGTAGTCCACTAGTTAATGTTTTAATGACATAAATGGCATTTATTAGCACCGTTCATATTCTGCATGGAGCATGTTAATAAAATTTGGGATATCATGCAACTGGATGGTCCACGTACAAGCGAGTTAGTGGAATGCTTTTTGAGGTTGTTTGGTTCGCAATCAGAATCAGAATGGATTGGAATCAAAATCAGAATGATTAAATTCTCCGAAATATTTAGTTCATAATCGGAATAAAAATTTGAATTCTTAGAAAAAAGTAGAGATGAAGTCTTAGATAAATTGGACCATTCATATTCCATCCTAGAATTAGAATCAAAATGAAACTCCTCCCAACCAAATGGTTGAAATGGGATCCATTTCCATTCCGATTTTAAACCCCAACTCCCCACAACTAAACACCCCCTAAGATTAATAGGAGTGGTTTAGGTCTACCGGTGTTCTGATGCAGCCTTTGACCATTGGATCACCATAGTGATCTCTAACTGGCAAGGGCTCTGATGCAGTGTTTGGAGCTCCCTCATATCACAAATCTCAAAGCTTATCAATCATGGATCATGATGGTGATCCAACTATTCCTTCTGTATTGGACCGCCTGCTGATCCAATGAGCTTTTAAGCCTCAACTCTTCCATGTGGACAATGTGAGGCATAAAAGATGGTGCAAATTAATAAGCCCTTGATCAATAACAAGTCATTTAGGGGGCTCTTAGCCAGCCAAATCATTATGTAAAAATTTTGTTGTGCAAATTAGGGAGATGTTTGGTTTGCAACTGGAATTAGAATCAAAATAGGTTGGAGTGGAATCAGAATGACCAAATCTCTCGAAGTATTTGGTCCATGCTCAGAATCAAAATTGGAATCAAAATAAAAATTTAAATCCTTAAAAAAAAGTAGAGATTGAATTTTAGATAGATCGAGCCATTTTCATTTGATCTCGAAATCAGAATTAGAATGAAACTCCTCTCAACCAAATGGTTGGAATAAGAGTCATCCATTCCCATTCCAATTTCAGGCCTAGCTCCTCCCATTCAAATGCCCCCTAGGTTTATATATAACGCATCATGCTATGTATGGTTTGGAGTTTGGAATGCTAAGGATCTGGATGGTGCTGTATTCCAAAAAAATGTAATTTTTTTTTCAAATATTTGTATTTATGTAGTTTATAAGCAACGTTGTTCACCAGACCGATAAATTAAAATTTGCCCTCCTTATCAGAGAAAGGAAGAGTGGCTTCACACATTGTGATTATCCAAGACCCAATACTTGAAGCCCGAACCTCCGAGTTAAACTGAGGGGTGAGACTACTTAGGCAACACTAATTCACAACCGGATCTGAGCTCTTAGTATCTTATTATAGATCATTAAGCCTCACAAGCTTTGATTAAATCCAGTGAGTTTTCTTCAGCAAGCTCATTGACTTTCAGTTGACTTGAAAAAGCTGATGATATCTTGATTTTATTTACTCAAATAATAAATAAAAATTTAGATAATTCTGAAACTACGATACCATGTGAACTGTTTAATGCAGCCCAACACTGATGAGCAATAGAAAGGTACAGTGCATAATTTTCTAGCAAGCTTGTGTCCAACGAATTCAGCAACATTTTTTCGGTAGTCTAGTGGAGACCAGACACGATCATGAATCAAAATATGATCCCAAATTGGTTCATATTCTAAAGCACTGCACCTATGAATTACGATGTATCTCAATGCATTACCAACAGTTGGTGCTGCATTGGGCCTTCAAATGATTCAATGAGCACTAGACCTACCTAGGTCCTAGATGATCCATAATTTCTGTACCTTAAAGAAATTGCGAACTAAAAAAAGGAGAAGCAATCCACAATTTCTGTACCTTGAAGAAATTGAGAACTAAAAAAAGAAGCGATCCGCAATCTGTACTTTAAAGAAATTGAGAACTAGAAAACAAAACATTTGGTGTTCAAGAAAATAATTATGCTATTTCAGAAGCCCAATGCAAGAGAATCATAATCGATGTCAAAAAATTAACGGTATTCTCGAGTTTTGAGAGGTCACTAAAGCAGTCAGATATTGGCTCTGAAAAATTAGGATAGATGTAGTTCTAAGACTAACATTGGTTTGATTCTAGAGTGAAGGTTCAGTCACGGATATGAGACTTTGATTTGTAAATTTCATGAAAACTATTCAGAATTTAAATTAGATTTGAATCTATAAAATTGAGTGTATGATCAAATCATAAAATGTATATGAGTTTGAAGGAATATATTCGGACTGAATTAGTTTAAATTTTTTTTAAAATTAAAAATTTAATTCATATATATATATATATATATTATAAATTTTAAAAATTAAGATAAAAAAAATCAATAGAATTATTTTTTTTTATATTTTTTTTTCTTTATTTTCTTCGTATGCTAACGTATTCCAGAGGGCGCGCCTCCAAAGGAAGGAGGCGTGTCTCACTCTTCCTTAACCCTCGAGGATCCTGCGCAATGATTGATACCAGAGCTGTCTTGACGGGGAGGGAGATCTGGTGGGCGTAGCTTGCTGTCTTCTTCTCCGAGAAATCGCAGGACGGCGGTGGCTGGTGGAACGCGTCCAGTAGGTGCGCGTGCAGCAGTAGTCAGCCGGGAAGGCGGTAGGAGGGGTGATCGATCGGATCTTCCTCTTCTAGCGAGATGGCGCGCGGGCAGAGGTTGGATCCGGTGGTGGTGGCTCGCGTGCAGCGGAGAGCCGGCCGAGGAGCAGGGATCCGGTGTCGGAGCAGGCCGCATGGAAGAATCCGATGCCAGGGAGCACGGATCCGGCGAGGTAGCACGTGGATCCGAGCCGGCGAGATGGCGCAGGGCCCTCTCTTCCTCCTGACGCGTGGATCCGGTGGCGCGCGAACGGCGACAGCGACGGTGTGCTGCGGTGGTGGTGGCGCCCAGGCGAGGTCGGTCGACGGTGGTCGGCAGCAGGCGATCGGTTTCCTGTTTTTGGTTTGGACAGGACGATGGAGAACGCCGAAGGAATCTGGAAGGTTCCAGGAGAGAGAGAGAGGAAAAAAAAAAAAAGAAAAACCGAAGGGTATTAGGGTTTTTTTTTTATTTTCTCTCTGCTGTGGTTATTCTGAATGTATCTTCGTATGATGTTAAAAATAAAAATATAAAAATAATTTTATTTAGCATGTCAAAAGAGAGATCATTTAAGAATTTGAGATCGAGATAAAATTGAAAAAGTAACTATTCAAGTCTGATAGAAGATTAGAAGATTAGGAATGTAATTGAAGTGTATTCAGTGATGCAACCGATTGGAGCTTTAGAGACGATAGAGATGGATGGATCTATAAAGATTATTGGATGGCTGTAGAGTAGCATAGAGATCATGTAGAAGGTGTTGTAGAGTAGCACAGAGATCATGTAGGAGGTGTTGGAGTAGGAGCATCTCAGGAAGATTGGGAGTAGGTCTCAGAAAGAGATAGGAAGATCTTAGATTGTGTCAGATGCATCAAGTAGCCAGAAGTATCTTGAATCAGATTTCTTCTTCAGCAGCATTAGGAAGAATCACGATTTAGATAGAGGATAGATTATGTGTAGCAAAAGAGAACTTAGATATGGATGGATTATATGTAGCAAAAGAGAACTTGGATATCTATAAGGAGGCGGTGTCGAGATGAGATAGAAAGCACTAAATGCTGCAGCAGTATCTTCCTGGAGGCACGAGCTGAGAGAGGTTCGACGGTGCAGCAATCGAGGAAGGTATCTCAGTAAAGAGTATTAGAAGGCATCTTAGAGAGATCGGAAGCAGATCTTAGGGAGAGCTAGGAAGTTTCAGGAGCCTCGGGATGAAATAAGTTGGTTTGAGCCCTGAATAGAATTTGAGCTGTAGTTCCTCCGAGTAAAATTGAAGTATGATTGGTGCAGGAGTAGAAGAGAAGTGCTAAGATGGAATTTTTTAGGATTTAGTCACTGGATTTTGAGGAGTTGGATGAGGTCCTGTATGTTTCGGAGGAGCCTATAGGGTACAGCATATCCAAGATGATTTCGGAGAAATCCGCGAAGTGCGAAGGGTCCGAAGGAGCAGCGATAGTATTTAAGGTGCAGTGGCAAGCTCAGCAATGTAGCTTTGAGTGGTTGGCCTCAGGTGACTCGATGATAGAATCAGATTCTTCTGCGACATCAGATGGACTTCGAGTATAGGTGAAGCTTCGAAGTTATGGCTTCAAAAGTGGAGAAAAAATTTGACATGAGTTCAGAGCAGAGGGGTGCAAGAGGATCGATATCTTAGTACCAACGCTAGTGATGCACAGTTTTAGATGGAGTGGCATGTGCAGGTTGAAAGACATAGCTCTGAAGAGATCGTGTTAGATGATATAGTATGTGCTGGTACAGGAATGTTGTAGATTTTCTAGAAAAATCCAGAAAAAATGATGCAGCTGCCAAGTAGAAGGGATCCTACAATTTCAGGATGGTGTGAATAAGCAAGCACAAGTCTTCAACTGTAGAGATGGTCATCTCAAAGGTCTCCAAGGGTGCACAATAGGTGGAAAGGATTGATAGAGGCATTAGAATTTGCACAGGGAGCTGTCTGGATGTATTATGGAGCATAGGTTGGTGTTGCAGCCATGGGATCAGAGCAAGAGGACATCAGTTCGAGACCAAGAAGTGCAGTGGCGCATGAGTTTCAAAAGCTGTGGAGCACAGGTCAGTGTTGCAGCTAAGGAGGTGAGGTGGCTTCGACAAGATGGTGTCAGCTCTAGAGGCAGTAGGGTGGTGCAGATGGTTCATGCAGGGTTTGCCAAGATTTGGGGGCACCAAGATAGAGATTGTTAAGATTAATGGTGCTTTCAAGCCTTAGAAGGCCACTGGAGGAGTTAGGATGTTGGCTTCGGAAGATTAGGATAGGTATGGTCCTGGGGCTAGGTCTGGTTTGATTCTAAGGTGGAGGTTCAGCCCTCCACGATCATGAAGCCCTGATTTGTGGGTCGCATGGGGGCTACTTAAAGTTTGGATTAGATTTGGGTCTATGGGATTGAGTGCATGATCAAATCATGCATGTACATGGGTTTAGATGAGTGCATTCGGACTGAATTAGCTCAAAGAGTTTTTTACAAATTAGAGTTTTGGCCTATATATATACATGTATATTGTAAACCCTAGAAATTGAGATAAAAGATATCAATAGAGCTATTTTCTCCCACATCTCTCCCTCTTTCTGATTTTTTCACATGCCAAGATGCTCTAGGAGGTGCGCCTTCTAGCCTCGAGGAAGGAGGCACGTCCCACTCTTCATTCAGTCGCAACAACGTCAAGCAATCCTACACAATAATTTATAAGTCCTAAGAAATTACATGATTTAGATTTAACAATTGCTTCAGATTATTGATGTTTAAGATGTGCTATTATGGTTCTGCTCTTTCTAGCAGGAAACTTCTACTAATGATGATGTAATTGCTTTAAAAGCTTTTAGAAACTTGAATGCTTACTTGCATTACAGGCATTTCCTTAGATATGAGTATTTTTAGAAAAAAACATCCATCTACTGCTCCATACAACTGCACAGAGTCCTGATTCTAGCAACCAAGGCTCAGCTATGGCCAGAAGATCCAGCCAGAAACAACAACATGGAATTATAGAAAACTAAGAGTGGGTTAAGAGGAGCAATATTGACTTGCTGGTCGTTGGTGAACGGTTTTCTTGGCTGGGAATAATACATACCCTCAAGGCATTTCATTTATCATCGATCAAAAAGTTGGAAAATGTTGGAAATTTGATCAAGACATGGGCATCTAACAGGTTGCAGTGATACGTTTAAAATTGAAAACCATTCCTCTCCAGAGGATGGTGTTTTTCAAAATCAATGGAGGAAAATGCCTTAGAAACTGGACCTGTGATAACCTAAATTTTTCACACAAATCTCAAAGCAAGCCCAAGAAAAAGAAAGGAAGAAGACTCCCATTAAAATTGAAAACCATTCCTCTCCCGGGGCTGGTGTTTTTCAAAATCAATGGAGAAAAATGCCTTAGAAACTGGTCCTGTGATAATCTAAATTTTTCACACAAATCTCAAAGCAAGCCCAATGAAAAAAAGGAAGAGTTTTCTTCCACACAACTTTATTGGAGAGAAAGTCAAATCCAGGAAGGATTCGGCCTCCCTTTCATCCTTTAAATCTCCCCCTCCCTCACTAATGACGTCCATAATGAACTCCAATCATCCTCCCTCTTCTTTCTTCCTTTTTTCTCTCGTTGAAGCCACAGCCTCCCTTGCTCGTGCTTGCCTGAAATTGAAGTCGAAAATATCGTTGAAGGCCAAGGTATGCACCGACCCATTTTCCTCTCTTTCTTCCCTTCTTCCCATGTCCCTGCACATGACCGTCGGTCGTCGGATTTGCCAAAAAAAAGCCCACGAATAAGGATCCTATTTTAACCAAGCAATATTTCCTATTTTTCCAACCATCGACGCCACCGCCTGTGGTGTCATGTCCCTGGCTCGTGACCCCCACCTGCCAGCTACCCATCCTGGAAGTCTTGGCCGTCGATGATCGATCCATGACCAAAAAATCAAAGGAAAAGGGATGGTCCCCTATTTTTCTATTTTTTTCTTATCTTTTTTGTTGGCCAGCCACTCATCGCTGGCTATCCCATGCCCCACCACTGTCGCCCACCATCGACCATGTGTGCCCTGCCGTCTACCGTCGATCTTTCGATCAAGAACCATCTTCCAATGCCCTCCCCTATTCAAAAAAAAAAGAAAACAAAAAAGAAAGAAGAAGAAGAAGAAGAAAAGATAAAGAAAATATATAAAAAATAATTTTCTCTCTCCTCTCTCTTCTTCTCTCTCTAGGATCTTTCTCTCTCTATCTAATTCATGAATCCTAGATTAAATCTAAGATGAAATCATGATGATCAGAAACTGCTCTGAAATCTATGCAGTAAGTCGAATTTCAATCCAGCTTTTGTCAGAAATTTATAGCATCTAATCATAGTTAACTCATATTGAATTTTTCCAATATGACCTTTGATGATCTCGACCATGATTGCTTCTTCTAAAGAATATGAAGATTCTCTCTTCACTTTCTATTTCTACTTTCTCTCTCTTAACAGACTTCTTCTCTCTAAGATCTATAAATCCTGTACTGAGTCATGCCTTCATCTTTTAGAGATCTATGTTGACTCCAATAAGATGATCTAAAGTTACTTTGAAATTCGTGCTATATGTCAATTCTACTTCGATCATGTCTAGTATCTTAAGAGTCCATCATTGATGAATCCTATTGATCGATCTTGATTTTGATCTAATATGTATTTTCACGATTCTTTAGTCGAGTCGTTTAAATCTAATCCTCAGCTTAATGACCCTGAATTGCCCTGATGATCGGACGGTTCAATACATCCGGCCAACAGTCTTCTTTTCTTATAACTTAAATTCATCAAATAGAAAATTGATCATATTTTTGATATTTTAAATAGGATCACCTGTGAAATCTAAGGATATAGGATGAATAAGATAAGTGAAATCTTATATTCCTTATTTATTTTCAAATTATCATATCTTTTATGTAAATAAACTATTATTATAAATTCATATTTTTCATAAAATAAAGATCAGCATATGAAATATAAAAAATATATTTTATTATGATCATTGCTTTTATGAATTTATTTTATAAAAATGATATATTTTATTATGCATGAATTTTAATATTTTTTTATCTAAATATATATATATTTTAAGAAAAAGATATTCAAATTTTAAATACTCTCAGATAGCTATGAATGAATTTCTTTTGAAAAAATCAATATTCGGAGCTAGCATCCACAAGAAACATAGCCCCATCAATAAGTACCAAGTTGGTATAAGAAATAAGAATCTTATCGATTAAGAAATATGATCCTATCATGAGTATAATAGTGATCTTAGCATAAATATCTGTGAGTAATATTTTGAAACATGACATGAATAAATGATCAAGAATATTTTATAAATTATGTTTATGAAATCTCATGATTTATACATGCATGATTAATTTATGATATATTTTATATTATACTCTATGAAATATTTTATATTATATTCTATGAAATATTTTATTTATAATATTCATTATTTTCTAAATATTTTATTATCATAAAAAAATTTATACTTTATTCAATAAGGAAGCGTAGGTTTTACTTAGTAAGCTAGTATAGTTCATACCGTTTTTATTTTCTTTTTTTTATAGAGGAATAAGATTAAGAATGATGAAGGATTCAGGCTTGGAGGTCTGCATAGGAAGCTTGGAGATTTTTATGAATGAATTTAGCTTATCAAATGATTATGGATTTGTAGTCAATTATTTTATGAATCTTGAGATATGGGTTTGGTATTTGATTATGGATTTAGATGCGACTGATCTTGATTTAATTATTTAAGAAATGATAAAATTAAATTTTTATTTATATTTTAATTATGATAAATTTTAATTAATTATGATCGATAGGCTTCGCATTATCGAGGGCCATATCCCTCGATAATATGGCCGTATTATGTCCTGGATTTAGAGCATGACAGATCCTCCTAAGTTCTGATGGAGATTTATAAAACAGAACAGATGTTAGTAGTCCACTAGTTAATGTTTTAATGATATAAATGGCATTTATTAGCACCGTTCATATTCTGCATGGAGCATGCTAGTAAAATTTGGGATATCATGCGATTGGATGGTCCACATACAAGTGAGTCTGTGGAATGCTTTTAGGAGATGTTTGGTTCGCAATCAGAATCGGAATGGATTAGAATCGAAATCAGAATGGCTAAATTCTTCGAAGCATTAAGTTTGTAATCAAAATCGGAATAAAAATTTGGATCCTTAGGGAAGAGTAGAGATTAAGTTTTAAATAACTTAGACTATTCATATTCTATTCTAGAATCAGAATCGAAATGGGACTCCTCCCAACGAAATAGTTGGAATGTGATTCATTCCCATTCCAATTTTAGACCCCAACTTCCCACATCCAAACACCCCCTTAGATTAATGGGAGTGGTTTAGTTCTGCCGATGTTCTGATGCAGCCCTTGACCATTAGATCACCATCATGATCTTTAACTGGCAAGGGCTCTAATGCAGTGTTTGGGCTTCCCTCATATCACAAATCTCAAAGCTCATCAATTATGGATCACGATGGTGATCCAACTATCCCTTCTATATTGGACCGCCTGCTGGTCCAATGAGCTTTCAAGCCTCAACTCTCCCACGTGGGCAATGTGAGGCATAAAAGATGGTGCAAATTAATAAGCTCTTGACCAATAACAAGTCATTTAGGGGGCTCTTAGCTAGCTAAATCATTATGTAAAAATTTTGTCGTGCACATTAGAGAGATGTTTGGTTTGCAACTGGAATCGAAATCAGAATGGATTGGAGTGGAATTAGAATGACAAAATCTCTTAAAGTATTTGGTTCATGTCCAGAATCGAAATTTGAATCAAAATGAAATTTTAAATCTTTAGAGAAAAGTAAGAATTGAATTTTAGGTAGATTGAGCCATTTTCATTCCATCCCAGAATCAGAATTGGAATAGGACTTCTCTCAACCAAAATGGTTGGAATGGGAGTCATCCAAATAATATCTTTTGGCTAGCCTTTTTAGATGAGGTTCTGGATTGTTATACATGGTATTAGAGCCAACCCAGCCTAGAGTCTATATGGACTAGGGAATACTGCAGCCCGAATATTGGTTAATCGCTTAAATAATATCTTCCGACTAATTTGTTTCGATGATCACACATTAATTATTCATTGAGAAGATCTTTGATATTTATATAGAACTAAGAAACCTAAATAATACCTTTTGGTCAGTCTTTTCAGATGAGGTTCTGGATTGTTACAAATGGTATTCCCAGCGAATAACCGATGTGAGAGTAAATATATATCCATACCGATCCTCATATATTCTATTTAAGCTTTAACATCCTCGCCAGGCTAAGAGTCCAAATTCATAAATACTACGACTAGCCTATGATCAGCTTAATAAATTCGTGCTGCAATATCTCTTAGTCCATATGAGTTATGGGTTCAATCTGTGCTAATACTATTTGTAACAATTTAGAATCTCATTTAAAAAGGCTAGTCACAAGGTATTATTTGGATTTCTTAGTCCCATATAAATATCCAAAATCTTCTCACCGAATAATCGATGTGAAACTAAATACATGCCTACATAAATCCTCACAAATCTACCATAAACTATTGTGATAAGAATCATTTAAGTTTTAGAAATTTTTGATTGTTTATTAGTTGACCTACCAAAATCATATGATAAATTGAACCTCAAAAAAGATTCAAACCCAAACATGAATTCAAGTATTAGTCAAACATGGATGCGAATTTGGAGCTTACACAAATCCGAGGAAGAATCCAAACTCATTTATTCTTGTTGGGTTCGGATGCAAATATAACATGGATGCAACTCAAATCCAACCTTCTTTAGTATAGCAAATGGAGATACAGCTCAAATACATCGAATGTAATTCTAAAGGACAATTAACAATAAAAGTTGATGGAAAGCTAGTTATAATATGAGCCATATGAGATGCTATCCGGTCAGCAATATATTACATTTTATAGGATAATTAATAATAAAAATAGATGGAAAGCTAGTGGTATTATGAGCCTCATAAGATGCTACTAGTCAGTAATATTGTCCCCTTTTTTAAAATATGAGATGTGTGAAAATGAACTAGCTAATAAGACATTCACCAAAACATCGAGAAGTAGAGAATGGACATTTGAGTGAGGTTAAGGTGGCCAATCGATCCGGTCAATAATTAATAAAGAATCGTGTTCGAGCCATATATATCATGGATGAGTAGCTAACTGCATACACTAGCCCTCTTCAGATAGCAATAAATTTATGTTGTGATTTCTCTAATCAAATGCATCCAGATATGACACATACTAATACGCATTTGATTTTATTTTATATATTTTAATAAATCTAAATTTTAAATAAAAATAAATTTTTAATAAAATAATAAAAATATATTTGATGGTTAGATAAATTTGAGCTCTATTCAATTATCATGGATACCGCCCATCTTCGATCTTTATGATTGATTCAAATACTATTTTTGATGGATTTGATGAATAAGATACGTTATAAAAGGACGTCTATGGATTTGATTCCCTAATCATCCAAAAGTTTATGAGATCCTTTCCCATCAAAAATACTCAAAGTTGGATTAGAAAAATTAAGACGTTGCTTGTCGTTCGCGAGAAGCATCCAGTGTATTTTCTTATGAACATAGGTTGCACATCATTGCAGTTCGCAGACTTTGGATCGAAAATTCATTCAAAATTTGAAAACAATTATGATTGAAGATATAATTTTTTTTATATTAAAATTTATAATTTTATACGATAAATGATATCAGAGACATATTTATGCTATTTTATTCGATTAATAATATACTATATTTTTAATTTATTTTTAATATATTAAAAATTATTATTTATAAATAAAATAAAAAATAAAAGAAATTATTATTATTTTTTCTGATCGGATCAGCCGTAGATCTATTTTCGGATTCAATAAATAATTTATTTTATTTAAAGTTTTTGATTTATTTATTTATTTATTTTTGGGGTTTGGTTGTTATAAATAAATAAATAAAAAGGTAAAAACCGCCGGATCTTATTTACCGGCGGTTATCCTCTTGATCGCCGGAATAAATAGGAAAAAAAGATCCGGCGCAGTGGCCGGATGAGTCGCCAGCGACCGTCTCCTGCTCCTCCCCTCTAAATGAGGATGGCCGGACCTCCGGCTTGCATCCAGCGGCCACCCCACCGCCGGTCATCAGCCCTTTTTTTTTTTTGAAAAAAAAAAAAAATAAATAATAGGCGGAGACTTGGGAAGGCGGCGGCAGATCGTCGATCCAGGCTTTTCCGGCGGCCGTCGACCGGGATTTGGTGGGAGGAACAGCGGGTTCTTGGTAAACCGTGGTCCTCCGTCATGATCGCTGGAGAAAATCGACGGCAGCGGGTCCTCGGAAAGAGGTGGTGGTCCATTGATTCCGGTCTTCCGGAGACCACCGGCCCGGATTTGGTGCAAGGCGTGCCGGTTGAGACCCCTCCGTCTCCGTCTTCGTCTCCGCCTTACCGTGAAAAAAAAAAAAAAAAAATAGAGTATAAAATCGCCGGCCGATGTCCCATCAACCGCGGGGAATCCGGCCGTCGGGTTGGGGAGAGTCCGGCGGTCCACCTGTTCCGGTGGCCGCCGGCAGGATCTTTGGAGGAGAAAACCGCCGGCCTGGGCCTATCTTTCTCTCCGCCGATTCTCCATTATGATCCGGCCATCGCCGGCTTACCGGTGGTCACGACGACCATCTCAGGCCGGCCGCCGAGGGTTGCCATCGGCCGGAGCCTCGCCAGCGGTGGATTTGAGAAGTTTCCCGCCGCCGGCATGGAGTTTCTTTGGGTTTTGATCGGGCAAAAGAGAAGGGAGGAAGGAGATGAGGGTTAACGGGTTTGGGTTTTTGGGTCACAACCCGAAACCTGAAATCCAATTTGGATCCGTCCAATGAAAAAGGCATTTTTGCATTTAAGCCCCTATCAAGTATATATTAAATAAAAAAAAGATCCCTTTCTATAATTGAATCCATGAAAAATTTTGCAATTTAGTTTCTAATAAAGAACAAATCACACAAAGATCCTTCTAAAATTGAACTTTAGACTTCTATAACAAAGTTTATTACATAAAGATCCTTGGATTATTATTTAGTCCTTATAATAACTTTATTACATAAAAAATTTTTTATTAATTATAATAAGATTTTGCTATATTATTCAATTACATAAAAAATTTATTTACACATTATATGGATAATTTATGTATTATTTAATTTATTTATATATAAATAAAGAATTGCAGATCTATTATCATATCTTTGATAATATGTTCAATGCCATATCAAATTAATGGGTTTATTATGTTCAAGAATAGCCACAACATCCTGAATATAGTAAATACTATATAAAGATTATAAAATAAAGTATAATGGCATAAGAACAAAATTATAATTAAGTTATAAAAATAATTTACTTTATCCACAGGGAGTGGTTATTTTTATGATTTAATTAAAATAAGATGGTAATTTAGATATTGAGGATGTAATTTTTTCTAGATTCATAGGTATAAAAATTTTTATCTTTTGATATCTACGTTACTGGTCTTATTAATAAAGTATTAGTAAATTCTATGCGTAATGCAGCCCTACCCATAGGAAGGTTAGAATTTACTACTGTCAAAGTTAAATATAAAGAAATTTATTTGCTTTGGATAAAATTTTAATTAGTCTCATTATTTGATGATAAAATGAGTATGTGTTATTTGCAGTATTAATTCTCATAATTATTGATAGCAGTATAGAAAAAAAAAATTTCTTAATAGATTAATTTTTTTGGAATAAAGAGAGACAAATATTGCTCACATTAGATTGTGCTGACCTTGATCTGGTGTATCAACTTGATGAACTTTCATCACTTATGGATGAAAGTACATCATATCAAAAGTGTTTTTTAAGAATCGTGAGTCATTCAATGAACTTAGTTTACTCTATAAGAAACTTAACTTAAAGTGGCATATTAGGAGATCATGTCACAAGACTCATATTGTCATATATTCTGTAGAGTAGTAATTAGCAAGCTCTTAAGGTAAAGACCAGCATTCGTGAGTACATTATATAAATTAGAGACATCGTAGTATAGTTAATTTGATATTAAAGTTTTTATATCAGATATCCTTTTAGTTCACTTTATTCTCACTACTTTTTCACCATGTCAATCTTTTTAAGATTTTCTATAGTATACATAATGAGAAATGGATAGTTAAAGAATTATTGGCCAAATATATGTAAAGTAGAGAAGAGATTAAGTCAGGAGAAGATAAAGCGCGTGAATTTTGATTTACATCAAGTTAGTAAAAAAGCAGATAAAGAAAAAGATGTACATAAAGTATCGAAGGTAAAAGAGAAAAATATTTATTATGACATCAGGTAAAGCCATTAATAAAATTATTAGATACTTCTTCTATAAAAGAAATAGACACCTAAAGAAAATCTATATAAAGTATAAAAAAGTAGCTGTAAAAGAAAAATACACTTTACTATTCTGTATGTTTTGAATTTAATTTAGTAAATATTTCTTATTCTACCTAATGGACTAACTCTAGTGCATTAGTGTGCATTGCCAACAAGTTTTAAGACTTCCTATTAAGAAGGTCTCTGACTGAAAGTGCATAATTTATTCTCATTGGAAAATAAAAATATTTACTTATTAAGACAGTTAGATGCTATAGGATAGTCTTAGATCCTGGAGTAAATTTTCATTTTGAAAACATTTCTATGTTATGGTATCAAGTTTGAAAAAAATCATAAAACTAATGAAGAAAATGATCTTAGGATCATCAAAGTTCACTAATTTTATAATATGTGATAATAGCATAAAGATAAAATAGATATATATATATATAAGGATGCTGAAAGGACTGAAGATACTTTAAAATTTATTTGAGACAGAGGTAGAAGGATAATCAAAAAAAATGATTAAAATAATCAGATATGATAAATATGATGAATATTATGATAGATGTACTAAGATGGGACAATAGTCAGAACCATCAGCAAAATTTTTAAAGATACAAGGCACTGTACTCTAGCATAAAATGCCTATCATATCATATTAAAATGATATAGATTTTATTGTCCATCTTTTACATCACGGATGGTAGAAAATTAATAAAGCTAGATTCTAGAGATTAGCATATTTAGTGGGAGTGGAGATCCTTAAGACATTGTCTTAAGAAAATGCTAAGTCTATAAAGTAGATTGAAGTAACAGTTCCTATTGTTATTCTTTGAAATAATATTCAGGAGGAATCAACATCTCATCAAACTTCACTCTATGATGTTTCTATTGAAAAAAAAAAAAAAGTAACTGTCTAACCACTGCCATAAATAATTTAAGGGATAATTCTTTAGAGATCTATTAAAGTAAGAAAATCTTCTATACCTCTAAATTATATGGTGTATCTGGCTAATATGGGTAAAAAGATTGATGACCTTAAGATGTTCTTACGAGCCATAATTGATGTGAACTCCTTACAATGGTTGAATGCCTTAAAAGAAGAGCTAGGTTCTATGAATAACAACCATATTTAGAAATAAGATTAAATGATATAAAGTGATACTTGTAATAAAGGGGTTTACATAAAAGAAAGAATTAACTATTCTTTTAAGATCGTTATGATCTTAGTAGCTTTTTTTTGATCTAGAGCTATATCAGATAGTTGTAAAAATGATCTTCCTTAACAGTGATCTAGAGGAAGAGGTCTATATGATGTAATACATGAGAAATTTTATAGATAGTGGACCAAAGCATATGGTTTGTAGATTATAGAAATTCAGTTATGAACTTAAATAGACTTCCACACTATAGTATCTTGATTTTAATCGGATAATCAATGTCCTTGGGCTTAAAGAAAATTTTATATACCCGAAGATCAATGAAAGTAAGTTCATAATATTTTACTTGCCAACAATAATTTAGATCCACTTAAGAAAATCAAATAATTTCTATCTTTGAATTTTAAGATGTAAAATATAGGTAAAACCATTTTAGTTATCGGCATTCCAATTCACACGGATAGATCCTTAAGGCTACATGAACTATCTTAAAGGACTTACATCTTTAAAATACTAAATTTCGGATAGAAAAATATTTCTCTGTATGCGTTCATAATGTATAGGGTGATGCATTGAATAAAGCTCAATATCCAAGAACTAAGATAAAGATAAAGAAAATAAAGTTCATAACCTATGCATCTAGTGTTGGGAATCTATACATATGTTTATATGGGTGCAGACATTGTTGCATCAATGTTTGTACATTATTAGCATGATTCACGATTGGAGCATCGAAAAGTTGCAAAGAAAGTAATGCATTACTTATAGAGTATAAAAGTTTACATGCTCACATACAGTTGGTCTAATCATCATGAAGTAATAGGCTATTAGAATTTGGACTTTGATGGATGCACCAATAGTAGAAAATTTTTTATTAAGATATCTTTCTACCTATAAGAGGTACTATGTCATGAATGTATGTAAAATAAAGTCTTGTTTACTACATTCATTATGAAAGCAAAGTATGCAGCCTATATGAGACTTTCTTACAAGCTATAAGATTATAGAATTTTATTACAAGATTTAGAGTTGTTAGCTTTATTAGCATATCGATAAAGATATACTGTGATAATATCTTTTGCAAGTAAGATTCTCCTATAGTATGAAGAGTGCAAGCACCAGCAAATATATTAGTGTTAAGTACTTAGCTCTTCATAAGAGAATAAATGACATAGTATATGTGAAACATATCATATAAAGCTGATAATTATAAACCCATTGACTAAAGTATTTATTTCTCGAAGATTTTGAGGGATCAGGTGGATCATATAGAGATACAACTCATTTAGTAATTGTTAATATGGATGCTATGTATAAAGTCATCACATTAGAGTTTTATAATTTCAGTTTATTTTATGCTGATCAGCTATTTACCATATGATATAAAGTTGATCAAGAAATGGACATAAAGTTTCATCTATTCATAAAGCTAAAGTTCCACATAAAGAACTTGGTTATGAGGTATCATTAGTGTTAGTGATATATGGAAAGATCGTATGTTGTTTGATAACACATTTGTCGCTATGATTTCGCATTGATGATTATTTTATAATCAAGTATACAGTATATATCCTATGGAGGAATTATGTTTTTAAACGTGGCCTACATCAGTTTTTTCAACTATCAGATCCAAATAAGTTTTTATTAAAGACTTTTTAAATGCTTTAAATAATTAAAACGAAGATGCTTATGTTAGGTTGGGCCAAGTGGAGAGAATATTGTGATTTCTCTAATTAGACTCATCCAAGATGTGGCCCACACTAACACACATCTGATTTTGTTTTACATATTTTAATTAATCTGGAACTCTAACTAAAGATAAACCTCTAATAAAAGTAATAAGGATATATTTGATGGTTAGATGAATTTGAAGCTCTATTCAATCATCGTGGATACCGTACCATTCATCTTCAGTCTTTGTGATTGATTCAGATACTACCTCTAATGGATGAGGTACGTTATAAAAGGAATGTCTATGGAATTTGGTCCTCCTACTCATCTGAGAGCTTGTGAGATTTCTCTCCATTCAGGAAATTACTCGGAGTTAGAGTTAGAAAAACCAAGACATTGCTCGTCATTCGCAAGAAGTATTCAGTATATTTTCTTGTGATCACATAGGTTATAGATTCATTAGCAGTTGCAAGGCTTTGGATCGAGAATTCATTCAGGATTTAACATAATAATGACTGGAAGGATATGATTTTTTTCATATTAAAATTTATGATTTTTTTTATAAATAATTTAAGCAAGTTTATAATAATATAAAAGATTAAGATATTCGGTACGTCCTCTCACCAACATTATAATGGTGGTGCCTAGCGTTGGTCCAACACATTTTGTAAACAGACGGAACCATCACCATACCTACCACCACCGCCTTTCTTCGTTCAATCGTTCAAAACCAAAAGCTCCCCAGATCATACGACAACGTGCCTTCTAGACGCTGAGCTGTCTTCACGTGCCTATGCCGTCCGGACGAGAGTAAACGACCTGTCTGCGCTGCTTCCCGATATCTGATACCCCAATCCTTCTCCTTTTAAAACTCCAATTAAATATTTTATTATTATTATTATTTTCACGAACCTGATAAATCCTTTAAAAAAACAGACACGAGTCAGCCGCCAGACCAACACCAAAAGGGAGACATGAGTCACGGGGAAGAGCTCCAAAAACAAACTGAAGCGAGTCAGAGCGATCCTGGAGAAACGGTGTAGAAGAAATGGAGCTCTGCTTTCTCTTCCTTCCTACCATCCTCCTCCTCTCTCTTCTCTACTCCACCATTCTCTTCTTCAAACGAAGTGCACCACCAAGAGCAACAGAGCTCAAAGTGCTCAAGGGCTACCCGGTAATAGGAAACCTCCCCCACTTCATCAAGAACGGGCGGCGCTTGCTGGAATGGACCACGGACCTCATCGCCAGATCCCCCACCGGCACCGTCACCGTCGCCCCCTTCGTATTCACCGCGGACCCCGCCAACGTCGAGCACGTCGTCCGGACCAACTTCCAGAACTACCCCAAGGGCGACGACATTCTGTCCACCTTCCACGATTTCCTCGGCCGCGGCATCTTCAACTCCAACGGCGAAGAGTGGCTCCTCCAGCGCAAGACTGCTAGTTTCGAGTTCAATACCAAGTCCCTCCGCGCCTTTGTCCTCGACAAAGTCCGCCACGAGGCCGTCCACAGGCTCATCCCTTTGCTGAAGAGAGCCGGCCGGAGCGGCGAGGTGTTGGACCTGCAGGACGTGCTCGAGCGCTTCGCGTTCGATAACATCTGCAGCCTGGTGTTCGGCGAGGACCCCAAATGCCTCTCTAGAGAAAGCGAGGAGGGGGAGAAATTCTACCATGCGTTCCACGAGGCCACCGAGCTCACTATTGAGAGGGCGAAGCAGCCCTTCTCGCTGATTTGGAAGATTGGCAGGTGGCTCCATCTCGAATCAGAGAGAAGGTTAAGGGAATCCATGGAGACAATCCACGGACTGGTAGAGAAGTACGTGCGGTCGAGAAGGAAGCGAAGCAGAGAAGGCGGCCGCAGTGACTTCTTGTCCCGATTCATGGCGGACGGGGCCCACTCGGAAGAGTTTATCCGGGACATCCTCATAAGCTTCGTGCTCGCGGGGCGGGATACCACGCCCACGGCTCTCACCTGGTTCTTCTGGATCCTTTCTTCGAAGCCGGAAGTCGCGCAGAAGATAAGAGAAGGGATCAAATCCATCCGATCGCGGCATGGGAATTATGATAGCGAGGTGCTGACGCTGGAGCAGCTGAGGGAGATGGGATATCTGCATGCGGCGGTGTCGGAGTCGCTGAGATTGTATCCGCCGGTGCCGCTGCTGCCAAGGGAGAGCAAGGGGGAGGACGAGCTGCCGGACGGGACGCGGGTGGGGAAGGGGTGGACTGTGATGTATAGCCCATACGCGATGGGGAGGGCGGAGGGCATATGGGGGCAGGACTGCGGGGAGTTCCGGCCGGAGCGGTGGATGGAGGATGGGGTATTCCAGCCGGCGAGCCCGTTCCGGTACACGGTGTTCCACGCGGGGCCGAGGATGTGTTTGGGGAAGGAGATGGCGTATATCCAGATGAAGGCAGTGGCGGCGAGTATTTTGGAAGGATTTGAGGTGGAGGTGGTGGAGAAGAGGGGGAAGCACCATCTGTCGATGACGATGAGAATGGAAGGTGGGTTGCCCGTGAGGATCAAGGAGAGGAACGCATAATTAGAAAGATCACCAACCTACTTCGGACGCGAATCGCGGAAGCTAAATTAGTACCTAAAAATAAGTATCTTGGTGTGGTGATTTTGCGCCACAACTTTCTTGTATTTTTCATGAATGATCCAGGTGCAGTTGTTTATTTATTTAGTTTTAATATATATATAAAGAGAGAGAGAGAGAGAGAGAGAGAGAGGCAGAGCTACGAGGCAATTATAGTCGATACATTCGATACCAATCTAATCTGACTTGGTTAAAATCCAAGATAAATATAAATTTTATAAAAAAATTGTTTGAAGTAGATTCGGATTAGGTAGAACAATTATATGCTTCCCTCCAAATCCAATCTAATGAAACCTTGATACAAATTTTCTTATTTAAATTATAATTATTTTATAATACTAAATGATCAGTTGCTTATCTAAATTGATCTTATCTAACCCAATTCTTCTCATATATCTAACACAATTTGGGATGGATATGAGATAGACCTGAATATAAAATTTTTAATTATAAAATAAATATAAATATTAGTTGATCTGGCTTGTATTCAATCTATTGCCATATCTAACTTATGTCATATGTGTGTGTATATATACATATATATATATATATAGGTAGATTGGACTTTGATTGATCGAAGTCTAATTTCTATCCGATCGGATCCGATCATTGGATCGACATGAATTTTTATGCCAAAAAAATAGGTGCACCTTTAGGTTAGGTTGAAAAAAAATAGACTGAAGACGCCCTAAAAAAAAAAATATCGGCACCCTAAAGGCGCCTTTAGGGTGCACTGAAGGCGCTTTCAAGGCACCTTGAAGGCATCTTTTTTTTATCATGTAAGTGTCTTCAGGAAAAAAAATTTTCAAAAAAAAAAAAAAATTAACTTGAAAAAAGGATAAAAAATTCAAAAAAAATCAAAAAAATTGAAAAACAAATAAAAAAAAAAGAAAAAAAAGGGGGAAAAAGGAAGAAGGCGCCTTCTTTGCCAAAGAAGGCATCTTCTTTCCTCTTCCTTTTTTT
>QRFJ01000214.1:448328-465828 GCA_006176705.1 Cocos nucifera | reverse complement strand
AGTCGTCTGGCTCGCTACCTCGTTACGTAGGTGGGCTTGTGTATCTAGCTAAAGAATCTCGGCTTGAACTATGCGAAGGTGGGTCTGTGGTGTTGTGGTGTCATTATGCTGTATTGGTCACCTGTAAATCGGATAGCGAATCGAAGAGATTTATCTGGTCAGCCATGTGCTCCTGCGTGAAAAATGGCATCGTTAGGTCTCGCTCACCGCACTCGGTCGGACGCACGTCTCTAGTCTTGCTAGCTCAGATAGCGTTGGCAAAGAGATAGAAGAAAGAACTATATATAGCGGTCGAAGATATAGTGTATATAATGAAATGGAGCTTAGGTGGGGTGAAGAGAGTGGTCATAGCGGAGGATGATCCGTGAATCCGAGAATGAGAGATCAGAGCCAACGATTTACCATGGGTGTTATCGGTCGCGACGAGTGGGTATACACTGAGGGGTGTGTGTGTATGGCCTTCATCATGGAGATCTTGTGTTCCATAACCCATTAAAGATCGCACGTAGGCTGCTTATGGTGTTGGCGCCCCTGCATAATAGCGGAATAGTAAGGCGGGAGAGAGTAACGATGTTTCTTTCTTGATAATTGATGAGTCGGTATTTTTTTTTTTTTTACTGAATTATATTTTCTACTTGTTCTCATCATATATATTATAGAGAGGAGCTGTTTGACTTTCTGAAGACTAGTGAGGGTTTTGTGCTCTTGTCGGATAGATCGAGCTATGAAATTAAGGGCAGCGGGATAGTTAACATGAAGCTCCATGATGGAACAATGAAGAAGATGGGTGAGGTTTGATAGATACCAAACTTTAAGAAGAATCTAATCTTACTGAGTAGACTGGATTCAACTAGCTTCAAATGAAAAGCAGATGAAAAAATCCTAAAGATCATGTATGGTAGTAGAATGATGATTAGAGAAAGAAAGTATGGAGGATACTACCGCATGGTGGAGAGCCCAATACGAGATGGAGCTCCAGGTGGAGGTGGATCGAGCATGAGACAAAAGACTCAGAATAACGAGAGGCGACCTCGTAGAATAAAGTTTTTATTGCTATAGGAGACTTTCTCGAGCAGGTCTTTAGTCAGAGTGGACATAGTCTATGATGGAGGTGGAATCGAATGGCCTGGCTCAACTTTCATATTTGCCCATCCATGAGACATCAGGCATATCCCAGGGCATGGGGGTGAGACGTATCACAAGCTCTCAGAGGTAAGTAAAAGCCAAATATTGAGTCAACATGAAAATTATTCGAAAAAACATCTCGAGATTCGATCTGTAACAAGTCTAAAATGAGGTCCAGGAGGATGAACATAATCCAACAAGATCAAGAATAGCCCAATCAAAGTACAAATAGAGAAGATATGCATGAGGGAGCGCTAGAGTGAGTGGCACAGCCCATGGGCTGTTGGTGGGGCCCACGGGCTGGTGTAGGCCAACGGCGGCATGGGCCCAGCCTGGCAGCACATGGTGCGCTCGGCCGGCCCAAGCAAGTGCCTATGCATGGGCCACATGGGAGCACGCAAGCCCAGTAGCTGGCAAGGCCTACGGTTCATGCGTGCAATCGTGGACTAGCAAGCCATTTCTCATTGATTTCGTGCAGTCCATGATGGACCGGTGCTGATTTTCCTGTCGTTTCATATGGCTCACAAGATTTTTTGGTGGACAGCATTGCGATCGAACGACTCTGGAGCAAGTCGATCATGATTTGATGGTCCATGCATGATCCGAGCATGATTTGGATATGTTTTGCATGATTAGATGGCTCAAGTTTGAGCCGATCATGATCAGACAGTACAGTGGGGTTCCGAGTTTGATTAGGGGCTCTGTTTTTCTACTAAAATACTGTTTCAGTGATTCTAGAGTCTATATAACTTTGATTGACGAACCATTTATTGCATCGAAAAGCTAGTGATGTCCTGAAGGTGTTGAGAGGCTTCTTGAGAGATTTTAGAAAGCTTTTATAAAAATTTTGAGACTTCTTATTGAGAGACTTATACAAGAATTGAGTAGAAATTTTTTTTTTGTATTTATTTATTTTTATCTCTCTCATAGTGAAGTTTCCATATTCCATGGAGATAGGCTTGAGGTTAAACCCACATATATTTTATTATTTTTGTTTTATAGTCTTTCTTCTTTCTTTCTCGTATGGCATCGACATCTATGTTTCTTGGATGCTATCATGATCTTGGATGGAGGATCCATATTTCATAATTGAGAAATTTATCATAGCATATCCAACAACTAGAATCATTAATATAGAATCCTTATTGTTCTTTTCAAAATTGATCGGATTTGAGTAGAAATCCACTCAAATATAGCTCTCTCTCTCTCTCTCTCTCTCTCTCTCTATATATATATATATATATATATATATATATATATATTCTAAAAAAAAATTCAAGTGTATATTTATTTTCATAAAATTATGATTTATAATATGGCTTCTCACTATTTTTTTGTTCTAAAGATTTAGTTGCATCTTTATTCCCCTCTTAATGGTATAACCATGTACAATTTAAATAACAAAAATTACCTTGAAAATAGGTGCAGGGATGAATTTAGCTTATTGGATCTATCATCCGAAGAAGTGCCGGGATGTGAGTAAAAGATTAGGCTCTTCCGTCCATCGCTGGTCATTCTCTTTCTCCTATCCTTCCCTTTGCCACCACATCCATCACCTCTATCAGCAACTCTGAGAAGTCCACTCCACTCAAATCTCGGCCATCCAGCGATCCAAAGTAGACCGATCATCAATGCTGCAAGCCCCACCTGCCGACTCGCAAGGTTGTAGTTGCAATGATAGGCGTGGGGCTCATGGAGGCCATGAGTTGTGTTCGTCGTAGGCGCGATATCTCTCCTTTGTTAAGAGATATTGCTTGTTCTAATCTTACTATATTCTACTTTGCTATTTTATGGTTATCTTTTAATTTTTTGTTATTATCTTATTATCCAATGATAGGTGTGGGGCTCATGGAAGCTTTTTCTTTTCTTTTCTTTTTTCGTTTGGCATGGAAATAAGGGGATAGTATTTATTAGGGTTTGAATTGGTACCGAGGTCTTTTATCCTATAAGATGTTTTTTAATTAGACAAAGGGGTCACAGACACAAATAAAGGCGCTTCCCTACGAGGCTACTGTTTGGTTTTATCTCTCCCATGGAGTTATTGGATATTGTGTTACGCAGTATTTGATTAGGCTCGTGAGAAAAAAAATAAAATTAAAAAAATAAATAATTTTTATTTATAATTTAGTTTAAAAAATTATAAAAAAATAAAATTTTTCATTCATTCTAGTTCACTAATTTACATCCTTTCAATGAATAAATAAGTTTTATCTATTATTTAGTTTAAAAATTATAAAAAAATAAATAAATAAAAGATTCTTCATCCATTCTAATTTACTAATTTGCATCCTTTCAAATTAAAAGGATGCAAGAAAAAATAGGTGAAGCATTAATGAATAGATTTTTACACTAATAAAATTATTCTTTACTAATTTTTTAATAAAATTATAATATTTTTTTTATTTTTTCAATCATATTATTTTTATATATCTTATATATACTATTAATCATATACTATTAAATTTTATGACTAATTATTTTAATTTTAGTACATAATTTTGATAATTATAATTAAATAACTAGAAATATCTTTATTTTTTATTTTATTTTTTTTTATTTTTAATTATTTATTTATATAATATTAATTAATTATTAAATTAAATTATAAATTAACTAGTTATTCATATAATTAATTTATTAATAATTTAATTATAAAATTATTTATTAAATTAAATTAAATTAAAATTAAATATTTAAATAATTTTAGATTATAATGATTATAAGTTTATATATTGTTTACTTATTTAGTATAAATTAGTGTTATAAATTGATAATAGTAATATTTTTTTTAAAGAATAGTTTAGTAAAATATTATATAAATATCATCTATTAATCTTTCTTTCATTCCTTTTATACCAAATGGGGAAAAATTATTTTTATCCATTCTTCCATATTCACTAAATATATGAAAGGATAAATGGATCTTCCATCCATCCTTCTCTCAATTCATTCTTCATACCAAATAGAGGTTAGTATAGCTGAGAATTCGGATATTTTCATTTTTTTTAATAAGCGAGCTAACTACTCAATCATGTTGAACGTCTTCGGTGCACCATGTTTAATCCATCAAATTCAAAGGTTAATAGATAAACATGCCGGGGGTGAAAGTGAAATCTATCTAGATATAGATAATAATTTAAATATCTAATTAATATCTATATCCATATCTATATATGGATAAATAACTATCTAATCAATATACAAATATCCGTTTGTATTTGTAATCCTATTTAAGTTTATATAACACATATGAACTTTTAAAAATATATATAATCATATTAATATGTTATTAATTTAATTTACCATCCATTTTGTAATATCTTTTATTATGTATCTATAAAGTTTAGTTATCTAATTTATATCCATATTTTTGATATCCATATATATATTTAAAAGAAATATGGATATAAAATTTTGCATTTGACTAATATCTATATCCATATCTATATTTATCAAATAAAATAAATATAGATATGGATATACTTATATTTAATCTATATCTAATTTAATTTTAGCGCTTGATGAGCCCATGAGTATATGAGCACCGCTAGATCCTTAACCTATCCAATATGATCTAGTATGGGGCTATTCCAATATAAAGAATACTTGAAATTAAATCTATTCAAAAACTGAATGGTCCATCCTATCCCAAAACATTTCGAATAGACTCGAGTCTTAATTTAAAACTTGATGGGCTGGGTTGGGCCGAGCTTGAAAATTGAGTCTACCCACTAAATAGGTTGGGCTTCGATTTCCATTGAACTGATCCAAACCCAATCAAAGCTTAAAATTTATGTAATATATTATTATATATAATATTATAATAAATATTGTTATATATAATGCTTGTTTGATCCACTCGCTAGTGTCATATTGCAACAAACTAGTCCAAGTTCTGGACCTCCAATACCGCAGCATTAAATCGGATGACATAAGTCCAGATGGATTCTCCTTCCTTCTGCTTGACATTCATCAAAAAATTCAAACCTCGGTGCGGACATCGGCTGCTGACAAAGTGAGCCATAAATTGATGGCTCATCTGGTTAAAAGAGAAGATCGTTTCTGACTTCAACATCGAGTACCAGTTTCTTGCTGCTTCCTTTAAGGTAGTGGGAAAGCTCGGCATAATATGGCATCTGGTGTGCCATGAAGTAGTATCATGATCCGAAAGACCTTCAGATGATCAATCGGATCAGAGGTTCCATCGTAGCTTTCAAATTGAGGAAGCTTGAAGTTCGATGGAATGGGCTCTTACATAATTCAGGAAGAGAAAGAAGGATCGGTGCAGACATCATCACAGCGAGCCAGGATGACAAGATGGAGTTCTTCAATCCATCGATCCTTCTTCCATAGTTTATGATTGAGGACGTCATCTTGATCGCAAATCTTAGATGGCTTCCGACTACAGATGGGAAGGATCTCCTTCAAAGGAGAATCATGATCTGAACATGAATCCTCTGCTCTCTGTTTCTCCTTTTTAGGGGCGATGGGTATGCTAGCCCAAGTGCTCTTCTTTGGGATCAATTTTCGATATTCTGATGGCGGGTTTCCTAGTGGAGTCACCGTCGGAAGCTGCCGCATGGCCTGCACCATCTCGATGAGGTCTTGAATCCACTGCATCAGTAGGTTAAATTGCTTCGGATCTACCATGATCGTCGGTGGAGGTGGAGGTTGAAGCACCGATGATGGAGCAGGAATGGATGGATCTGGCTCAGATTTGACGGTGGAAGCGGTAGATTTTTGGATAGTCGCCTTCTTTTGAGGCATTTCTTGGGATTGAGGAAGAGGATGGAGATGAACCTTGGAGAAGAAGGTCGGCAGGGTCGACTGAGCACTCCTTTAAAAATAAGGATACCTCAAAGACAGAGACCCTTCCTCTAGCATCAATTCTGTTGGTGTAGAATCTGATCGATGCCAAGACGAGCTAGAGTGGAAGAGGATGAGGTCTCCATTGGTGATCTACAAAATAAAGTTCCATCCGAAGTCGGTAGTGGTGGCTCCGATAGGATCCTCCGACGATCAAGTCAGCTCTTCTGACCAATAAAAATGGAGTGCTCAGATAAGAGTTCGATAGAATTTCAAGAAGAAGAAGAGAGCTGAGAGAAAATATATCTGGAGGGTCCCTTTTTATTGGTGGAGCTTGTAGCGGATTGATGGTGATAACTGTAGCTGCCTGGTAGCGGGGTACTAGAGGTCTGACAAAGTCAGTCATGGAGGGAGGCATCGCCTGTAGCACCGCCTATAATAGATTGATGGTGACAGCCATTGCCGTCCGATAGCGGATCGCTGTCGCCTACAACAGACTGATAGTGATGACCGCAGTCGTCCGATACTGAGCCGCTCAGGACCGCATGAAGGAGTGAAGAGCTTTGATGTATATCCATTCTGGAGAAGTTCAGACTTCCAAAGGGAGTACAGCTAGAGAGAATCATCCGGAAGGAATGGTAGTTGAAGGAGCTCGGAAGGAGTTCGGCTCCCGTAGGCATCCGACTGAAGGAGGGATCCGGAGGGAGTTTGACTCCCATAGGCGTCCGACTGAAGAAGAAATTCGGAGGAAGTTTGGCTCTCATAGAAGTCCGATAAAAGAAGGAATTCGGAAGAAGTTTGGCTCCCATAGAAGCCCGATAGAAGGAGGAATCTGGAAGGAGTTCGACTCCCATACAAGCCCGATAGAAGGAGAAATCCGGAAGAAGTTCGACTCCCATAAAAGTCTGATAGAAGGAGAAATCAAGAGAAAGTTTGGCTTCCATAGAAGTCCGACTGAAGAAGAAATTCGAAGAAAGTTTGGCTTTCGTAGAAGCTCGATTAAAGAAGAAATCTGAAGGGAGTCCGACTGTAGGAGCAATTCGAAAGAAGTTCGGCTCCTGGAGAAGTCGGATCGAAGGAGAAGTCTGGAAGAAATTCAAAGAAGAAGTCTGGAAGGAGTTTGGATCCTGAGGAAGTCCAGTTGAAGAAGAAGTCTGGGAGGAGTCTGGCTCCTGAAGAAGTCTGGCTCTAAAAAAGTTCGACAGGAATTCGACCGTTGGGAGAGTTCGACTGAGGCTCGATCGTTGAGAAGTTCGGTCGACCGAAGGAGTTCAGTTGGAGCTCGACCGTTGAGAAGTTTGATCGACTAAAGGAGTTCAGCTAGGGCTCAATCGTTGGGGCTCTTCCATGAATATCGATTGCATTGGGCTAAACATCAGGCTGAACTTCGATGGGAGTGGGGTTTATCCCCAACAGGTGTCATAATTTTTATGAAGGAATGTCATAATATTTTTTTTACATATATTCATTATTTTTTTTCCTCCATGCCATATTATGACACTCCTTTCCAAAAATTATGACATCCATTCATAAAAATTATGACACCTTGAATAAAATGCTGTATTTTCTATAGGGGTGTCATAATTTTTGTAAAGGATTGTCATAATTTTTGTGAATGAATGTCATAATTTTTGAAAAAGGATATTTTTGTCATTCAAAATTTTAAGCACCGCAGGGCATTAAATGCATGTTGGGAAGCGGAGACTACGTGTTGGAATGGAATTATCCAGTGCACTCCACGTCACTTTTGTTACACCGCACGTGGTGTAGGAAGTATTTCTCATCATGGGTATGTTTAGTGTTGTTTGTCTAAACTTAGTTGTACATTTGGTATTATATCCAATTATTATATATACACTACTGTAAAACATCCATATTTTTATTTCCATTGCTATCTTTGTTTTGCTCCATTTTGAATAGCTCATGTTGGGAGAAATCCTCATCACTTTACCGACGACATTCCACTCGTCACCAATGTCGCCAATGTCGGATCACCTGTGAGAGTAGATGAGAAGAATCACATCCAGCATCGTATCGATCAAAATTGGAATAGAGCTATCCCGACTACTATTGTCGGACTCTTTCTGGATGAATACAGTCAGCATATCCCACATAGCATCTCTCCGACATCTCAAAGAGACACTCATCTCCCGATAAGGTTCTATACTTAGCCAATAGATCCCAGTCGGTGTTCAACCAACTCCTTATTCGGATCTCCACGGCATATAAGTGTTAGATATATGTGCCCTAAAAGCCAGAATTGGCTAACACTTGTAATACACTTCTAGGGGCAAAATTATAATTTTGACTAATATCAATAAAATGGATTATTTTCTATCATATATGTGTATTTAGTGTCTGTGATACATCCTTTGAGTTAATGGTAATGATAATTCATATTTTTAAGAGTTGAAAATTTAAGACATGAATAATCATTATTAACTCATAAAATGCTCCCGACCATAGGATCATCACGAGGATGGTGATTGATTCGGAAGGTTAGTGTACAATCGTTTCTCTTTAGTAGATGAGTCTTGAGTCAACGGTGTGGAGATACCCGAGCGAGAGTATAGGTACTCGTTAGAGAACGAGGGCACTGAGCATGACCACCTCGAGTAGTCATTAGGGAGTCTACCTTCTCGTCAATGACTGACTCGATGCTGCAGTAGTGTGTCTGGATTCTTTGATCTGAGGTGCATCGGACAGTTCACCTTGAGGGTGTTATAGTTTGACTACACCATTACTCGATCTCCTAGCCATATGGAATTCCTGAGGTGTATGTTGGCTATAGCATGTTCATTGTAGGAACTGGATAGCATCAAGATGGAATCTATCTACCTCGGTGGTAGAGGAGCAGCCCTATGATGATCATGAGAATCAAGTTCAGAAGTCCATGGCCATGGCAGAGTGAAATAATAGAAAGAGTTTCTATTTAGATTTTCACATTGGACTTGAATCGAATGATTACATCATATGACAGAGACTAGGGTTTGACGAGTTCACCTTAACCCTAATCTGATCGGGGCTCAAGATAGAAGAACTTAATCACACAGGTAGCTGCACCAAGAGGTTCACATTCAGCTCTGATGGGTTGCCACCATATACTGCTAGGTGTCACTGGTGGATTTTGGGAGCAATTAGAATGATTTAGATGATCGATCATTCTAGCTGTTCGAATCAGAAGAGTTCTGATCCATCGAAAGGAGTTTCGATGATGTCGATGATAGAGATCATGACATATCCCATTACCATACAGAACTGAACCTAACTGGGTCACACAAACAAGGGTTTGAATCTGGTGATCATCAATTGAACTGATCTAGTTCAATTGATCTGAATGAGATTCAATTAGGTTCAAGAAAATCGTGCTAGCACTCGATTGAACCTAACGCATTCTTCTTTTACTATCATAAATAAGTTATCCTGACTGAGCCAAAGGAGTTTGTGCTCAATCAGAGGCCTTCATATGGTCTGACTGGAGGTTGTCCAAGTCAGAAAAGGTTGTCTTATTTTGTAAGACATTACCTACCATTTTTGGTCACCTGCCATTTCTTCGTTCTTTGACTTTGGTCAAAAGTCTACCTTTGACTGGTCAAATGTTGACCATTGATACTTTGACTTCTGTCCACATGTCACGCACCTATTGGAGAGCTGGTGGGGGCCTGTCCCCCTACCAGAACCTGGCAAGGAAGAGGGCGCACGCCACCCTTGGTGTGTGCCCAAGCTGGAGGCGCCCAGGAGTCCCTGTTGGATAGGGACTCCATCTCCTTTTTGGATTCCAATTAGAGTTCTCCTAAGAACCAACTTTGACTGATCTTAGGCACCCTCTAAGGAGGAATCTAGGGGACTCTATTTCCACCAATCATATTTAGATCTGATTTTACAAAGAGTTGTGATTGGTTGGGAGGAAGAGAAATTGGATCACAGACAGTCTATAAATAAGATCCTGCATCCAACTCAAAGTATGATTGAATCACAATTCTCCATGCCCCAAGGCTGCCTCTTCCCTCTTCCTCCACGCTAGACCCACCTTCTCCCTCTCCTCTTTACGTCCAAAAAGAGTTTTGGAGCTTGGTTGGAGCAATCTAGACAAGAGAAAGGCGAGTGAAAGCTAGAAGACTGCGCTGCTGCAAATGATGACTGCTGATCTTCAAAAGGAGTTTTGAAGATCCTCCAGATCAGATCCAGATCTGATTTTTGAAGACTTGATAGAGAAGAAGAGGATCTTCAGATTCAATCCGAGTGGATACCGGTAGAGGCCAGGCACTTACGTGGCTTGATCCAGAACCTTCCGCTGCTTACAGAATCATCAACGGATAATAGGATTACCCACTTTAAGGTAAATTAAATTTGATTTAATTTATCTAATTTTATTTTAATTTATTAAAATAATAAGAATCAGATCTAAAATATCTTAGATCTGATCTAGATCAAAAAAAATAAAATTTTGAAATATATCTCTTGATCTGATCAGATCTGAACGAACCTGGTCCAAAAAATCAGGATTTTCCTTCAACTGGTATCAGAGCCAAGGTTCTAAAAGTATTTAGATCTAATTTTAAATTTATTTTAATTAAAAAATAAGTGATTTCAGATGTCACATGAGATGTGATCAGATCTAAAATTCAGAAAAAATTAAAATTAAATAATTTGGATCTAAGATTAGAAAATATGCATGACTAGTTCTAAAATAGAATAGTTCTATAGAATAGTCTTGCATGTTCTTAATTTAATTTGATTAAATCATATTTTAGATCTATTTATTTACTATTTTTTGATATTATAATAGTTATAATAACATCTAAAAAATAGTAAATAAAAATTATTTAATTTTAAATATCATATGAGATATGATTGATGCATGTCTAGACTAGTTGTAGAATAGTTCTACATAATTGTCTAGATTAGAATTTATTTTGATTAGATCAATTTAAATCTAATTTTTTAGATTATTATGAGATAATTTAGATCTGAAAATATGCATGATTCGATACATGAGATGTATGCAAAATATGCCATGATTAGATCTAATTTGTATATGAGATATATGATATAGATCTAAAACTATTTTGTAGTATTGCATGTTCCTGATTAAGGCGTTCCTCTTGGCCGTCCGGTCATAAGAACGAAGAAGGGTTTAAAGGCCCTCTCTTTCCATTCGATGGGGTGTTCTTATGATGTGTAGGGGTGCTGCGTGTTCGTCCTTAATCAGAAATCCAAAACTTACTTTCTGCAAAACCCTAGATCCTGAAACCCTAGGATTTATTGTGCATATTTTGTTTATGAACCCTACTTAATTAAGAATTAAGATTATGGAATATTAATTAGGTCTAAAATTGAGAATTTTAGATCTAAGACATATTCATAATACTGGGTTCGGGCTTGGGTAGCTCAATTAGGTCTAAGCGGTTGATCAAACCGAATCAAGAGTTGGTTAGATGGGATCAACAATGCTTAAATTGACCAGCCTAATAGGATTAAGTCTGGGTCAAGATCGAGTCACGATCAAGCAAGACCTAATTAGGCTCAGAGGTTAGAGTCTGGATTGTAGGCTAACCCAATTGGTTCTGACTCAACAATTTGGTGTCTAAGGTAAGTTTGGCACATACGACCGACTGGTTTTTAATTGGAAGCTACTCGACCTGAATGCGTTCTTGTACGAGTTAATGGCATATTCCTTCCACCGGTCTCACTTACCTGGCCATATCTGTCGACACAGTTCTGATCTGAGGTGGTCAATAATCCGAGCTAACCCATGCCACTAGGTTAGTCATAATTGTTATGACTAATGCCAAGTCTAGTTTAATGAGACCTGAATCAATTCTCCCTAAGAAAAGATTAAGTCTGAGGTCTTCCACCATTGTAGATGTGCGGGCCCTTCCCGGGGTTGATTGTTCTCGGACTGGATACAGTGGCTCAGTTGCACCGGGAAGATGCAACCATGTCTATTAGGCATTGGATGCTATGGGCTGGAGGATGAGTTGGGCTCAATATTTTGGATACGGTGAGAGACTCAATTAGGAAATCCAGTCTATGCAAATGGTGGGTCTGACTTAACTAAGGAGTGGATCAATATTCTGGATACGGTGAGATTCATGAATTAGAGACCAAGTTTGGGTGCACCATGATTAGAGAATCATTGAACAAGAGTTGTTCACTCATTGGCTAACCCATCACCAATAACTGTTAGGTGAGGTGATGAGTCAGTTGGTGAGACCGCACCACCCACTAGAAATCATTAATCATGGAGATTTTTGCATCTCTACAGAGGGAGTGTAGGGATCCGAGAAAATAGTGGGAGCTAATTTGTTTAAAAATAAAATTCCCTAAATAAATTGGTCAAGTCAATAATTATAGTATCTAACTAGAATCTTTGACTCTCTATAGAAAAATGTCTGCGTCCAACCCATTAGCACGTATCCTGGACACACATAGACTGATCGGACCCAATTATAAAGATTGGCTCAGGAACTACAAAATTATTTTGGGTTTCGAGAAGTTAACCCATGTTTTGGACCAGGACCCTCCCACCTTACCAGCCCGTCCATCCACTGAACAGAGAGCGTCTCTGGAAAAATGGATAGACGAAGATAATAAGGCCAGATATTACATGTTGGGCTCGATGTCTGATGAGCTCCAGCGCCAACATGAAGATATCGGGACTGCTCGCCAAATGTTGGCTCACCTGCAAGGAGATGTTTGGTGAACAGAGTCGCGCAGCCAAAGTATCAAGTCACGAAATGACTTTTTAAGGCTAAGATGCGTGATGGGCAGTCAGTCCAAGATCACTGTCTGACAATGATCAAGGACATGGAAGAGCTTGAGAAGCTCGGTGTGAAGTTAGACTTGGATCTGCAGAATGATATTATTCTGCAATCCTTGACTGATGCATATGGGCAATTCATCATGAATTACCACATGCATAAACTTCAAAATTCCTTGGCCGAATTAATGAATATGCTGGTCACCGCTGAGCTTTCTATGAAAGGTTCTAAAGGCTCAGTTCTTGCTATGGAACGGACTTCTTCCAAAAGAAAGTCTTATGGAAAGAAAAAGAAGTCTGTGAAAAAGCAAAAGGTGGAAGGATCAAAGAAGAAGAAGGCAGAGCCGAAGAAAAAGGCCGATGTCAAAGGAAAGTGTTTCCATTGCAACAGCGACGGCCATTGGAAGCGAACTGCCCTACTTACCTGGCCACCCTGAAGAACAAGAAGGAAGGTCCTTCTGGAGGTATGCTCGTTATTGAGTCTAACCTTACGGTTTCTTCTGCATCCAGTTGGGTGCTTGACTCTGGTTCTAGTGCTCATCTGTGCACTTCCATGCAGGGTCTTGAGGATAGCAGGAGGCTGAGGGATGGAGACATGATCCTACGCATCGGTAATGGAGCAAGAGTTGCTGCAGTAGCCGTGGGAACATACCCTCTTTGATTACCATCTGGTTTAGACTTAGTTTTGAAAGACTGTTATTATGTGCCTGCAGCTAGCAGGAATTTGATTTCTGTTTCATGCTTAGCACTAGAAGGCTATGTGATTACCTTCTTTAAGGACCATTGTAACATTCTTTATGAAAGAAATAAAATTGCAAATGGTTTCCTTATTAATGGTCTTTATCAGCTACATATTGATGTACCTGTTCTAACTATCGAGCAAAACGTGAATGCCAAACGACCTAGGGATAGTCCAAACGACAGATATCTATGGCACCTGAGATTAGGTCATATAGCAGAAGATAGGATCAACAAATTGGAGAAAAATGGGCTATTGAGTCCATTGACTTCCGAGTCATATCCAACTTGTGAATCTTGTCTTCAAGGCAAAATGACTAAACTCCCTTTTGTTGGACATGGGGAGAGGGCCACAGATCTCCTTGCCCTAGTACATACTGATGTGTGCGGCCCATTTGATGTGCCGGCTAGAGGCAATTTTGTCTACTTCATTACCTTTACCGATGATCTGTCTAGGTATGGGTATGTGTATCTTATGAGACACAAGTCTGAAGCTTTTGAAAAGTTCAAAGAATTCAGACATGAAGTAGAAAAACAAACTGGAAAACCCATTAAGGTTCTTCGATCAGATCGAGGAGGTGAATACCTTAGCCGGGAATTCCTAGACTATCTTAAGGAAAATGGCATAGTCTCTCAATGGACTCCACCAGGAACACCTCAACTCAACGGGGTTTCAGAATGGAGAAATCGGACTCTATTGGATATGGTTCGATCCATGATGAGCTTCACAGACCTCCCTGATTTTCTTTGGGGACATTCATTGTTAACTTCAATTTATCTACTGAATAGGGTTTCCTCTAAAACCGTTCCTACCACACCGTATGAGATATGGCACGGTAAGAAACCAAGTCTGAGTCATCTCAGAATTTGGGGTTGTCCGGCTCATGTCAAAAGACAACAAGCGGACAAGTTAGAGTTTAGGTCCTTTAGAGCTCGATTCATAGGATATCCTAAAGAGTCATTAGGATACTATTTCTACATTCCAGAAGACCACAATGTGATTGTGAGTCGACATGCCATCTTTCTTGAAAAATAGTTTATTCAAGATAGCGGCATTGGAAAGCAGATTAAGCTTGATGAGAAAGTCTCACAAGTACAACGAGCTAAGGACCAATTGGAACCAAATCAGGTTGAGCCAATAAGAACACTACCTCCTCCACCTCGTAGATCGGAAAGAGTTTCCCATCCCCCTGATAGATACTTAGGTATTATTTCAGAGAAAGTAGTAGAGGAAATGTTCCTCGTAGGTAATGGTGCTCATGGTGATGATCCCAAAACCTACAACGAGGCGATATCAGATATCGACTCCGAGAAATGGCTAGAGGCAATGCAGTCAGAAATTGACTCGATGCACTCAAACCAAGTCTGGACCTTGGTAGATCCACCAGAAGGTATAGTACCTATTGGGTGTAAATGGATCTTCAAGAGAAAGATTGGTGCAGATGGGAATGTGGAGACATTCAAGGCTAGACTAGTGGCAAAAGGTTATAGTCAACGCGAAGGCATTGACTATCAGGATACCTTTTTTCCAGTGGCTATGCTAAAATCCATCCGCACATTGCTTGCCGTTGCAGCCTATTTCGATTATGAAATATGGCAAATGGACGTGAAAACGGCATTCCTAAATGGATATCTTGAGGAAGATATCTATATGGAACAGCCGCTAGGTTTCACATCCAGTGATACTGATCACAAGGTTTGCAAGCTGCAAAGGTCCATATATGGACTTAAGCAAGCATCTCGGAGCTGGAACACTCGTTTCAATGATGTGATCAAAAAGTTTGGTTTCATCAAAAATGAAGAGGAACCATGTGTTTTCAAAAGGGTCAGTGGGAGCGCTGTTGTCTTCCTCGTATTGTACGTGGATGACATCCTCCTTATTGGGAATGATATTCCCATGTTGACATCAGTCAAGATGTGGTTGTCCAAGGAATTCTCCATGAAAGACCTAGGTGAAGCATCCTTTATTCTAGGAATTAAGGTCTATAGGGATAGACCGAATAGGATGCTAGGACTTTCACAGAAGATGTACATAGAGGAAAGTACTAAAGAGGTTTAGTATGGAAAACTCTAAGAGGGGATTAATACCCTTCAGACATGGTATTCATCTTTCCAAGAAGATGTGCCCTAGCACACCTGAGGAAATAGAACGCATGAGCAAGATCCCTTATGCTTCTGCAATAGGGAGCCTCATGTATGCCATGCTATGTACACGACCTGATATAGCCCATGCTGTGAGTGTCACAAGCAGATATCAGTCAAATCCAGGTGAAGAACACTGGACTTCTGTGAAATGTATCCTTAAGTACTTGAGAAGAACTAAGGATATGATGTTGGTCTTTGGTAACGGAGAACTCCAAGTCCAGGGATACACAGACTCGGATTTCATGTCCGATATAGATGATCGAAAGTCGACATCTGGAAGTCTGTTTGTGTGCAATGGTGCTGTCAGCTGGAAGAGTTCCAAGCAAACGGTGATAGCAGATTCCACCATGGAAGCAGAATATATCGCTGCATCAGAGGCTGCGAAGGAAGCATTCTGGTACAAGAAGTTTGCTGCAGAAATTGGAGTAATGCCATCAGATGCCATTCCTCTATACTGCGACAACAATGGCGCCATAGCCCTTGCTAAGGAGCCGAGGTCTCAAAAAATCCAAGCACATTGAGCGGCGATATCACCTCATCCATGATTACCTCGAGAAGGTTATGTCGAGGTCAAGAGAGTCAACTCCATGCAGATAATGTGGCAGACCCACTTACAAAGCCGTTGGGCCAGCAGAAGATCGAAGCCCACCTTGAGAAGATGGGACTTAGACTTGTAGCCAATTGGCTTTAGGATAAGTGGGAGATTGTTAGATATATGTGCCCTAGAAGCCAGAATTGGCTGACACTTGTAATACACTTCTAGGGGCAAAATTATAATTTTGACTAAATTCAATAAAATGGGTTATTTTCTATCACATATGTGTATTTAGTGTCTGTGATACATCCTTTGAGTTAATGGTAATGATAATTCATATTTTCAAGAGTTGAAAATTTAAGACATGAATAATCATTATTAACTCATAAAATGCTCCCGACCATAGGATCATCACGAGGATGGTGATTGATCCGGAAGGTTGGTGTACAATCGCTTCTCTTTAATAGATGAGTCTTGAGTCTATGGTGTGGAGACACCAGAGCGAGAGTACAGGATACTCGTTAGAGAACGAGGGCACTGAGCGTGACCACCTCGAGTAGTCATTAGGGAGTCTACCTTCTCGTCAATGACTGACTCGATGCTGCAGTAGTGTGTCTGGTTCTTTGACCTGAGATGCATCGGCAGTTCACCTTGAGGGTGTTATAGTTTGACTACACCATTACTCGATCTCCTAGCCATATGGAACCCTGAGGTGTATGTTGGCTATAGCATGTTCATTGTAGGAACTGGATTGCATCAAGATGGAATCTATCTACCTCGGTGGTAGAGGAGCAGCCCTATGATGATCATGAGAATCAAGTCCAGAAAGCCCATGGCCATGGCAGAGTGAAATAATAGAAAGAGTTTCTATTTAGATTTTCACATTGGACTTGAATCGAATGATTACATCATATGACAGAGACTAGGGTTTGACGAGTTCACCTTAACCCTAATCTGATCGGGGCTCAAGATAGAAGAACTTAATCACACAGGTAGCTGCACCAAGAGGTTCGCATTCAGCTCTGATGGGTTGCCACCATATACTGCTAGGTGTCACTGGTGGATTTTGGGAGCAATTAGAATGATTTAGATGATCGATCATTCTAGCTGTTCGAATCAGAAGAGTTCTGATCCATCGAAAGGAAGTTTCGATGATGTCGATGATAGAGATCATGACATATCCCATTACCATACAGAACTGAACCTAACTAACTGGTCACACAAACAAGGGTTTGAATCTGGTGATCATCAATTGAACTGATCTAGTTCAATTGATCTGAATGAGATTCAATTAGGTTCAAGGAAATCGTGCTAGCACTCGATTGAACCTAACGTTCTTCTTTTACTATCATAAATAAGTTGTCCTGACTGAGCCAAAGGAGTTTGTG
>QRFJ01000214.1:0-447328 GCA_006176705.1 Cocos nucifera | reverse complement strand
CTTTTATGGGAGTCGAACTTCTTCCGGATTTCTCCTTCTATCGGGCTTGTATGGGAGTCGAAACTCCTTCCAGATTCCTCCTTCTATCGGGCTTCTATGGGAGCCAAACTTCTTCCGAATTCCTTCTTTTATCGGACTTCTATGAGAGCCAAACTTCCTCCGAATTTCTTCTTCAGTCGGACGCCTATGGGAGTCAAACTCCCTCCGGATCCCTCCTTCAGTCGGATGCCTACGGGAGCCGAACTCCTTCCGAGCTCCTTCAACTACCATTCCTTCCGGATGATTCTCTCTAGCTGTACTCCCTTTGGAAGTCTGAACTTCTCCAGAATGGATATACATCAAAGCTCTTCACTCCTTCATGCGGTCCTGAGCGGCTCAGTATCGGACGACTGCGGTCATCACTATCAGTCTGTTGTAGGCGACAGCGATCCGCTATCGGACGGCAATGGCTGTCACCATCAATCTATTATAGGCGGTGCTACAGGCGATGCCTCCCTCCATGACTGACTTTGTCAGACCTCTAGTACCCCGCTACCAGGCAGCTACAGTTATCACCATCAATCCGCTACAAGCTCCACCAATAAAAAGGGACCCTCCAGATATATTTTCTCTCAGCTCTCTTCTTCTTCTTGAAATTCTATCGAACTCTTATCTGAGCACTCCATTTTTATTGGTCAGAAGAGCTGACTTGATCGTCGGAGGATCCTATCGGAGCCACCACTACCGACTTCGGATGGAACTTTATTTTGTAGATCACCAATGGAGACCTCATCCTCTTCCACTCTAGCTCGTCTTGGCATCGATCAGATTCTACACCAACAGAATTGATGCTAGAGGAAGGGTCTCTGTCTTTGAGGTATCCTTATTTTTAAAGGAGTGCTCAGTCGACCCTGCCGACCTTCTTCTCCAAGGTTCATCTCCATCCTCTTCCTCAATCCCAAGAAATGCCTCAAAAGAAGGCGACTATCCAAAAATCTACCGCTTCCACCGTCAAATCTGAGCCAGATCCATCCATTCCTGCTCCATCATCGGTGCTTCAACCTCCACCTCCACCGACGATCATGGTAGATCCGAAGCAATTTAACCTACTGATGCAGTGGATTCAAGACCTCATCGAGATGGTGCAGGCCATGCGGCAGCTTCCGACGGTGACTCCACTAGGAAACCCGCCATCAGAATATCGAAAATTGATCCCAAAGAAGAGCACTTGGGCTAGCATACCCATCGCCCCTAAAAAGGAGAAACAGAGAGCAGAGGATTCATGTTCAGATCATGATTCTCCTTTGAAGGAGATCCTTCCCATCTGTAGTCGGAAGCCATCTAAGATTTGCGATCAAGATGACGTCCTCAATCATAAACTATGGAAGAAGGATCGATGGATTGAAGAACTCCATCTTGTCATCCTGGCTCGCTGTGATGATGTCTGCACCGATCCTTCTTTCTCTTCCTGAATTATGTAAGAGCCCATTCCATCGAACTTCAAGCTTCCTCAATTTGAAAGCTACGATGGAACCTCTGATCCGATTGATCATCTGAAGGTCTTTCGGATCATGATACTACTTCATGGCACACCAGATGCCATATTATGCCGAGCTTTCCCACTACCTTAAAGGAAGCAGCAAGAAACTGGTACTCGATGTTGAAGTCAGAAACGATCTTCTCTTTTAACCAGATGAGCCATCAATTTATGGCTCACTTTGTCAGCAGCCGATGTCCGCACCGAGGTTTGAATTTTTTGATGAATGTCAAGCAGAAGGAAGGAGAATCCATCTGGACTTATGTCATCCGATTTAATGCTGCGGTATTGGAGGTCCAGAACTTGGACTAGTTTGTTGCAATGGCCGCACTCAAGGACGGCCTTTAGAAGAATAATTTACTGTTCTCCCTGGAGATGAAGTATCCTAAGGACTTTGCCGATTTGCTAGCTCGGGTCGAGAGATATGCCCGCACGGAAGAAGCCTTCAAGTTGAAGGATGAAGGAGCCGTAGGAAAGCGGCAGACGGCCGAGTCTAGTAAACTCGTGGCTGATGGAGAGACGAATGAAGTTCGACCGCGCTCATAGACTTCCTTCGAGTGCAAGCGAGCCCAAACTCCACCTCGAGCTCATCATCCAAGAAGCCTCGATAGAAGAGCACGAAGAAGTCCATCCCCTGGAAGGTTCAGCAACTACGCCCCCCTTAATGCTCCTAAACTTAAGTTCTGATGGAAATTAAGAATCAGCTATCAAGATTAGAAGAGTTACAATATCTTCCAAATAAGCGCGATCGAAGCAAGTACTGCCTCTACCATCGTAACCACGGCCATGATACTGAAGAATGCATTCAGCTCCGAGACAAAATCGAGGAGCTCATCAGGAGGTGGCGGTTGGGTTGATTCCTCAAATGTCAGACTGAAGCAGAAGAAGATCGACTAAGGGCGCTGCCGTAGCCAGAACCACTAATGACGGAAAAACAACAAGAAGGTTGGCCGCCTCCTAGCATCATTAATGCTACCTCTAGGAGGGGCTCGGTACTTGGGTGAGCCACTATCTTCTAGCCTCAAAGCCAAGAGAAGCTTACTCCAAATTGAGAAAACCAGCATGAGATAGAGGAGGTCGTCCGACCCGAAACTTATTGCCTGAAGAAACTTGGAGAAACAACGCTCCCACGATCTTGAAACATAGAGAATCTGAGGATGTGCTGCCAGTAATTTTTCTTCAATAAAATATTTTCATTTCAATATTATTATTTCTTGGTGCAAAAACTATGTGATGATAGAAAAGAAGCAGTCAATAGTGACCGTATTAGAAACAGGAGGAGAATCTCATCCTAACGTGAGCAAGTCAAAATCCTTCAACCTTAGCTAGAGATAAGATCTCTTCCAAGCTTCAAAGTCTACGTCAATAGAAGATAAGATCTCCTTCAACCTCGGCTAGAGATAAGATCTCTCTCGAGCTTTAGAGTCTATGTCAACATGAGATAAAATCTTCTTCAACCTCGGCTAGAGATAAGATCTCTCCCGAGCTTCAGAGTCTACGTCAATAGGAGATAAGATCTTCTTTAACCTCGGCTAGATATTAGATCTCTTCCGAGCTTCAAAGTCTACGTCAATAGGAGATAAGATCTCCTTCAACCTCGGCTAGAGATAAGATCTCTCTCGAGCTTCTACGTCAACAGAAGATAAGATCTTCTTCAACCTTCCTTCAACCTACTAGAGATAAGATCTCTTCCGAAGCTTCAAAGTCTACGTCAATAAGATAAGATCTCCTTCAACCTCGGCTAGAGATAAGATCTCTTTCGAGCTTCAAAGTCTACATAGAGATAAGATCTCCTTCAATAGAAGATCTCTTCCGAAGATCTTCTTAGATAAGATCTCTCTCGAACCTCGGAGATAAGATCTAGCTTCAAAGTCTATAATAAGATAAGATCTCTCAACCTCGAGAGATAAGATCTTTTTGAGCTTCAAATCTACATCAATAGGAGATCTTCTTCACCTTGTAGAGATAAGATCTCTCCCGAGCTTCAAAGTCTACGTCAACGAAAGATAAGATCTTTTTCAACCTTAACTAAAAATAAGATCTCTCCCGAGCTTCAGAGTCTATGTCTATAGAAGATAAGATCTCCTTCAACCTTGGTTAGAGATAAGATCTCTCTCGAGCTTCAAAGTCTACGTCAACAGGAGATAAGATCTCCTTCAACCTTGGCTGGAGATAAGTCTCTTCCAAGCCTTGACTTCAACTTCAACCTCGACTGGAGATAAGTTCTCTCCCGAGCCTCGACTTCAACTTCAACCTCTGCTGGAAATAAGATCTCCCCCAAGCTTCAATTTCAACCGATGCAGAGCCCGAAAAAGGACTTCGACAGTCGTCTTTTTGTACTTCCTTTCTTTTAATTTCAAACTTGAGAGTGGAAGGGCTATTGTTGGGAATAAACCCCACTCTCACCGAAGTTCAGCTTGATGTTTAGCCCAATACAATCGATAATCACGAAAGAGCTCCAGCGGTCGAGCCCTAACCGAACTCCTTCGGTCGGTCGAACTTCTCAGCAGTCGAGCCCCAATCGAACTCCTCCAATGGCCAAATTTCTGTCGAACTCCCCAGGAGCCAGACTTCTTCAAGAGCCGGACTCCTCCCAAATTTCTCTTTCGGCCGGGCTTCCCTAGGATCCGGACTCCTCCAAGACTTCTCCTTCAAACTTCTCCCAGACTTCTTCTTCGATCGGACTTTTCTAGGAGCCGGACTCATCCCAGACTTCTCCTTTGGTTGGACTTATATAGGAGCCGAACTCTTTTCGGATTGCTCCTGCAGTCGGACTTCCTCTGAATTCCTCCATCAATCGGGCTTCTATGGGAGCCGAACTCACTCTGAATTTCTCCTTCAGTCGGGCTTGTACGGAAGCCAAACTCCCTCCTAATTCCTCCTTCTATCGGATCTCTATAGGAGCCAAACTTCTTCCAGATTTCTCCTTCTATTGGGCTTATACGGGAGCCAAACTTCTTTCGGATTCCTTCTTCTATCGGATTTCTACGGGAGCCAAACTTCCTCCAGATTCCTTCTTCTATCAGACTTCTATGGAAGCCGAACTCTCTCCTTCAGTCGGACGCCTATGGGAGTCGAACTCCTTTCGGATCTCTCCTTCAGTTAGATGCCTACGGAAGCCGAACTCCTTCCGAGCTCCTTCAGCTAGCGTTCCTTCCAGATGATCCTCTCTAGTCGTACTCCCTTTGGGAGTCTGAACTCCTCCGGAATGGATATACGTCAAAGCTCTTCATCCCTTCATGCGGCCCCGAGCGGTTTAGTATCGAACGGCTGCGGCCATCACTATCAGTCCGTTGTAGGCGACAGCGATCCGCTATCGGGCGGCGATGCTTGTCACCATCAATCTACTGCAGGCGGTGCTACAGATGGTGTCTCCCTCCGTGACTAACTCCATCAGACCTCGAGATGTCCGCTAACAGGCAGCTGTAGCTGTCACCATCAACCCGTTACAAGCTCCGCCTATAAAAAGGGATCCTTCAGATATGTTTTCTCTAAGCTCTCTTTTCTTTCTCGAAATTCTACCAAACTCTTGCCTGAGCACTCCATTTCTTTTGGCTAGAAGAGCTGACTTGATTATCGGAGGGTCCTGCTAGAGCCACCACCACCGACTTCGGACAGGACTTTATTTTGTAGGTCACCGACGGCGATCTTGTCCTCCTCCATTCTATCTCGTCTCGACGTCAACCAAATTCTGCATCAATAATATCCATTTATAAAAATTATGATATTCTAAATAAAATGCTATAGTTTCTGTAAAGATGTTATAATTTTTGTAAAAGGATATTATAATTTTTATAAATAGATGTCATAATTTTTGGAAAGGAGCATTTTTATCTGCAGGATATTAAATGCACGTTGGGAAGTAGGGACTACATGTTGAAATAAAATTTTTCGGTGCACTCTACGTCTTTTTTATTACACCACATATGGTGTACAAAAAATTACTCACCCATAATTGTGGACAAGTTCAGGCAGGCACCAGGCCCACAAGCCATCAAGATTGCCAGGAGAACTGCCTGATGAATCTTAGACCGTGACATTTTAGGCCCGGCCCACCTAATCATTTGTAAGCAGAGTGCCTCTGAACAGTCCAGGCTAGGTGGGCTCATATCAGTCCGGGCTGCAAACCTAAAGACGACTGGTCCATCCCTTAACCGAGATGGAATTAAGTTACTTTATTTGGGATATTCTTTTTGATCCAAATCTAATTGCATGCAGTGCAGTAGATGGATCATGCTAGCCCGAGCACCAATGATTACCACTCAAACATTATCATGCAATTAAGATGGCCATAATCGCATGGATAGCCATTACTAAGCATTTAATTATGAATATAGCGTTAATCTTGATAACGACTAAAAAGCCTGACTACAAAGGAGGGAGCAGGAGATTTTTAGGAAAGCCATTCTATGCTCTCTCATTTTTCTTTATTTCTTTCATTTTTCTCTGAATTCCGATTGACTTTTTGATGGGAAAATTCAAACGATAGGACTTCATTTCATCACCTAAGGAGCAGCGACAGCCATACCTTTAAAAATAAGCAGCTAATTGGAATTACATGCACCTTTCTTCCAACTTTTCTAACTTTTTGTTTATAACATAATGGTGAACATGCATATCAAAATCCATCTTGTATGGCCAACGGATATGAATAAGAAATTAAGTTTAGCTTCCTTATAGTTTTGTTGCCCCAAGAAAATCGTATGAGTTATGGTGCTAGATGGTGTTTAATGTTGTTTCACCCTTGGACGGTGTACATCTCAGTAAATAAACACTGATAATATAGCAAGGGTTCACATTATCTTTAAAGGACGAATATAGAACGTTTACTAGACTATTCAATTAACCATGATACTTATTTGTCACGTCTAATTATTACATAACGTTGTCATAGCATGCCATCTTAATTATTTCAAAGATCTACATTATGTTATTGTCATTTACAACTAATGAACTATTGTTTGTGTGTCGTCACTGCAATAACGGTATGGTCAGCCAAGCACGCAAGCATGAATAGGAAGCTCCTGGCCTACTCAACACTCGGCTTGATGAGGATTGCTTGAGAAGGTACAAGCCCCGAAGTAATTTATTTTGGATGGATATTAATAAGCTATAGAATAGGATAATTATTTGTCACACCCAAATTGTTAAATGAAAATGGCTAAATGTTTTAAGCAAAGAAAACCATCACCTTCAACAAATGAATCATAACATAGATAGGGCTGCAAATGAAGCAAGCTACTCCTGAATAGCTTGAGTCGGCTTAGTAAGTTTTTGTCTGAGCTCAACTCAGCTAAAACACAAGCCAAGCTCAAACATTTTACAGCTCAGCTGCATACCAAATTGAGCCTGAACGCTCAGAAAATAGTGAAAAACCTCAGTTTGGCTTGATTAAAGCTTGGCTCTAAACTTAGGCAAGCTTGAGCACTTTATGTGGAATTTGGCTCAAGTTTGAGCTGAGTAACTTGATACTTGGCTTCACTCGGCTCGCTCCCGATGTAATTATATATAGATTATCACCATTTTAAGGTAATGATTGTCAAACATGCCAGCCATGTGCTTGAGCTCAACTCCATGTTGGGCTCAACAATGGTTGTGAGACAGGATGGGGCTTTACTTTCAACTTAATTAAGCATAATAATTGAATAAGAATAATAAAGAATATGCATGCACCACATTAGCTATTACCTAAATACTTTTTATCGTTATATTACATAATAAATACTAGCTCATTTATATAAGAAAATATATTTCAACTATAAGATAGATATTTTATTGCAAAAATTAAGTTAAACAATATATAGACGATAGGAGCTGTGATTGAGCCTAGGTGTGATCGATCTCAGCCTGGATTTATTTTGGTACTAGAGGTTGAGATCAAGCTTGGCCAGGTTGTTATTTGATTGAACCTAATTCAAGCAGAATTCTGAAAAAAAAAAAAAATCGAAAAAAACACATGCATGCTCATTTCAATTATTTCAATAACCTTAAATCAAGCTAAAATAAATTCAAACTTTGTTGAGCTTGAATTCATCTTCAAGTTCAGTGCCAAGTTTTATTTGGATTCCACTTTGAACTAAGCTTGAGCTTCTCAAATTAATCCATAACCCTACATACGGGACCTAATGCTTTTGCTAGGTCCCATAAACATATTATTTTTAGTGGTCTAGCCAAGCTTAGACTATAGACCTTTTCGGCTTTTCCACTCTCTTGGCAATGTGAGCTTACCCTCTAATAGCAGTTGAAGATGTATTGCCTGCAATAGATATAGGTTAAAATTGTCGGTATGGTAAAGTTTGTGTATTTATTGTTGTGTCAGGATTTGAAGAAGATCCGTCCAACACCAAATTAAGGTAATTTTTTTACAAAAAATTGGCTCGTAAAATTTAGCCTTCTCCCAACCTGCTTTCAGGCCTGTACTTCTGGTCTGGGGCACAGTAGTTACAGGCCCGGGACTTGCTTGCACGCACGAAGCTGCCATGCGCGTTGACTCCACTTCCCAGAGTGGGGGTCTGCTAATTTATTGACCACTAAAATCCAACACCATTGCATCAGGAGCCAAATATTCTGTGTCCTCCTTTTAAAAAACAACCAAACCTCAAAGAACATGGTTATTTTGTTTGTCAGAGTTAACGTTTAAATGTAAGCAAAACTTGCTTTACCGGATGCGTTCAACGGACACAAGTTTGCCGACCTGCCTACCTTCCACTAAAGCCTGCTAATTTTTTCACTTATTCTCTCGCCACTACATGTTCCGACCTAAATTCCAAGGCTGACGCGGGAATGGCATCCATCCGTTCCAACGAATGGATTCCCGTTCTAAAAGAAGAATAAATTCTGCATGTTAGTGCCGCTTGTTGGGCGCTTTTAATTTTCTTCAACGCCCAATGGGATTCAAGTCTTCTGCCTCCGAATTATTCCCCTACCGAGTCCCCTTATTTAAGTCGTCCCATCAAGCTCTTAATAACGGCATTACTCCACTAAAACAGATTCTTGTCGGAGCATTATTAACTATCTAATATCTAATATATATGTTGTAAGGGTTTTGCTAATGAGTACCCTAGGGGCACTGGTTAAGGAGCATCTAATACTCTTTTGAAAATGGTAAAACACCTAGACCAAGATGATATTAAAGGCAAAAATCACTACGAAGGATATAATGGATATAATTATTTTTATAAAAACAAGAATTTTGCTTTTAATATCATCTTAATCAAGGTGTTTTGCTGTTTTTAAGAAGCATTAAATGCTCCTTAACTAGTGCTCTTAGGGCAGTCCTTAGCAAAATCCATATTATAAAGTAAAAATTGATAGAAAATTTTTTAGCATTTAAGATTATCCATGTAAGCAATTTTTTCTATACCATATATCCTCATACCTATCAATCCTTCAATCATTAAATTCAAGCATTAGATTAATAAAAAAACTACATTAAATCTTATTTATATGAATTAAATTATGTTATTAATATACAGTATTATTGCATTCTTATAATTAAAATTTACTTATATAGATAGTTGAGAATATGAAATGAAATGAATATTATTTTATTATTTATATATATATATTTTTCAACATGATCAGACCTAGAACTTGTGTGCAATGCATGGGCTCAAAACTAATATATATATGAAAGCAGAAATTGAGAAAATATTTCTTAGCATTTGAAACTATTTATATAAGCTGTCAATTCTCATCTATGAATGCTATTTGGATATAAATCAATTTTTTTTATGCCATATTTCTAGACTCTCTTACCTAGCAATCTTTAAAGCATTAAAATCAAGTCTTAAATTATTAAAAGAATATATCAAATTTCACTTACGTGAATTAAATTATTTTATTAAAGTATGGTATTATTACACCCTTGCAATTAAAATTTATTTATATATGTAGTTGAGAATATAATTAACACAAAAAATTATAGATATTATTTTATTATTTATAAATAATTTTTTAAAAAATAATTAATTCTAAAATCCGTGCATAGCATGCAGGCTCAAAACTAGTTATAATAAATAGAGATACAATTATTCTTTTTTATTGTGTGTGATTAATATAAACAATGACACTGATATACGATATTACTAGGGATAACTAAAAAATAATATGTTATTCTTTAACTTAACCCACAGTTCAATTGAACAAAAAATAAAAAAAATATTCAAATTATAAATTTGGAAAAACTAATGTTAAATTTTAATTTTTGAAAAATACTTTTTTTTTAAGGAACGAAAGGCAAATGAGCACTGCTCATTTTATCATGATTAAAAATACTATTTTATTGATCCTCCATTGAATAAATGTTCGATTTCACCATGTTGATGTCATGGTCCATTAGCATAGGGCGCGTTAGATCGGTGGTAATTGTCAATCCAAGGGTTGTTCGATCAACTTACAATTTCTAGGATTCCTACATAGTGTGGATGGTGATAAGATAGATGATTTTAAGCATATTTTAAAGTAAATTATTATAAAATTAATGTATATCTACAATAATTGCCATCATCTCTGTTTTTAGGTTATTGTATATAATGTAATGGAGGAAGCTAAGCCTATTATGATAACTAAATCTTCATTTTCCGTAATTTTTCTTCTTCATCTCGTTTTGGACTTGTTTTTTCTTATTTCGATGAACGTAAGGCACGACTTAAGAGTTCATTTCGTTGGGACATATTAAGTTATAAATAATTTAATAATTTTTAAAAATTATTTATTTGAAAATTTATTTGCAAAGGAAAATAAATTTCATATTGTTTAGGTATGAAAAACTTACACAAAAAACCAGTATCAAAAAAGATTATTATGTTTATGTGGAGGGTGGTGATATAGTACAGCATGATTTTTGAGATAAATTTGCACTGAATTGATTGACTGCTCCTATATATATTGATCTAAGCAAAATCTTATAGGCCCGTTTGATTCGCAAAAAATATTTTTTTTTAGAAATTTACTTTCTAAAATACTATTTTCTAAAAATATAATTTTGATATGTTTATTTGATCATGAAAAAATGGCTTATTATAGAGTGGCTTATATTTGATTGAACATTTACTTCCTGAAAAAAATATATAAAATATCTATTATACCCTTAATAGATATAAAACTACACATTTTGCTCCTAAATTTTATATAAATAATAATAATAATATATTTATATTAATATAAATATAATATTAATATATTATAATATAACATTAGATCATAATAATTTATTATATTAATATAATATTTATATTTTAATATTATTAATATAAATATAAATATAGTATTATATTAATATATAAATATAATTTTTATATTAATATTAATAAAAAAATATTATATTAGTATAAATATTAAAATAATATTAATATATATTATAAATATTATATTAATTATATAAATATAAATATTACATTATGTTAATATAAATATTAGGATAATATTAATATAATATTATATTAATATTAATAAGAATAATATTTAATGATATTTTTAAGAATTTATATGCTCTATAATTATATATTTATAAAAAATTATTTTTAGAAAGAAAAAAGAGCCATCACTTTTTATCCTATGGAAAGTCATAAAATTCATCTCCTCCATGGATCACCACTTCTCATAAAATATGAAAAGTATTTTTCATACGAAGAGCTTTTTCTACTCTCTCTTCTCTTAAAACTTCAACCAAATAAGAGGTTCTTTCTTCACTTTTCAGGAATTGCCTCTTCTTTCCTTCACTTTTCATGAACCAAACGAGTTCTATATGTTTTCAAGGAGGTTGGGGACTTTGTACTGATGTTAATTCCATCTTGTTTTTCTTTTTATGGTGTCATCCTTGGGTGTGGGGGTGGAATTAATTGTGGATCCTCTTTATAAGCATATGGAACAAATGTTATGTACTTGTAGTTGTATATTTTCTTAATGAATCAAGAGCGCTTTACTCCATGCTCACCAAAAAAAAGAAGAAAGAAGCCCATTATGTTTGATTGGAGATAATCTTATACGAAAATTTTATCAATTTTGAATAATATCCTTAAAGTGGTAACATTTGTTTTTGGGTCCTTAACCATAAATGATCTACTTACATAAAAGATATCAATATTGGCTATTCTGAATATTAAAATATATTTATATAAATTAATAATAATTTTTAATTAATAATTAAAGAAAATAGTGTAGGGTTTGTCATGCTATTTTCAAAAAATATTTTAAAAATAGCAATAATATAGTAAAAAATAATTAATCTAATTAATTATCTATTGATTATATCAGATTATTTAATCCTACATATTAGGATCTAAACATAATATACATGCATACATCAATAGATCTGAAAATAAAACTATGTAATAAACTATTTACTATATCTATGTATTCAGAACATAATATCTTTTCATGGATAGTCGATCATCGTAATCTGAGTTCATCGGATAATGCTCTAATATTACGTCATAGCCGCACATGTGTCTGGCCTCTATGGTTGATCCACACGGAGCTTCTGATCTCGATCAGTCCCACTAGAGTGCTAGCTCCTCGTCGGAGCCTTCGATGGTTGACCACGATCAATCCGATCGATCATATATTTTTTTATTTTTTAGATATTTTAAAAAATTAGAATATAAATATTGGAGTATGATGAGGATATGTTTCAAATTTGGTGGCGATCTGATGCTCACAGCACTCGATCTCTCCATCTGAATCCAGATTTCCAAATCTAGGATTTCACTCGGCCTAAAAATTCTGACACACTAAAAATTCTATCACGCCCTCTCTATGTGGAGTTTTTTTATGAAATAAATTTTTATGAAAAGATAACTTTCAGATCTATAATCCTTATTTAAATTACATCTAAAAATAGGATATTCTTAAAGATGAAAATCACAAGAGAAGAGAAGCATAAAGAAAAAAAAAAGTACTGTAGGATCCTATTCACCTTCACTCCGAGATTTTTTTCATTTAGAACTAATGGCTAAATACTCTAAAATTTTTACCACATAATTCTAACTCCTTCTCCTGCATGCACAAAAATTTTTATAATTTATTGACATGAATACCATAAAAAAATTGCATGAAAAATAATAAGAATCGAGTGGTTGAGTGGTTTTAACCACTCACTTGATTTCAAAAATCAAATGAGCCTCTTATTCTTATCCAACGCCCCCTCCCTTATATTTAACACACAGAAGGAGAGTCATTCTATGTGCATATTTTTATTTCTCAAAAAATATTCAACAAATAAAAGAGAGGACATGGAGAGCAGAGTGAAAAAGTCAAAAATGGTAGGCGCATGGGAGAATTTGAATTCAAACTTTATTTGACTTGGTCATAATTGATTTCAATCAAACCAATTAATTTAGATCCAATTAAACTAGGTTAAACCCAATCAAATTAGACTTAGCCTAATCTAATAAAATTTTAATTAAATTACAAATTAGTTAGATCTACGTCCTGATCAAATTAGGATCAAAACTTCCATAGCGATTAGGTCATCTCATGACCTGATCGGGTCAAATTCAATCGAATCAAATTCAATCAGACTTGATCGAATCCTCATCGCTTAATCAAATTGAGCTAATTAGTAATTAAATTGCTAATTAATCCTCTAAAAATATCTGAGTCCAAATCGAATGAATTACTGGGCAACAGAGTCCTATCAACATGAAACTCTTGAAGAGTTCTAAATCAGTAGAACTCTTGAATCTAGTATTCCAAACGAATCAAACTCATGATCATAGAATTCAAGACTAGTAAAACTCTTGGTCAGAGAGTCTCAGATGAGTAGAACTCAGAGTCCTAGTCTAGTAGGACTCTTGGTCATAGAGTCTCAATCCAGTGGGACTCTTGACTATAGTGTCTTAGATTATCAGGACTCATGATCAGAAAGTCTCAAACAAGTAGGACTCAAAGTTTCAATCCAGTAGAACTCTTGATTACAAAGTTTCAGTCCAGTGGGACTCTTAACTATAGAGTTTCAGACCAATGAAACTCTTGATCAGCCATTAGATCAGATAGAACCTCCTAATGTGTGTAACCCCATAGGTTCGAACCTAAGCCAGTAGCATAGAAACCAATTTCTATATTAATCGAAGTAACCATCTAGCAATGGTATCCGACATCCAGATAGATCGAATAATCATAATCACAACATTCAGAACCCACGCGAATATGATTACCATATAATTCATTCTTATGACCTCTATATAATAGATGACTCAGGGTTAGACTATCAACCCTAGAAAATACATCCATATTGTATCTCAAAGCAATTAGTCCTGTGACTCCTCACTAAGACTACTCTGACCAAGATTTTGCTAAATTGAAACATAATTGAATACAGCTCCTAAAATTAGGAGTGGTCAATTTCATCTTGATACACGCACCGACTCCATAAGTACTTGACTGTGCTCAGAAATCTTTCATTACTGAATTAGAAATTCAGATAATCCGGCATCAAACCATAGTGAGTTGCTTGAAAGTCACCATGGTGATCTCAGGTCGGAGGAATATTTATACCCATATTCCATCGAAGCTAATCTTGATAAGAGAAAAGCCCTGGAGTTTGTCACGTTCAATGCAGATGTACCCATACATCTGACTTGCATGCCATATCAGTATCTCAACACTCCTTGATTATGAGGACAACCAACCTATATGGCATACAACGATCTATATTTGATAAACATTATCATCCTAAGTAACAACGTATCATTTGATCATGAACTATTTAATGACTAAATGATAAATCCTTCTTTATCGAATCAGATAGTCCTAAGGACTTCATCACAACACAGAAGTTCATTAGAAGACAATAGAATTTATGATGAAAAATATTAAAATAATTTTTATTAATTTATAATTTATATATAATTATAAATATATGGTCCAACCGTCAATAGACTGACGGTTGACTTTGAGATACATTTCCAATAATCTTTACTTGAACTAAAGCCAATCGGTGCAGTATCTAATACCTATCTTCGATATAAAGTCGTCGAACTCCTTCACCGCAATAGCTTTAGTGAATGGGTCGATCAGGTTCTCCTTTCCATCGATCTTTTGAAGATCAAAGTCACCTCGATCCACAACCTCTTGGACAAGATGGTAGTGGTGCAGAATATGCTTCGTCTACTGGTGTGCCTTTGGTTCCTTTGCCTAAGCAATGGCTCCAGAGTTGTCACAATAGAGCAAAACTAGATCATCAAGGGAGGATGCTACTCCGAGCTCGATGATGAATTTTCTTAGCCACATCATTTCTTTGGCAGCATCTGATACAGCAACATACTCCGTCTCACAAACTGAATCGACCATAGTGTGCTGCTTGGAACTCTTCTAGCAGACGGATAAATATGTATCCCGACATACTCTTGCTATCATCATGATCGGACTGAAAATTGGAGTCTGTGAACCCCATAAGTTTTAAGTTCGATTCACCATATATAAGCCACTGGTCCTTAGTATTTCTTAAATACTTCAGAATAATTTTAACAACCTTCCAGTGATTCTTCCCTGAATTAGATTAGTACCTACTCACTACACCTAGTGAGTATGCCATATCTGATCGCACACATGTCATGGCGTATATTATAAAATCCACTGCTGAAGTATATAGTATTCTATTCATACGCTCTCTGTCTAGAGGTGTTGTTGGATAATCCCTCTTTGAAAAAGAAATTTCATGACCTATCGGTAGATAGCCTTTCTTAGAATTTTTCATGCTGAACCGTTTCAGCACAATGTCAATGTATGTGAACTGGGACAATCCAAGCAACCTTTTAGATTTATTTCTATAGATCTTCATCCCTAGGATGTAGGAAGCTTCTCCCAGATCTTTTATGGAGAACTATGATGACAGCCAGATCTTTATTCCTTGTAATACAGGGACATCATTTTTGATTAAGAGAATATCATCCACATACAATACTAGGAATACTATTGCTGGACTATTAGCTCATTTGTATATGTAGGACTCTTCTTCATTCTTAACGAAGCCATACGTTTTGATTGTTCTATCAAATCGTATGTTTCAGCTCCGAGATGCCTGCTTTAGTCGATAAATGAACCTCTGAAGCTTACATACCTTAGACTCATCTATAAATGTGAAACCTTCAGATTGTATCATATACACCTCTTCATCCAGCTCTCCATTCAAGAAAGTTGTTTTCACATCCATCTGCCAGATTTCATAGTTCAGATGGACAGCTATAGCAAGCATTATCCGAATGGATTTGAGCATTATCATAGAAGAGAACATCTCGTCATAGTCAATACTATAATATTGACGATACCCCTTGATAACCAGATGGACTTTATAGGTCTCCATCTTTTCGTCTGCGCCTCTTTTCTTTTTGAAAACTCACTTATATCCTATGGATTTTATTCCTTCGGGTGGGTCAACCAATGTCCATACATCATTGGCTTTCATGGATTCCATCTCAAATTTTATGGCCTCAAGCTATTTCTCAGAGTCGGATCTCTACATTATATCCATATAGATGATTGGATCCTGATCGTCCTCATCGACTTCGATAGAATCTTCATTCCGGATCAGAAAACTATAGTATCTATCCGGTTGACGTGATACTCTACCAAATCTTCTTAAGGATGCTTCTATAATGAGTTCTGGATCTGATCTAATCAGATCCAGCTCAAGTTCAACAACTTGTGTCCATTCTTCCATCTGTCGTACTTCATCAAGTTTGATCTTGGAGGCATTAGTTCCTTCACCAAGAAAATTCTTTTATAAAAAGATTGCTTAACGCTGACAAACACTTTTTGCTCATCAGCAAGGTAGAAGTAGTACCCTTTGGTTTCTTTTGGATAACCTATAAAATTACACTTATCAGACCTAGGTCCAAGCTTGTCTGTCATCAAACATTTGACGTAGGCCGAACACCCCAAAACCTAAGGTGTGAAAGCATTGGCTTATGTCCTATCCATATTTTATATAATGTTTTATTAACAGATTTACTCAAAACCCTATTTAGAATGTAACAAGTTGGCTTGAGCACATATCCCCATAGAAAGATTGGCAAACCAGCAAACTCCATCATGGATCGAACCATATCCAATAGAGTTCGATTTCTTCTTTCAGACACACCATTATATTGTAGTATTCCAGAAGGGGTCCATTGAGAGAGAATCCCGTTCTCCCCAAGATATGTTAGAAACTCATTAAAAAGATACTCACCCCCTCGGTCAGGCTGAAAAGTTTTAATATTTTTTTCAGTTTGCTTTTCTACCTCATTTCGAAATAGTTTGAACATTTCAAACGACTTCGATTTATGCTTTATTAAATAGACATATCCATACCTTGATAGATCGTCTATGAAGGTTATGAAGTAGAAATATCCACCTATGATACTTGAGCTCATGAATCCATATACATCCGAATGTACTAAACTCAAGAATTCAGTGACTCGTTCACCTTTTTCAGTAAAAGATGACTTGGTCATCTTACCAAGAAGATAGAACTCATAGGTCAGAAGTGACTCACAATCGCTAACCTCAAGAATTTCTTCTTGAGCTAACCTATTAATTATATTCTTATTAATATGACCTAGCATACAGTACCAAAGGTAGACATCAGACACATCACTAATTCTAGAACATTTACTGAAGAATTGAATCACGTTAATAGGCATAGAAAGTAAATAAATTTTATTATTTAATTATTCAATCAAAATTGTAACACCATTCAAAATGACATTACAAAAAAAAAAATTTATTGATATTTCAAAATCATTCATGGTCAAAAGACCTACAAAAATGATATTCAATAAGAAAGTTGGACAATAATGATATTTATTAAGAATAACTTTATTTGAATTGATTACAAGATTCATGATTCCTAAAGCTAGAATTGAAACTTGTCTTTCATATCCAACATTCAAGAACCTCTCATCTTGATCAAATCTCCTACTGACCTGCAAGCCCTGCATAGAATTATAAATATGATAAGAGCTTTCAGTATCTAATACCCAGGCAGTAGAATCAAATAAGAAAAAATTGCAAGGTGTTATAATATAATTATCTGTCCCGGTAACCACCTACTTCTTCCTCGACCTGTTCGGGTCTAGAGAGGCAATGTACATAGGACAGTTCCTCTTCTAGTGCCTCTGCTTCTTATAGAAAAAGTACTCTGCCTGGCTCTGGTCAAGCTTGCGCTTCTTGGTTTGACCTTGTACATTCATCCCAGCATGCGGCCGCACCTTCTTATTTTTTTTCTTCTTGTTCTTCTTTTTTTTCTTAAAGGATCGATGATCAGAAGAAGATCCTTCCACTACATTCATCATCTCCTTATGGAGTTGGTGATCCTTCTCAAAGTTTTGCAGCAACCCCAACAAGCCATGGTAGTTTACTGCAGGCTTTGTCATTCTAAAATAAGTTAGGAAGGGGAGGAAGGACTTGGGCAAAGAATTAAGGATCGCATCCTTACCGAGCTGCTCATGCAAGGAAAAGCCCAACTTGCTAAGGCGCTCAATCATCTCGATCATATACAATACATGATCAATGACTGAGACCCCATCCCTCATCCAAGCATTGAAAATGGCACAACTTATTTTGTGCTTTTCAACATCGTCCGATGTGCCAAAAGAGTCATTCAATATTTAAAGCATCTCCTATGGTTGGGCGTTTTCAAACCTGCGATTGAACTCATCATTTATTGTCACCAGTATTATACATCGAGCGGTGGTGCGGTCATTGAGCCATTTCAGATAAGTATCTCGAACCGCTTTCCTAGCATTCGGGACTAGCTCCTTAGGTGCTCGATCCGTTACCACATAAAGGATCCGCTCATGCTCCAAGATGATTTTCAACTTACGATACCAGCTATCATAGTTGGGTTCTATTAATTTATCAAGGTCTAAGTGGTCATATCTGCACAAAAAAAAAATTAAATCTAATTAGTATATGAATTATTAATCCTAAAGACTTAGACTTCAGTCTAAAGGTCCTTCCACTATTTTATATGAATTGATAGTCTCTACCTCCTATTCGAGGAATTACTCTAATTTCTTAGTGGTACTAGAATCCTCTTAGACTACATATGAACCCAACTTTGGTTGGTCAACCCATGTGCACCTATGGATAAATTCAAAATTAATTATTTCTCTAAATAATTTTTAGTAACATTAATTTTGCCCCATAGACCTAATCAGTAGGCTTTGGCCTCCACTAAAAAAGATTCGGTTCGGTCCAAACATTAATATGACCACATTTGATCTTATCTAATCAATAAATGATCGGGCCCGACTTTGGTCGGCCAACCTAACCACCATCAAAAAGACTTAACCAAATTATCATCTTATGAATAATAATTTCATTAATCAATAATCACTAGGCCTTTGGGCCTCCAATGATCATTATGCTTGTTGAAAATAAATTTCGCTCCCGCCGAAGTCTAGTCTGATGCTTAGTCTAATGCAACTGATAATCACGGAAGAGCTTCGATCGAAAATTCTTCCTTCAATGGTCAAATCCTAGTCGAACTCAACCAGCGGTCGGACCCAATCGAACTCCTCCAGCAGTCTGGACCCCAGCTGAACTCCTTCAATGGCTGAACTCCAGTGGTCGAACTCCATCCAGACTTCTTCAGTCGGATTCTATAAGGAGTCAAACTTCTTTCGAACTTCTTCTTCAGTCAGATTTCTCCATCAAACTTCTTCTGCAGTCGGATTCCTCCAAGTGCCAAACTCCTTCCGGACTTCTCCTTCAGTCAGATACCTCTAGGAGCTGAATTTCTTTCGAACTTCTCCTTCAGTCAGTTTCCTCCAGGAGTCGAACTCCTTTCGAACTTTTCTTCAATCGAATACCTCCAGGAGCTGAACTTCTTCCGAACTTTTCCTTTAGTCGGATTACTTCAGTGAATTATTTCTAGATTTTAGCTAGCATTCCTCTCGGATGATCTTCTATAGTCGTATTTTTTTTAGGAGTCTGAACTCCTCTGAAATTGATATATGTCAAAGTTCTTCACCAACCAATGCCTGCTTCCTCTAAACTTCGACTATTAAATCTCGACGAATGGGCCCATCACGATAGACGATATCTCTCTCTTCGTAGCAAGCCCCACGCAGTCCCAAGCGATCCACTATCGAATGATTATGGCTGTCACTATCTGTCTGCTACAGACGATACCTCTTTCTTAATAGCAAACCCCACGTGGCTCCGAGCGGCCCACTACTAGACGGTTATGGCTATCACTATCAGTCTGGCGATATCTCTCTCTCCTTAACAAACTTCATGCGACTCTGAGCGGTCCACTATCGGATGGTTATGGCTGTCACTATCAGTCTGCTATAGGCTTCGTCTATAAAAAGGGATCCTTCAGATATGTTTTCTCTAAGCTCTCTTCTTCTTCCCAAAATTCTGCTGACTTCTTTTCTGAGCACTCCATTCTTGTTGGCCAAAAGAGCTGACTTGATCATCGGAGGATCCTATCGGAGCCACCATCACCAACTCCGGATGGAACTTTATTTTATAGGTCACCGACGGTGACCTCTTCTTCCTAAACTCCAGCTCGATCCGATGTCGATCAAATTCTATACCAATAGGATAGGCGCTAGAGGAAGGACCTCTATTTCTGAGATTTTTTTATTTTTAAAGGAGTGCTCAGCAGCGATCTCTCTTCTTCCTCTCTAGAGTTCTTCCTGAAAAATAAATATCTCCCAAGAAAACTTTAATTCAATGATCAACGGTCTCTGCAGCCAGATCCCGTCCAGACCTATCCACTCCCGCTTCAACTTCGGCAACTCAAGCTCCACCTACAGCCATAGTGGATGCGGAGCAATTCAACCTACTGGTCCAGTAGGTTCGTGATCTCACGAAAGTGGTGCAGACCATACATCGATAGGCTTCGACGTCGATTCAATCGAAGTAGGCTTCTCCGGAGCCCCATGATTCGGTCTGAGGATGGCCGACTGAATCGAAGCAGGCTTCTCTGGAGCCCCATGATTCGGTCTGAGGATGGCCGACTTAGGCAAGCCGACCGGTGACCTCCGAAAAAAAAATGCAGAGGGTGGAAAACCCTTGCTCGGACCATGACTCGACCCAGGGGGGAGCCTTGCACCCATTCCATCAGAAAACTCTGGAGATCAATAATTGTGAAGATCTCTTGGATGAAAGGCTCTTGAAAATGAGTCGATGAATTGAAGAACTCTGCCATACTCCCTCCTCACACGATAAAAATATTTGCATTGATCCTCCTTTTTCTCAGAGAATTATATACAGGAATCAATTCCACCGAACTTCAAGCTCCCGTAGTTTGAGAGTTACGACGGAGCTACCAATCCGATCGACCACCTGAAGGCCTTCCGAATAATGATGCTGCTCTATGGTGCGCCAAATATCATTTTATGCCGAACATTTTCATCTATCTTCAAGAAAGCCGTCAGAAACTGGTACTCAGTACTTAAGTTGAGTACCATCTTTTTTTTAATCAGATGAGCCATCAATTTATGGCTCACTTCATCAGTAGCCGACTTCCATATCGAGGTTTGAATTTTTTGATGAATATCAAGCAGAAGGAGGAAGAATCTATCCAAACTTATGTCATCTGGTTTAACGCTGCTACATTGGAGGTCCGAAATCCGAACCAGTCTATTGCAATGGCCGCACTTAAGGATGACCTTCAGAAGAATAATTTATTGTTCTTCCTGAAGAAGAAGTATCCCAAAAATTTTATCGATCTATTAGCTCGGACTGAAGGATATGCCCGAGTGGAAGAAGCCTTCAAATTGAAAGATGAGAAAGCTGTAGGAGAGCGGCAGGCTGGCGAGTCTAGTAAATCCACAGCTAATGGAGGGTTGAATGAATTTCGACCACGCTCACGGACTCCCTCCAAGTGCAAGCGAGCCCGAACTCCTCGAACTCATCGTCAAAGAAGCTCCGACGAAAGGACGTGAAGAAATTTTGCCTCCAGAAGGTTTCACAACTATGCCCCCCTCAATGCTCCAAAAACGTAAGTATTGATGGAGATCAAGAAGCAACTATCGAGATCTAAAAGGATGCGCACTCATCCTGGCAAGCGCAATCCTAGTAAATATTGCCTCTACCATTATGACCACGGCAATGATATTGAAGAATACATTCAACTTCAAGACGAGATCGAGGAGCTCATCAGGAGAGGCCAGCTAGGTCGATTCCTCAGACGCCAGTCTGAAGCAAAGAAAAGATCGATCGAGGGTATTACCGCAGCTAGAATCATCAAGTAGGAAGGAACAACAAGGAGATCAATCACCTATTGACATCATCAACACTATCTCTGAGGGACTTCGATGAGAAGAGGCTAACAAATCTGAGAGATTAGTGAAGAGATGGAGGACTAAAAAACCCATAACCTTCACTGAGGTAGATGCATGGAGGGTATAATTCCTACATAATGATGCAGTTGTAATCTCTTTAAATATAGCAGACTATGATGTACGTCACATCCTAATTGATAATGAAAGTTCGGTTGACTTCTTGTCTTATGATGCTTTCTCCAAAATATTGATATCTGATAGTCAGCTTAGACCAATAAACTTCCTCCTAGTAGGCTTCGCTGGTACTACAGTACCAGTTGAAGGTGTAATAACTCTGACCGTGGCTATAGGGCAATATCCAAGATAATTCAATGCATAGATGGATTTTTTGGTAGTAAAGGCTCCCTCTGCTTATAATGCAATTCTCGGTCGACCTGCTCCAAATGTGCTTTGGACGGTGGTGTCAACTTATTATTTGAAGATGAAATTTTTGATAAGTTATGGGATCGGAGAGGTCAGAAAAAATCAAGCTCTAGCAAGGCACTGCTACTCAATTGCTCTGCAAAAGAAAGAATGGTTTGACCCTTATCCCATTGATGAACTAGATGTTTATGATGACCTTGCCGAAGAACGAGATGAGCCCATAGAAGATCTTGTGGCCATTCCCCTGAATGACAGAAACATGAAGCATACGGTGCTAATTGGCTCCAATCTAGAAGATGAAGTTCAGAAATAGTTCATTGCCTTCTTACAAAGGAATGCCGACGTCTTCGTCTGAATTTTGGTGGATATGCTTAGGATTAACACTGAGGTTATGGAACATCGGCTAGCCGTTGACCCTAAGCAGCGACCAGTGAAAGAAAGAGTTCGAGGCCATGTGCTAGAAAGATAGAAGGTAATAGCAGAAAAAGTCGACAAGCTTCTCAACATCGAATTTATCTAAGAAGTTAACTATCCGACTTAGGTCTCTAACGTGGTCCTGGTCAAGAAAGCCAACGCCAAGTGGAGGATGTGCATCGACTTTAAGAAGCTTAACAAGACCTATCTAAAAGACAGCTATCCTTTATCCAAAATCGATCAACTGGTAGATGTGACTTCAAGCTACGAGCTCCTCACCTTCATGAACGTCTTTTCTAGCTACAACCAAATTCAGATGGCACCGGAGGATGAGGAGAATAGTACTTTTATTACTAACTGTGGTCTTTATTGTTACAGGATCATTCCCTTCAGACTTAAAAATGTAGGCACAACTTATCAGTGCTTGATCAATAAAATCTTCAAGATGCAGATCGGCCACAATATGGAGGTTTACATTGATGACATGCTAGTCAAAAGTCTAGAGATTGTCAATCATGTCGCCGATCTTGAAGAGGCTTTCGATGCGCTCAGAAAATATAAGATGAAACTGAATCCAACCAAGTGTACCTTTGGAGTAGCCTCCAAAAAATTTTTGGGATTCATAATCTTGAGACAAGGGATCGAGGCCAATCCGAAGAAAATTCGAGCTATCCAGGAGATGACCGCTCTGAAGTCCATCAAGAAAGTTCAGCGTCTGACCAAAAAGATGGCAACTTTGAGTCATTTTATCTTGAGGTCGGTCGAACGTTGCATGCTCTTCTTCCAAATCCTCAGAAAATAGAAAGATTTTCACTGAACTTAGAAATGCCAAAAGACGTTCGACGAGATCAAGAACTACCTCGGCTCATCCCCTACTAGCCAAACCCAAATTCGGAGAGAACCTATTTTTTTACCTCACGGTCTTCCCTACGGTGCTAGGGGTAGTCCTGATCAAAGAAGAGACAAAAATATAGTGACCATACTACATAAATCGGATCCTAAGAGATGCCGAAATTAGGTATACAAAGTTGAAAAAATTGACTGATGCTCTTTTGATTGCAGCAAGTAGATTTTGATCTTACTTCTAGGGACATGCTATAACACTCCTCACTGATCAGCCGATCAAAGTAATCCTTCATCAAACAGATGCTTCCATAAGAATTGCAAAATGAGCCATTGAATTAACAAAGTTCGACATCAACTATAGACCTCGACCAGCAATCAAGGCTCAGACACTGATCGACTTCATAGTTGAATGCACCATTTCAAATGAAACCGAGCTTGAACAGAGCGAGATCGGCATTTTATGGTTGCAACCGAGCCTCCTCGAAGAAAGTGCTGATCTTTTCGAAGATTTTTGGGCCCTGAACGTGGATGGTTCGTCCAACTCTGCTAGAGTAGATGCGGGGTTAGTCTTAGTCAATCCTGAGGGAGTCGTCGTCGAGTACGCGCTATGTTTTGAATTTTCTGCAACTAATAATAGGGTCGAATATAAGATGCTGATCGTTAGATTAAAAATAGCAAGAGAGTTAAAAGTAGATCGACTTCAAATCTATAGTGATTCTTAATTAGTGGTAGACCAAGTTAGTGGCAGGTATGAAGCACGAAAGAAAAGTATGATGAAATACCTCGAGAAAGTGAAGGATTTGACTCCGATCTTCGACAGTTTTGGTGTTCGATAGATTCCAAGGGCAGAAAATATAAGAGCCGACCTTCTCTCTAAATTGGCCTCTTCAACCCCAATCGAACTACCCAAAGAACTATTTTTTGAAACTCTAAAATGCCAAAGCTCAGAGAAATCACAGTTCGTTATGTAGATGGAGCTCGAGCCGAGCTGGATTGACTCGTTAGTTGCCTATCTCAAAGAGGGAGTTCTCCCTCATGATCTAAGAAAAGCTCGAAAACTCAGAAATCAAGCCTTCCGATATATTTTGTATGAGGGTAAGTTGTATAAGAGATCATACTCGCTGCCGCTGCTGAGATGTCTCCAACCTTTAAAGACCAACTTTGCATTATGGAAAGTGCACGAGAGAATTTATAGAAGTCATGTAGGAGCCAGATTTCTATCACAAAAACTACTTCGATAAGGATACTATTGACCGATCTTGTACCATGATTCTATGAAGTATGTCAAGAAATATGACCGCTGTCAGAAAAATACAAACATACAAAGACAGTCGACCTCCGAGCTTACTCCATTGAATGCACCTTTGCCATTTACGCAGTGGAGAATGGATATACTTAGTCCTTTTTCAACGACATTCGGACAACAAAAGTTTTTCTTGGTCACGATCGACTACTTCACCAAATGGATTGAAGCCGAACCACTAGCAAAAATTATCGAGGTCAAGGTACAGAACTTCGTCTGAAAGTTAATTATCTGCTGATTCGATCTACCTCGAACGCTCATAATAGATAACGGACGATAATTCACTGGAATGAGGTTTCGCTAAGTTCTGCGAAGATTTAAACATCTTCCATCACTTCATGAAAGGGACACGATGTTGTCGTTAAGACACCGTGTTTATCAGTTTAATCCGACTTCTTAAAATCATTAAAATTGCGTAGATAATAGTGAGTCGGGTCGAATCCACGGGGAAGGTAGTGTTTTTAGATTTGAAATCTTTGATTTTTAAAAAGAGAAGAAGAATTTGAGTTTTTGGAATTATGATTGAAGTCAAAAAATTAAAGTAAAAATTAAAAGATGCAGGAATTTAAACTTGGTACTAAGATCTACTAATTAGATCTTAGCATCTACTTATAATAAAAAAAATAATAATTAAATTGTAGAAATTAAATTACAATAAAAATTAAAAGCAAAAAATTAAAATGCAAAAATAAAATTTTTATTAATTAAAATTTTAGAATTTAAATACATAAAATTTAAAAAAAAAGATAAAATAAAATAGCCTGATCTCTGATCTTGGATCGGCATTGGCAGAAAGATGGTGTAGAAGCTCGGCTCTTCTTCTCGGCACCCGTTGCTTCGAAGCAGCCTTTAACCCATAGCCTGGCTTCGCCCTGTACCAAAGCTTCACCTTGATCGGAGATGTTAATTTCTGATGGCCTGGGGTCCTTTTTATAGAGCTAGGAGGGCTGGATATTTTTTCTAAAGGCAATATGGGACTAATGCCTTTGTAATCGTCAAAATACAAATAAATTTGGATAAAATTTGAATCAAAATAGCTCTGATATGACTCTGATAAATCTGATAAAATCCAGCCATTCAATAGGAATCCAACGGTCCAAAAATCATCAAAATCGGATGCAGATAAGCTCAGATCGGGTCGGATTAAATTCTGGCCGTTGGATCGCGCTTGATCGAGGAAATCTGGCCGCAAATCGCGCTTCGGGAGTCTTGATCACCGCCGGCAGCATTCTGGACCGTCGGATCATCGCCTGGATCGAGCGCTGCCGTCCGATGGTGATCCGCGTGATGTTTGTATCTGAATAAAATTCGGAAGCAACCACAGCCGTCCGATCCTGACCGCAAACAACCACATCCGTCCGATCGCGCAATAACTGTTCCCATGGACCGCGTGGACCGGCCGCACCGCACACCGCAACCAATCAGCGCCGCTGTTGTCGGACGAAAAGACTAAATTACCCTTGTGAGCCGCGATAAATTTCTGTAGACCCTTTAAGGGGTCTAGGTCCACCACGTGGCAATCTCTGATTCGCCGGAATTTTGCTGAGCTGGCGGTCCACGCCTGGATCGTGGACCGGCTGATGGCTTCAACGGCTGAGTCGGCTTGATGGCTTGGCTTGGCTTGGTGGCTCGGCTTACGGAGCCGGCTGAGCCATTTTCTTTTTTTTTATTTAATTTTTATTTATTTTATATCTTTCAAAAATTCATATCTTTTCCATTTTAGCTCCGTTTTACTTGAAATTTATTTCGTTGTGATCAAAAAAATGAGCTCTTTCTATTGATAATAAAATTTTATTTTTTAATTTTTATTATTTTTTATTATTTTTTAATTAATTTTTTAATTAATAAAAATATGAATTTTTTAAAAATTATATATAAATTGATTATTAATTCTTAAAAATTAATATCAAATTAATTGAATAAATTAATACTTTTATTGATGAATTTATGATACTTATCACACCCCCCAACTTAAGCTTTGCTCGTCCTCGAGTAAAGAAAGAATTTAGTTTTAAATACCTTTTAACTTTAGAGTTTCGAATTTTACCTAAGCAATTTTCAAAATGGCCATTGATATTCAGTAGAGCTTAAATGAGATATATCATTGGGGTATTAATACTTATCAATAGAAAAATTAAGTAAAGAACATTAAATTTTTCAGAACTTTTTCTAAATTATTCCACTTTTATCTCTGATTTGTCTAAACTTTCATATAGGCAGGTGTATTGCTACTTCCATCCTTCATTTATTAATTTTTATTTTCACATTGCCCACTTTTTGATGCGAATATCATTGCTTACTTAGGCAACGGGACCCGGTTACTCGGTGGGAAACCAATGTTTTTTTTTTTTTTTTTTTTTTTTTTTTTTTTTAACGTTGTACCACTATTGAGTGTCTTAACTCCTTAAGCTTTCTATTTGATCCATGTAGCGAGTCTTGGGCCAATGACTCCCAAACCAGTTGGCTTTAGGGCACTAGGTATAGAATACCCCTCGGGCTTACTAGCTCGAATCAAATAGGCTACGAGTTAAGACTAGCTTTACAACGAGCTTCTTTGCCCTTCCCACCTTTTGACGCGAAACTCAATGCTTGCTTAGGCAAAGAGGCCCGGTTACTCAGTGAGAAGTACTTGGAAACTATTTTATTAAAATAAATTTTTATATGAAGAAACGTATAGTTACCCTACACAAGCCTATAAAAAGTAGACTTTTCTTTGATGCTAGTAGAAATAATTAGAAATGCTCCAAGAAAAAAATTTTTTATGTTCTGGACTTAACTCTTTATTGAATTTTCTTAATACTTGATTCCTCAATATCTCATAGATTCTCTAATCTGTGCATCAATTTTCTTTTTAAAAATGCTTAGTTTTATTCGATTCTTAAGCATAATCAAGTATCTAAATACTAAATACTAACTTTTTCGAGGACTTAAAATTTTAAAATTTTTATTTTTCTCTCCCCCCAACTTAATCGACATTGTCCTCAATGGAGAAGAAAAAATAAAGGATGTAATAAAGAACATGGAAGAATACACCTAACTCAGTATATATATTTTTTTATTTATTTATTTTTTATTTTTTTTTGGTCCAGCACATGCCTTTACAAATTTGAGCTCTCCCTCCAACTTATTCAAATTATCCTAAAAAGAAAATAAGATAAATTAGATAAAAACTAAATATTGGGTTGCCTCCCAACAAGCGCTAAGTTTACCGTCTTCAGCCAGACACAATGTAGCTCACTATCCTGTGTCGAATATTGGATTGACAAATTCCAATGGTTTTGGATTGCCAATCTCAGAAAGTTGATGTTGATTTTTAATCCCATTATTGATATATTCACTGTTAATTTTTGGGATATATTTTATGATTCCATTCTCAGACCCATGTTTATTAAGAATTACTCCTATTTGTTCTTCTAAAATGCTCATGAATGGAGTTTTAGGAGTTAAGTTTGATTCAATGGGTGCTGGAATGGTGACTAAAGGCGGTTTTAATTCTGGAGGTAAATTAATGTGATCCTGCTTAAACAACTCCATTGATATTTCATTACATGCCTTTTGATTTTTATAAGAAGAACCAGCTTCTAGGGTTGAAGGGAATAGGACATTAGGTTTATAAGTCTCGGGTAAATCATCTATTCTCTTTTCCCTTATTTCTATCTCATTTAAACTGGAACTAGCATCAGTACTAATTCCTGGCTTGGGTTCTTCTATGTGGTTAGTCTCAGTACTAACCAGTTCCTCTAAATTTTTATTTTGGCTAGCATCAGTACTAGCCTCTCTCACCTGGTCTTGGTATGGGTCCATAAGAATCCTATAGCTTTTAAGTTCAGGAATTACTTTGGTATTCTCAAATTGGAAGATTCTTAGATGAAACATTAGATTGATAATTTAATCCAGGTGGTTGGTGGTCATTAGGTGGGTTGTTTGAAATTGGTAGGTTCGGTAGTTGATCTAGTTCTCTCCTCATGTTAGACTCAACTAATTATCCTATTTGAGCTTCTAGTCTGGCGATAGATTGCTGTTGAGTTAGAATTAATTGTTGAAGTTGGTTAAATCTATCATCAGCTAGATTGGTCTGTTGAGGAGGTGGGTATGAAGGCTGATTATAATATGATGGCTGGTTAAACTGACTAGGCTGACCATTATTATAGGCATAATTTTGATAATTTTGCTCAAGTGAAATTTGGGTCTGAGCCTGAGTCTGTTGGGATGTCCAAGAAAAATTAAAGTTACTCCAATCTGAATTATATGAATTTGAAAATGGGTCATTAATCAATTTGGAGTATCCTTGAGTAGCTTGAACTTGTTCTTGGATAAAATATGGAAACTGTGCAGTCATAGGACATTCACTTACATGATGGGTTGGACTAGCACAGATTGAATAATTCTCCTGATAATTAGAAGATGATGTGAATTATGCAGGAGATTGTTGACCTAGGGTTAGGAGTTGATCTATTTTCTGAGCAAGAAGGTCAACTTTATCTAATTTTTGGACAATTAGATTCATATTAGCCATTTGATTATTATGTTTAATGTGAATCAACCATTCAATTATGTTCAACTAAATCAGAAAAAGCGATTTCCTACCATGCATGTATTAGTGTAACCCTAATGTATGGTTTAAAAATTTTTAGAATATTTTTTTTATTTTATTATTATTATTATTATTTTATTATATTAAAAATTAATTTTTTTAATTATTTTTATTTATTAATTTTAATTTAATTTAATTTAATTTAATTATTAATTTTTAGTTAGTTTAATTTTTATTTTATTTTATTTTTATTTTATTTTTAGGAGAAAGAAGAAGAAAGAAAGAAGAGTTCTAAAGAAGAGGTCCTAAGGAGTCCTAGAACTAAGAAGAAAGAGAAGAATTAGGTTTAATTAGGTTTGAATGTTGGTTAGCAATCAAGTTGGTCAATCAATCCTGACTAAGGGTTATCCTAGATCTAGACAGCTCCTAACTGCCAAGGTCACCTTCAAGCCCTCCAAGTGTAGGATTAGCCAATCAACTAGCCAGGTAAGTGTAAGGTCGGTGGGAGTCCCCCCGTTGCTTGCCTTAGACACCAATTGTGCTTGGCCAGGTAAGCGAACGGAACCAATTAGAAACCACCTTCCTTCGGGCCCAATCGTCCCTGAACCACTTTCCTAGACACCAGTCAAATTGACTTATCCTAACCCGGTTCAACTCTTAGGATTCCTTATCCTATTGAGCTCGAGTTCCTAGGGTTGATGTCTAATTGATTTTAAAATTAAAGGCTTAGGTCAATGCAGGATGCTGGTTGGTTGTTTGTGGGCTAAGGAAGGGTGATCAAATCCCCACCTTATCTTGTTTAATTGGGTTGTGCCCTTAATTTGATTTAATATGAATATGCACGAAAAAAAAAAATTCAATCAAAGGGTTTTATGCAATTTAAACTAGATGCATGCAACTAATTAATTCTGAAAGGCTTACCTTGCCTCCAGCAATCACCAAAAAAAATAAAAATAAAAATAAAATAAAAATAAAACTAATATGATGCATGCTCTAAACAGTTAGGGTTTCTAATCTTATCATGAGGCTTTTAATTAGGTTTAAATGAATATTTTTTTAAATTAATTTAAAAATAAAATAAATAAATAAATAAAATAAAAAGAAAAGAGGACTAGGGTTAGGATTGATCTCACCAGGCAAAACTTCTGATGCTTTCTTCATTCTTTTTTTTTTTCCTACAAAATAATAAAAAAAAATTAGCAAGAAAATTAAAAATTTTATTTATAATTTAATTTATAGAAAAAAATCAAAGAGAATCAAAAATTTAATATCCGTGCCTTCCCCGGCAACGGCGCCAAAAACTTGATAGGGAACGCGATGTTGTCGTTAAGACACCGTGTTTATCAGTTTAATCCGACTTCTTAAAATCATTGAAAATGCGTAGATAGTAGTGAGTCGGGTCGAATCCACAGGGAAGGTAGTATTTTTAGATTTGAAATCTTTGATTTTTAAAAGAAAAAGAAAAAAAGAATTTGAGTTTTGGAATCAAAAGTGAAGTCGGAAAATTAAAAAGCAAAAATTAAAAGGTGCAGGAATTTAAACTTGGTACTAAGATCTACTAGTTAGATCTTAGCATCTACTTGCAAAAAAAAAATAATTTAAAGTGCAGAAATTAAATTACAATAAAAATAAAAAGTAAGAAATTAAAATGCAAAAATAAAATTTTTATTAATTAAAATTTTAGAATTTAAATACATAAAATTTAAAAAAAAATAAAATAAAATAGCCTGATCTCTGATCTTGGATCGGCATTGGCAGAAAGATGGTGTAGAAGCTCGGCTCTTCTTCTCGGCACCCGTTGCTTCGAAGCAGCCTTTAACCCATAGCCTGGCTTCGCCCTGTACCAAAGCTTCACCTTGATCGGAGATGTTGATTTCTGATGGCCTGGGGTCCTTTTTATAGAGCTAGGAGGGCTGGATATTTTTTCTAAAGGCAATATGGGACTAATGCCTTTGTAATCGTCAAAATACAAATAAATTTGGATAAAATTTGAATCAAAATAGCTCTGATATGACTCTGATAAATCTGATAAAATCCAGCCATTCAATAGGAATCCAACGGTCCAAAAATCATCAAAATCGGATGCAGATAAGCTCAGATCGGGTCGGATTAAATTCTGGCCGTTGGATCGCGCTTGATCGAGGAAATCTGGCCGCAAATCGTGCTTCGGGAGTCTTGATCACCGCCGGCAGCATTCTGGACCGTCGGATCATCGCCTGGATCGAGCGCTGCCGTCCGATGGTGATCCGCGTGATGTTTGTAATCTGAATAAAATTCGGAAGCAACCACAGCCGTCCGATCCTGACCGCAAACAACCACATCCGTCCGATCGCGCAATAACTGTTCCCATGGACCGCGTGGACCGGCCGCACCGCACACCGCAACCAATCAGCGCCGCTGTTGTCGGACGAAAAGACTAAATTACCCTTGTGAGCCGCGATAAATTTCTGTAGACCCTTTAAGGGGTCTAGGTCCACCACGTGGCAATCTCTGATTCGCCGGAATTTGCTGAGCTGGCGGTCCACGCCTGGATCGTGGACCGGCTGATGGCTTCAATGGCTGAGTCGGCTTGATGGCTTGGCTTGGCTTGGTGGCTCGGCTTACGGAGCCGGCTGAGCCATTTTCTTTTTTTTTATTTAATTTTTATTTATTTTATATCTTTCAAAATTCATATCTTTTCCATTTTAGCTCCGTTTTACTTGAAATTTATTTCGTTGTGATCAAAAAAATGAGCTCTTTCTATTGATAATAAAATTTTATTTTTTAATTTTTATTATTTTTTATTATTTTTTAATTAATTTTTTAATTAATAAAAATATGAATTTTTCAAAAATTATATATAAATTGATTATTAATTCTTAAAAATTAATATCAATTAATTGATAAATTAATACTTTTATTGATGAATTTATTATACTTATCGACATTGTTCACAGTCGCGTAACATGTCACCCATAGGCAAATGAAGAAGCTAAAGTGACCAGTCGGATCCTACTGCAATAACTGAGGTCGAGGATCATCAAATACTGCTCTAGAGTAGACCAAAGGGAGTGTAGGTGGAGGTACGAACTTACCACATCTCTGAGATTACGCAGAATTACTCAAAGGCTGATCAATTTAAAAAAAGTAGTGCGATTCGCCTTGGCCTCGTCGAAACGTGGAGACAGTGCAGTACTGCCGAAGTCGAGCCTTGAGCTTGTCAGTGCAGAGCAGTGTCGTGGCCTTCGATGAGCCAGCGTAGCTCACTCACGACCTCAGAGTCAATCTTGATCTGCTGAAAGAAAAAAGAGAGAAGCCGGATTCGAATGCGGTCTACAGAACGTAAGGGATGCCCGATACTATAACTCCAGAGTCAGACAGGTAAAACGTTTCAGAGTGAGACTTAAGGCTTCAGCGAGTCCATGCAATCTCTCATCTCACGAGCTGAAGAGAAGCCTTTGCTCAAAAATTGGAAGGCCGCATTTAAAGTAGAGGGAGGTCATCCAGTCTGAAACTTATCATCTAAGAGCTTCGAGGAACAACTCCATAATCTTGTAAATCAGAGAAAATCTGAGGACATACTACTAGTAATTTTTCTTCAATAAATTTTTTTATTTTAATATTATAGTTTTTGGTGCAAAAACTATGTGATGACAAAAAAGAAGCAATCAATAATGATCATATTAGGAATAGAAGGAGAATCTCATTTTAACATGTGCAAGTCGAAGGCCTCATTCATTTTAGATGAGATGCGAAAAGAGACCCTAACAACGGCTCTTATGTGCCCCTACAATTCATTAAGAATAGGAGGAGAACCTCATCCTAACATGAGCAAAGTTGAAGGCCTCATTCATTTTAGACGAGATGAAAAAGAGATCCTGACAACAGTCCTTATGCGTCCCTACATTCTATTAGAATAGGAGGAGAACCTCATCCTAACATGAGCAAAGTTAAAAGCCTCATTTATTTTAGACGAGATAAGGAAAGAGATCCTGACAACGGTCCTTATGTACCCCTACAGTCCGTTAGGAATAGGAGGAGAACCTCATCCTAACATGAGCAAAGTCGAAGGCCTCGTTCATTTTAGACGAGATGAGGGAAGAGGTCATGACAACGATCCTTATGTGCTCCTATAATCCATTAGGAATAGGAGAAGAACCTCATCCTAACATAAGCAAAGTCGAAGGCCTCTTTCATTTTAGATGAGGTGAGAGGAGAGATCCCGATAACGATCCTAATGTGCCCCTACAGTCTGTTAGAAATAAGAGGAGAATCCCGTCCTAACATAAGCAAAAGTTGGAACCTCATAGACCAAAGGCATAGAGAAGGAAGAAGCTCGATGGAGAATCCTTATATGTATTTTTTCACGACAATCTGACTACGTCAAATACGAAAAGCAGAATCTTATCCTGATTTACAAGAGAAGTCCTAGTTCGACGTCCATAATAAACCCGACATCTGCAACGAGTTCGACGTTCGCAACAAGCAACAAACACGAGAACCTACAACAGGAGATAAGATCTCCTTCAATCTCGGCTGAAGATAAGATCTTCTCCAAGCTTCAACGTCAACCTCAATAGGAGATAAGATCTTCTTCATCCTTAGTTGAAGATAAGATCTCCTCCGAGCTTCAACGTCAATCGAAGATAAGATCTCCTTCAATCTTAGCTGGAGATAAGATCTCCTCCGAGCTTCAACGTCAATCTCAATAGGAGATAAGATCTTCTTCAATCTCGATTGGAGATAAGATCTCTTCCGAGCTTCAACGTCAATCTTAATAGAAGATAAGATCTCCTTCAACCTCGGTAGGAGGTAAGATCTCCTTCAAGCTTCAACCTGAATGGATACAGAGTCCGAAAAAGAACTTCGGCAATCGTCTTTTTTATACTCCCTTCCTTTGAATTTCAAACTCGAAAATAGGGAGACTATTGTTGGGGATAAACCTCGCTCCCGTCGAAGTCCAGTCTGATGCTTAGCCTAATGCAACTGATAATCATGAAAGAGCTTTGATCGAAAATTCTTTCTCCGACGGTCGAATCCTAACCAAACTCTTTTAGTGGCTGAACTCCTCCAGCAGTCAAACTCCATCTGAACTTCTTCAATTGGATTTCTTCGAAAGCTAAACTCCTTTCGGACTTCTCCTTCAGTCAAATTTCTCCACCGAACTTCTCCTTCAGTTAGATTTCTTCAGGAGCTAAACTTCTTCCAGACTTCTCCTTTAGTCAGATACCTTTAAGAGCCGAACTTCTTCCGAACTTCTCCTTCAGTCTGATTCCTCCAGCAAATTACTTTTAGATTTCAGCTAGCATTCCTTTCGGATAATCTCCTATAGCCGTATTTTTTTAGAAGTTCGAACTTCTTTGGAATTAATATTTATCAAAATTCTTCACCAACTAACGCCTGCTTCCTCCAAACTTTGGCTATTAAATCTCGATGAACGGATACATCACGACAGACGACACCTCTCTCTCCGTAGCAAGCCCTACGTGGCACCAAGCAGCCCACTATCAGATGGTTATGGCTGTCACAATCTGTCTGCTACAGACGACACCTCTCTCACCGTAGCAAATCCCATGCGGCCCTGAGCGGCCCACTAGTGGATGGTTATGGCTATCACTATCAGTCTGAAGATATCTCTCTCCATAACAAACTCCATGCAGCCCTAAGCAGCCCACTATCGGATGGTTATGGCTGTTACTATCAGTCTACTATAGGCTCCGTCTATAAAAAGGGATTCTTCATATATGTTTTATCTAAGCTCTCTTTTTCTTTCCAAAATTTTGTTGACTTCTTTCCTGAGCACTCCATTCCTATTGGCCAGAAGAGCTGACTTGATCGTCGAAGAATTCTGCTGAAGCCACCACCACCGACTCTGGGCAGAACTTTATTTTGCAGGTCACCAATGGTGACCTCTTCTTTCTCAACTCCAGCTTGATCCGACGTCGATCAGATTCTGCACCAACAATACTAATGAACCCATTATCACTCAACTTAATGGGAGGCTATAATTTAATTATCTATATAACTATTTTATTTTTAAGAATCTAATAATTTTAGAAGATTTAGTTAATCAATTTAAGAAAATTCAGTAAGCCAATTTTGATCCTCTCACTGACTTCACCAAGTCAGAAAAGAATCTAATCTAAGTTGGCATTAGTAGCACCTGAATCAATTAGACTGATTTACCTAATAAACATGGATGAGTCCGAATCATCAAGTGATCTAATCAAAATCTAACTCATCAGGATGGCCAGATAAGCGAGATCAGTGGAAGGAATATGTCATTAACTCATCAAAGGTCAAATCAGTGCGAGTAGCTTTCAATTAAAAATCACTGATCAAACTGCCAAATTTATCTTAGACATCATCGGATTCATTAGTTTTAATTTGATCAACCTAGTAATTTCATATTCGACCGTATAGTCTTGAATCAAGTCCATTTGGTCCTTGTTAAAGGCATGGACTTGACCAACTATAACTATTATAATTGAGTCTATAGAGTCCTTGACCTAATCTAAATTAAAATTTAATTAGATTTAATTAATTATTCTAAATTAGTCCATCTTTTAACTAACCTTAGACCTAACCCAATTTATGGACCTAATTCAGCTAACCCAATAATGCATAAGTTTATGATTAATGACTTAGAGTCTTAATTCATAATTCTAGATACTAAATCATTATACTTAATTTTTAATTAAGTTTATGGACTGAGGGTTAGGGTTCGATATTTTAAAAATATTTTTAATTTTGAAAGATTCTTTACAACTTAGCATTATTCACCAATTGAGTCGACTCATTTCAAAATTAAATTATCTTAATTCATAAACAACACTAGTTGTAGAGTTTAATCTGAAACTATGTATACTACATAATCATAAAATTATTAATCAAATTTTATCTAATTATACATTCATGATCATAAATCAGATTAAAATCTAATATAATTAAATCATAAAAATATTAGATCAAATCTAGTAATTTCATAATTAATGATATAGATCAGCAACGTACTAGGACAACCTTTTCACTATAAGGGATAAATCCTACAGCAGGACAATCTATAATCCATACGATCTAGATTTTAATTTTTTAGATCTAATTACTCTAATTATTAGATCAATATTTAGATTAAATCTAAATTATTAACTTAAATATGCAAGTATATCATGTTTAAAGAACCTTGCTCTAATATCAATTGAAGAAAACTGTACAAGATTTGTCATGCTACTTTCAAAAAATATTTCAAAAATAGCAATGATACAGCAAAAAATAACTAATCTAATTAATTATTTATCGATCATATCAGATTATTTAATCTTACATATTAGGATCTAAATATAATATGCATGCATACATCAATAGATCTGAAAATAAAACTATGTAATAAACTATTTACTTCATCTACGTATTTAGAACATAATATCTTTTCATGGATAGTCGATCATCATAATCTGAGTCCATCAGATAATGTTCTAATATCACGTCATAGTCGTACATATGTTCGGCCTCTATGGTTGATCCATACGGAGCTCCTGATCTCGATCAGCCCCACTGGAGTGCTAGCTCCTCGTCGAGATCTTCGATGACTGATCACGATCGATCCGATCGATCATATATTTTTTTATTTTTTAGATATTTTAAAAAATTAAAACATAAATATTGAAGGATGATAAAGATTTGTTTCAAATTTGGTGGTGATCCGATACTCACAGCACTCGATCTCTCTATCCGAACCTAGATTCCCAAATCTAGGATTTCACTCGGCTCAAAATCCCTGACATAATAAAAATCCTATCACGCCCTCTCTGTGTGGAGTTTTTTTATGAAATAAATTTTTATGAAAAGATAACTTTTAGATCTATAATCTCTATTTAGATCATATCTAAAAATAGGATATCCTTAGAGGTAAAAATCATAAGAGAAGAGAGGCATAAAGGAAAAGAAAAATATTGCAGGATCCTATTAACCTTCACTCCAAGATTTTTTTCGCTCAAAACTGATGCCCAAATACTTTGAAATTTTTATCACATAATGCTAACTCTTTTTCTTACATGCACAAAAATTTTTATAATTTATTGACATGAATACCATGAGAAAACTATATAGAAAATGATAAGAATCGAGTGGTTAAGAGGTTTTAACCACTCACTTGATTTTAAAAATCAAATGAGCCTCTTATCCTTATCCAATGCCCGCTTCCTTATGTTTAACATGCAGAACGACTCTTCTTTTGCATGCATATTTTTATTTCTCAAAAAATATTTGATAAACAAAAGAAAGGGCGTGGGAAGTAGAGTGGAAAAGTCAAAAATGGTGGGCACATTAAAAAATTTGAATTCAAACTTTATTTGACTTGGTCCTAATTGGTTTCAACCAAACTAATTAATTTAAATCTAATTAAATCAGGTTAAACCCAATCAAATTAGACTTAGCCTAATTTAATAAAATTCTAATCAAATTAGATATTAATTAGATTTACGTCCTTATCAAATCAGGATCAAAACTTTCATAGCGATTAGATCATCTCATGACATGATCGGATCAAATCTAATCAAATTAAATTCAATCAGACTTGATCGAATCCTCATCGCTCAATTAAATTGAGCTAATCAGCAATCAAATTGCTAATTAATCCTTCAAAAAATTTGAGTCCAAATCGAATGGGTTACTGGATAATATAGTCCTATCAACATGAAACTCTTGAAGAGTCCTAAATCAATGAAACTTTTGAACCCAGTGTCCCAAATGAATCAAACTCACAATCATAGAGTTCCAGATTAGTGAAACTCTTAATCAAAGAATTTCAGACGAGTAGGACTCTTGGTCACAGAGTTTCAGTCTAGTGAAACTCTTGACCATAGTGTCCTAGATTATCAGGACTCATGATCAAAGAGTTTCAGACAAGTATGACTGAAAATTTCAGTCCAGTAGGACTCTTAATTATAGAATTTTAGTCCAGTGGGACTCTTGATCATAGAGTCTCAGACCAATGGGACTCTTGATCAGCTATCAGATCAAATAGGAACTCCTAATGTATGTGATCCGGTAGGTTCGAACTTAAGCCGGTAGCACAGAAATCAATTTTTATACTAATCGAAGTGACCATCTAGCAATGGTACCCAATGTTCGGATAGATCGAATAATCATAATCGCAATATTTAGAATCTACGTGAATATGATTACCATATAATTCATCCCTATGACCTCTGTGTAATAGATGACTCAAGGTTAAACTGTCAACCCTAAAAAATACATCCATATCGTGTCTCAAAGCAATTAGTTCCGTGACTTTTCACTAAGACTATCCTGACCAAGGTTTTGCTAAATTAAAATATAATTAAACATAGCTTCTGAAATCAAGAGTGGTCAATCCCATCTTGATACACGCACCGACTCCATAAGTACTTGACTATGCTCAGAAATCTTCTATCACTGAATTAGAAATTCAGATCGTCCGACATCAAAATACAGTAAGTTGCTTGAAAGTCACCATGGTGATCTCAGATCGAAGGGATATTTATACCCATATTTCATTGAAGCTAATTTTGACAGGAGAAAATTTCAAGAGTTGATCACGTTCAGTGCAAATATACCAATACATCTCATTTGCATGTTATATCAGTGTCTCAACACTCCTTGGTTATGAGGACAACCAACCTATATGGCACACAACGATCTATACTTGATAAACATTGTCGTCCTAAGTAACAACATATCATTTGATCGTGAACTATTTAAGGACTAAATGACAAATCCTCTTTTACTAAATCTAGATAGTTCTAAGGACTTTATCATAATACAGGAGTTCATTAGAAGACAACAGAATTTATGATGAAAAATATCAAAATAATTTTTATTAATTTATAATTTATATATAATTATAAATATATGGTCCAATCATCAACAGACTGATGATTGACTTTGGAATATATTCCCAATAATAATATATGTTAATTTTTTATGATAATTATGGATCTCTTTTGTAAGCATGTGGAATAGATGTTATATACTTGTAGTTGTATATTTTCTTAATGAATCAAGAGTCTTTACCCCTCCCCCCCCCCCCCCCCCCCCCCCCCGCCAATCAAAAAAAAAAAAAGAGGAAAGAACTATTATGTTTGATTGGAGATAATTTTATATAAAAATTTTATCAATTTCAAATAATATCCTTAAAGTGGTAACATTTGATTTTTGATCCTTGACCAGAAATGATCTGCTTATATAAAAGCTATCAATATCGGCTATTTTGAATATTAAAATATATTTATATAAATTAATAATAATTTTTAATTAATAATATATGTTAATTTATTATTATAAATAAGTTTTAGTATATTTTTGTATATAAATAAATATATTAATTATCAATAAATCCTATGTTAGATTTATTATAATTAATAAATATTTTTAGTTTTTATTAATAATTGATATTTATTAGTATATATATCAATATATTAAATAGATTATTATTTATAAATATCTTTTGTAAATATATTAATATATTAATATTAAGTATTATAATTAATTATTTATATAATATAATTAAGATAATGTTGATATAGTTTAAGTATGGAAAAATAAGTATCATCCATTGGTCGTATTGTTTTATGTTCTAAAATGGATATGAAATCTATTATTTATTTTTTTAAAAAATATAATAATTTAATATAAAAATTATTTTTATTTGTCAAATTATTTTTGTACGTGAAAAAAAAAAAAAAAGGAAAGAAAATATAAGACACCAGGTAACGTAAAAAGATAGCATTTTCTCCGTTCATTGGTGGTGAGAAAGAAAGGAAAAAAAAACAGAGAGCTTTTGCCTTGGGAAAGGACGGTCTTCTGGCCCGGTGGGCCCCTTCCTTTCAACCCACGTCCCTCCGAGTAAAAAGCTGAAATCATCACCCACAAAAAATAAAAAGGCAACATCCGCTTCGGTTTGCAAAACTTCGCCCCGAGTAGATGGAGCGGAAGAGAGGATACTCCCACCGTCAGCCAGGATCTCCCGGCCCCAGGCGAGACGGGAAGCCGTCCTCACGTGACGCCGCCTGTCACCTCAAAACGCTAGCCACCTCACGCCGTTAAGGACGCCAGGCCTACTCTCCGTACGCTCGAAAAACCCTCCCCACGCTCTGACACCGCGGCGACCGGACCCTCACGGATCAGACACCATCAGCAACGAGATCCATCACCGCGATTTTCTTCATCTCGCGGCACCCAAAATACAAAAATAATAACTACCGTAATTTCACAACAACCGTTATTTACTTCGGTCCCCACAATTACATTAATTGCAACAGCAACAAGAGCAGGACCACGACCGATAAACATTCTAATATATATAAACAAATTATAATTTAAATAATTTTTATTTAATATTTTTATTTTTAATAAAATAATATCTTCTTAAAAAATAAAGTTATTAATTTTTTAAAAAAATATATAAAATATAATAAAATAAATAATAATTTAATAATAATAAAATATTTTTATTAAAATAATAATATAAAATTATATTTATAATAAATTTATTATAATATAATAATATTATTTTATTATTATTATAATATTATATACACGCCAAGGAGAATTTTTGCTGTCATTAACGATGGAGCTGCCATCCTCCAATTAGCCCTATTCTTTATGCTCAAAAAGAAAATTATCAATTACCTTTTGCTTTCTTATTCTTTTTATTTAACCATCTATAAGCTAGAGAGGCTTAATACTTATTTCTAGATAAATTAGATGATTTGTGAAATAGCTGGAAGGATGCTCCTCTCAGAATAAAAGATTTTCAATTGGGCTGGTTTACTTTGTTGATGTCTTTTTACCGAATTTTTTAGCTTGAAAAGAATATTTTAGAAATTAGTTTGAATAAAATGGAGAGCATCTAGTTTCTCGATAGAGAATGGGTTAGCCGGACAACAAGCCACAAAAAGGCCCCTTCTTTTCTCTTCGTTAAAGATCTATTAATAACCATTGAAGTTCCAATTGACTTCAGATTTTGGTTAGCTTAACATTGGGCTTTTCTTCTTTGTTTGACTTTGTATTTTATGCCCTCTCCGGTATTTTAGTTAGCTTAACATTGTTTGCATACTATTTTTTTTCATTTACCAAAATCTCATAGATATCATCAGCATCATTTCTATTTTTTCTTTTATTTAAAGAATATAATATTTGCTATAATCAATTATTTTTAAAATACTAACATGGTAACTGTGGTGAAAGTAACGGGGCAATCAAGATATTTGTGATGTTTGCATGTGAAGCTAGATACGATAATAGAAGTAGAAACGGTGGTGATAGTGGCACGAGTCTTGATGATATAATAAAAGTGATGATAATAATGATGATGGTGTAGTGGAGATGATAATCATAAAAATAACAAGTAATAGCACTATATGGAGGCATAGGAGGCATGCCCTCATGTCATCATTTTTATTTCGTTTCATTCATTTTGTCTAAATTCCATCCACAATCCTCTCGCACCACACATTATGTATAAACTTTTTTTAAATAGAATAAACGAAACGATGTCTATTTCGTCCAAACTCTATCTCCTCTCCATGCATTCATTTTTATTTTTTAATAAAATAAATAAAATAACATTCATTTCATCCAAATCTATCTCTACGTCACACATTGTACTGATGTTCTTTTAATTTTTTTCTTCTATCATATCAGTTGTCAGAAACTAGCATTGACGTCCCATTAGTCCTCACCATCGTCGAGTGTCATCATATCGATCGATCAAAAAAAATATCAATAAAAAAATTTCTTAAATTAAAAATTTAAAATTAAATAATTTTTCAATAATTTATGTGCATTCATTTGTATTCTTTCTATTGAGTTTAATTTAAAAATTAATTTACTAAATTTTAGTTTGAAATTATAAATTGAATTGATGTATTTGTAATTTATATTTTATTCTCTAATATTTAATTTAATTTATATAATTAATTTGTAAATTAGTAAGTTGCTTATTTTTTATAATTTTTTATTAATTACTATTATTTTAGATCATTTTTTATTTGAAATTTAGTCATGAATGATCAGAAGCAAATATATATATATATCTTTGAGAAAAGCAAAAAAAAAGTAGTTCAAAAAAAATGTTGTTTATAATTTTAATTTTAAATTATAATAATAAAAAAATTTAAATTATATCTTTTATATATTATTTTGAACTCTCATTGCTATTAATAATAAATACTGTTATAGAGGCACCGATGACAATAATGACAATAATAACAATCCATGATGAGATGACAGTAGTATAATAATTATAATAATAATAAAAATTATAATAATAATGATAGTGATCGAAATATTGATGATTATGATAAAAAATAAGATTTTTATATTAAAAATATTAAAAATATATATTTTTTATTTTTTATAAAAATAATAAAAGTAATTTTTAAAATATAGAAAATAAAAATGGCAGCACAAACATATATTTTTCCTCTCTGTTTTTGTAATTTTATTTTGAAATAAAAAAAACAAAAGCAATGATAAAGAGGCTCTAAAAATAATTCCAGAGAAGATTAATATAATAGTATTATAATAAAGAGAAGATTAATTACATTTTTTCTTAAAAAATATTCATTAATCTCTATAAAAGGAAGCAATGGAAGCTCAACAAGGAATATCCGAAAAGAAACTAATATTATAATAATTGTATTGATTATAAATAATTTTTTAGAAAATTAATAACGTGTTAATGAGGAGTCCCAACGGTACTGTGATTTACATTTGGCACCTCCTCCATCGATATGCGCAACGGCCGTTAGAATCCGTAACCCATCGTGACGGTGCTGTCAGGCACGGTCACATTACGCATCATATGATGCAGGCGTGCAGTCTCTTCCCCACCGCACTCCATTTCACCCTCCCTCCCTCCCTCTCTCTCTCTCTCTCTCTCTCTCTCTCTCTCTCTCTGCTGTTCCACTTTTCCTCTGATTCTCTAGCCACCAACTCACTAGGCTGATGCTTATTCTCCAAAACCACCCCATCCCGTTCCCTTTTATCCGCTCCCCCTCCCCGCTCTCCGAAGAAGAAAATATAGTACCACAGGAAGAAAATAAACAAAGGGATGGAGATGAAGCCGTACCTCGCTCTATTCCTCTTCCTTCTCTTCTCTTCCCTCCCTCTTCTCCTCGCTTCCCATGATGGCGACTTCGATACTCTGATGAAGCTCAAAGATGGCCTGCATGGCCCCGCCGGCAACGACCTCCACGACTGGGACACCTCAGCCCCGACACATTGCTCCTTCTCCGGCGTCACGTGCGACGCGGACGCGCGGGTCGTCGCCCTCAACGTCTCTTACATCCGATTCCACCGCCCGCTGCCGCCGGAGATCGGCCGCCTCGACCTTCTCGTCAACCTCACCGTCGCCTGCGACTTCCTCACCGGTCCCCTCCCGCTGGAGATCGCCGCCCTCCCCGCCCTCCGTTTCCTCAACATCTCCAACAACAACCTCACCGGCCACTTTCCTGACGTCGACGGCGGGTTCCCGGCGCTCGAGGTCCTCGACGCTTATAACAACAACTTCTCCGGCCCGCTTCCCTTCGGCGTCGCCAAGCTTCCCCACCTCCGCTACATCCACCTCGGGGGGAACTTCTTCACCGGCGAGATCCCGGAGTCCTATGGCGGGATCGGAAGCCTGGAGTACCTTGGCCTTAACGGGAACGCTCTCTCCGGCCGGGTCCCGGTGAGCCTGAGCCGGCTTACGAATCTTCGGGAGATGTACATAGGGTACTACAGCGCGTACGAGGGCGGCATCCCGCCGGAGTTTGGGATGCTGACCTCGCTGGTCCGGCTCGACATGGCCAACTGCAACCTCTCCGGTCAGATTCCGGCGAGCCTCGGCCGGCTGAAGCTCCTCGACTCGCTCTTCTTGCAGTGGAATCACCTTACCGGTTCAATTCCACCGGAGCTTGGCGGGCTCGACCGGCTCCAATCTCTCGATCTCTCCATAAACGAGCTCACCGGCGAGTTGCCGGAGAGCTTGGCCGGCTTGAAGCAGCTCAAGCTCCTCAATCTCTTCCGCAACCATTTCCGGGGCCACATCCCGCCCTTCATCGCCGATCTCCCGAATCTCGAGGTGCTCCAGCTTTGGGAGAACAACTTCACTTTCGAGCTCCCGGAGGGGCTCGGCCGGAACGGCCGGCTCCTCGAGCTGGACGTGGCCACGAACCGCTTTACCGGGACGATCCCTCCCGATCTCTGCGCTAGCGGCCGGCTCGAACAACTCGTTCTGATGGAGAACGCCTTCTTCGGGCCTATTCCGGAGAAGCTCGGGGACTGCAAGTCGCTTCTCCACGTCCGGCTCGCCAAGAACTTCCTCAACGGGACCATCCCTGCCGGCCTCTTCGACCTCCCCTCTGTCGACATGCTCGAGCTCAGCGACAACTACCTCTCCGGCGAGCTGCCGGGGAGGATCGCCGGGGACAAGCTCGGCGTGCTGCACCTCTCCAACAACTGGATCTCCGGCCCGATCCCGCCGGCCATCGGGAACCTCCGCGGGCTCCAAACGCTTTCCCTTGAGTCGAACAGGATCTCTGGAGAGATTCCCCCCCAGATCGGCGATCTGAAGCAGCTCTCAAGCCTTAACCTGAGAGGCAACAACTTGACCGGACAAATCCCTCCGGATCTCGCCCGGTGCGCCGGGACGCTCGAGGTCGTTGATCTCAGCCGCAACCGTCTGATCGGCGAGATCCCGGAAGCGATCACCGAGCTCCAGAATCTCAACACCCTCAATCTATCCAGGAACCAACTCTCCGGCCATATTCCGGCGGACATCCAGCGGATGCAGAGCTTGACCGCCCTCGATCTCTCCTACAACAATCTCTCCGGTGAGATCCCAGTCCAGGGGCAGTTCTTGGTGTTCAACGAGAGCTCGTTCGTCGGCAACCCCGACCTCTGTGGCGGCCCGCTGCGCGGGGCGGTCCCGTGCGGCTTCTCTCGGGGCCAGGCACGTGATGGGCCCGGTGCCGGCCGGGGCAGGGGGTGGGACTGGAAGCGGTTCTTCGTGTGCGTGGTGGTGCCATTAGCGGGTATAATTCTGGTGGGCGTGGCGGCGCCCAAGGGGTGGAGGGCGTGGAAAGGAAAAGGCCGTCCCGACGCCTGGAAGATGACTGCGTTCCAGCGGCTTAACTTCACGGCGGAGGACGTGATGGAGTGCCTGAAAGAAGACAACGTCATCGGCAAAGGCAGCGCTGGGATCGTTTACCGGGGGAGCATGGCGAGCGGCGCCGAGGTGGCGATCAAGCGGCTGGTTGGCCGTGGCGGCGGAGAGCACGACCGTGGGTTCACGGCGGAGATAACGACTTTAGGCCGAATCCGGCACCGGAACATCGTCCGCCTTCTCGGGTTCGTGTCGAACAGGGAGACCAATCTGCTGCTCTATGAGTACATGCCGAATGGGAGCTTGGGTGAGATGCTGCATGGAAGCAAAGGGGCGCATTTGGGGTGGGAGGGGCGGTGCCGGATCGCGGTGGAGGCGGCGAGGGGTCTGTGCTACCTCCACCACGACTGCTCGCCGCTGATAATCCACCGGGATGTGAAGTCCAACAACATATTGCTCGACTCCAACTTCGAAGCACACGTTGCGGACTTCGGCCTCGCCAAGTTTCTGCACGACTCCGGCGCGTCTGAGTGCATGTCCTCCATCGCTGGGTCCTACGGCTACATCGCCCCAGGTACTCCCTCTAAAACTACTGTTACCACCTGCCTCTCTGTCCAAATATTTTTTGTTTGCGTGTAGTTTTTTGGCTGTTAGTGGGAAGTCAGAAGTCAACTTAGTTGCAGACAAATGGGCCTTTTGACTGTGGGTCCCGATGGGTTCTTAAAAGTTTTTGGATTTATCGTAAGAGTGAGAGTTCTAGTGGGTTGGTATTTGGAGTAGATATCTACGATGGGATTGATGCGGTGGCTTTTATCGTCGCTTTGCTCGAAGCGACGGTTGCATCGTGCTGTCAAAATAAATTGCTTCGGACAGTGGGCCCGTTTCCGTATAGAAGGATGTCTGGGTGACCACTTTTTGCTGGGGATGCGCGCGCCCTAACGGGTAGAAACGGAGTCCCGCTGCCCGAGACGTCCGTTATGGAACTTTGGAAAGTAATTGATAAAATATTACTACATGTTACCTTATTGGCTCGTATCGGCATATTAATTGGATAAATCTATAATGGCCATAGGGATGTTGTGAATTTTAACATCCTGATGTTGCCTTGGAACAGAGTATGCATACACTCTTCGGGTGGACGAGAAAAGCGATGTCTACAGCTTTGGTGTGGTGCTCCTGGAGCTGATAACCGGGCGTCGGCCTGTCAGCCCTGCCGCCTTCGGGGAAGGTGTGGACATTGCGCAGTGGGTCCGGAAGACAACATCGGAGCTCGCGGACACGTCCGATGCTGCTGCAGTACTTTCTGTAGTGGATCGCAGGCTCTCGCCATGCCCTCTGGATTTGATCATCAACCTGTTCAAGGTGGCGATGCTGTGTGTGGAGGAGCAAAGCGTGGCACGCCCAACCATGAGGGAGGTGGTCCATATGCTCTCCAATCGAACAGCCTCTACAGAAACTGAACTCCTTGCGGTCTAGAAAACCAAACATCTAAATTACTGCTAATAAGCTGGGAGGCTTTTTTGTGTTGTATATAATCGTTTTTAGATTGGTTCCTGTTATGCTAGAGTGGTCTTCTAAAGAGTGTGGCCACTCGACTTGGCTGAAACTCTGTTACCTGATTGTTACGATGGAATGTTGTTTTGGTGTTTGATGAATTGCCTACCATCTTGGCATGATTGGAGAACTACTTGTTTCACAAATGATGGGCACTTGGTCACTGGAAATTGATTTGGTGTTTTATTTTAGTAATTAGAGGAGCTTGTGCCTGCCATCGACCGTGAAACTATGTGGGATGTTTGCATGAGAAAATTTTTGACATGCTACCGAATGCGTGTGCCATTCACTTTTAGAATTTAAGTAGTCCACAAAACTAAAATTTAATCAAACCAGTGTTTACTTGGTCGAACAGTTTTTAAATATAGAAGTTCAAAATGTAGGCCCGACCGTTTAAATCCAATTCGAGTAATTGAGATTTATTCTAAGCTATATGGAAGGACTGTAACAAATTTTTTTTTTCTTCTCGTTTTCGAGGCTAGCAGGGAGTCTCACACATTCACAAATCTTTGGGCTTGTTTGAAAGTCGAATCTGGGATCTTCGCTCGAGCAGAATTCCGGCCTGTATCTAGAGTGAGCATCTTACGGAGGGAACGTGGTTGAAGACAAACCCCGGATCTTGAACCTGGAACCTGTCTCTGAGGACTGAAGAGGGAGCTATGAGCCTATGACCGCTAAGCCAACATGCAGGTCATGAATCTCATGGTAATTGATAATTTAGCTGACCACACTGTTTCTTCCCAATCTAGTTTGCGTTTCTTGCAACTTCAGATATTTTGTATGGTGGATTTTTCCTGTGATATGAACCTGATGGCTAAATGAATTTAGAGTGAGAGTTGCTGCTCCAATCAGAAAGAAGATTTTTATTTTTTCGAAACCGCTCCATTCAAATCTTTTAAAAAAATATTAGAAAATAAATAAATTGATGGAAATGGGTTCTGTATCCTCTTTTCTTTCATAAATGATCTTAAAATTGAGTTACAAAATCTCTATTTTTACTAGCTAGGTCCATCCTTATGCCATCCTTAATAGATTTCTCCTCTATTTAGAAAAGGTCGTAACTTTAATAAAATAAACATGACAGGTAAATTAATTATGAAAAAGATAGAATTCCATAAGGGACGGATCTTAAATTCTGTATTGATTATGTTTATACTTGTCTCATCTAATTAAGATATATACCTGCTCAAAATTTTTATTTGTTGGTGCAAAATCTGGTCGTCGTCGGAGAAGCGCCAGAGTCAGAAAAGAAGAGATCACCATCGGTGACCTGCAAAATAAGTCTCATCAAGAGCCTAGGAGGATGGCTCCGGTAAGATCCTCCGACGATCAAGTCAGCTCTTTCGGCCAACAGAAATGGAGTACTCAGTCGAGAGAGTTGCAAAGTATTGAGAAGGAGAAGAGAGTTTAGAGAAAACGTATATGAAGAATTTTTTTATAGACGGAGTCTGTAATAAATTGATAGTGACAGCCGTAACTATCGAGTAGTGGGCCGCTCGGAGCCACGTAGAGTTTATTATGAAGGATAATGTCTATTGTCGCGAGGTGCCAGTCCGTTTGAGATTTGATAGTCAAAGTTTGGAGGAGTAGACATCGATTGGTGATGACCTTTGAGCTATATCGATTCTAGAGGAGTTCGGACTCCTCTAAGATAGTCTGGATGTGGGTCGGTTCATACCGTGTCTGAGATCGAATTTGTATAGGAGAGGAGACTCTTCTAGAATCAAGAAATAGATCTGCTGGAGAGATCTGCACGCAGCTCTTCTGGAGGAGAAATCCAAGGAAGAATTCGTCTGACGGAGAAACCCAATTACTGAAGAGAATCCTAGAAGGAGTTCACATGTTGGAGGAGTCCGGAAGAAATTCGCCTGTTGGGGCAGTTCGGAAGGAGTTCAGCTATTGAAGTCCGAAAGAAGTTCGCCAGTTGGAAAAATCCAAAAGGAGTTTGCTTGTTGAAGTCCGGAAGAAGTTCGGCTACTAAAGGAGTTTGCTTGTTGAAAGAATCTAGAAAAAGTTCGGCTATTAGAGGAGTTCGCCTGTTGAAAAAATTCGGAAGGAGTTCGGTTGCTAGAGAAGTTTGCCTATTTGAGAAATCTGGAAGGAGTTCGCCTGCTAGAAGAGTTCGGCCATTAGAGGAAGATCGATCGAATGGGATGCGCAGGTGCTGGGGACTTGGCCAGTTCTCTAGAGTGGTATTGACTGTTCAAGCTTGCCTAAAGAAGGAATCTGCAACATCTTGTCGAATTCAAAATCGATCTTTTCGGTCAATCAGATTCTCTGGCTATAGTATCGAAGGTTGGCCATTCCAGAATGATTCAAAGCTTGAATATTCCTATGGATTGAGGTTCAGTTTCTATAACCACAATCAGACAGAATTGATTTAGTTGGAATCTTAGCTGAACTTCGGAAGGCATGGATTTATCTCCAACACTAGCCTCTCTACTCTCGAGTTCAAAGTTCGAAGGATGGAAGTAAGATGGAGACTGCCGAAGTTCGAAGAATTTTTCAATCCTGCTGGGTTTTCCGCTTCTAGATGGGACGGGATATTTTGGCTTTTATTGGGCTGGCATCAGAGCTTCGTATATGCACGATGATCCGAAGAGACATTTTCTGAATTCTCCATCGAAAGTCTGTCTGAAGTACAGTGCCATTAAGAGTCTATCCATTGGAAGCTTTATGCCATGATGAGTGGGATACGCATCGATCAGAGATCGACTGGAGAAAATCTACAATCATAACTGCTCTGGAGCTTCATGGGTTACTTAAGCCTACCCTCTTCCTTCGAGTCTCTACTTCTGAAATCTTTCTTTCCTCCCTCTGATTTCTTTTTTCGTCCGGAGTTAGAGCCCAAGATGCTTTCTTTGATTTTCGACGTACCTTTTTTCGATTCTTTAGATCAGCTTTTTGATATTTTTTAGATTATCTCTACATTCTTACTTTCTCGTTCTTTCTGTTCTTATCGAAGCTTGAATGTCTAATTTTTTTTTAATTTTTTGGATAATTTCTTAATTTTATCTTGATCCAAATATCAAGTGAGGGATCTTGGTCAACTTGTTCTGAGAGTCCGACTCCTTTAAGCTTGACGAACCTGCCTTCTAAGGAGGTTGAACCCTTGGGATCGGCCCGTCCTTTTGTGCCTGCGATCATTTCTTGTAGACTTCGGCTTGACGATCTTTTCTTAGCTAGGATTTAATTTGAAATTCCTTCTGAGTATGAGCTTGAACTCCCTAGGCATGACGATTGAGCCTGCTCACCCACTCCTGATCGAATCTATCTCTACATCGAAATCTTTCAGGCCGGATTTAGGTTATCTTTAACCTTTTTCATAGCTAACTTATTTAGATTTCTTAATATTTTTCTTGCTGCCATGGCGTCGAACTTCTTTAGATTTATCATAGGATTCCTCTTTCTGTGCTCCATGGTAGGCATTCGACCTATCATTTTTCTGTTTCGTAATTTTTTTACTTTTAAACATCATCCCACCGCTAAGGATTGATGGTATGTGTCTTCATAGTTTGGAAGAAAGGAACTGCTTAAAGGTGTCCCTTCCTTCGTTCATGACTGAAAGAAGAAGTTCTTCTTCGTTTTCCATCCTACCTTAGAACTAGGGCTACCTCCATGGGGTGAGGTAAGAAAATCAGTTCACTGAGCTCCTGGGCTAGAAAATGAAGATCGAAGCTCGACCGATAAGCTGAAGTTCTTTGATGCTCCACCAATCCTTAGACTCCTGGATGAGCAAATCTTGTTCAATTTCGGCCTCAGTCCTCTTAACCCAATAGGTAGTTTGTGATATTCAGTCGGTTGGATAATATTCATTTTTTTGATCTTCTAACTTTGTCTTTGCAAAAATGACTCCCGAGAAATGAAACCGCTTGACGAAGGGGGTTCGGATCCTTAAAAGGAAGGATGGTTCTTCTGGCGAACCATAAAAGAAGGCCCGGACTGGAGAGTCGAGCTGGGCTGCATCGGTTTGGTCCGTGCCGACCCTTGAACCCGTTGCTACTGTGCCGAGCCCAACCCTATCTGATGAGGCCATCCCTCTTGCTCCTATTCGACAAAAGAGAGCTATGAAGAAAAAGAGGGCCGTCGGCAAGAAGGTCGGGCAGAAGGCTAAGAGCTCCGTAAGAGGGGACCTTGGCCAGAAATAGAGTTTCCTGGACGATCGAGAGATCGTCCAGATACTAATGGAGGGGAGTGTCCTTCCCCACATCGTCGAAAGGATGCGCCAGAAGGACGACGTTGAGAGGTTCGACGAATCATTTACTATCTTTCTGGAGGTAAGTGGTTTCTTCTGATTTTGACTTCATGTCCATTAAACTTTAGAATTAGGATCTTTTATGATTTTGATTTATTGTGCTTTGCAGCTGGGACACTACCATTTTGCCCACTCTGAAGCAGCAAGCCAAAATCGGGCCGAACCTTCTAGAGTCCTGGAAGAAGCTCGCACAGAAGTCGAGAAGGCCCAGGCCAAGGTCGACGTTCTAAAGGTCACCATGGAGACCCATTTGTTTGAAGTCGAATGCCTTCAGAATGAACTGAGAGAGGAGCGTGGCGAGATGGCAAAGTTGAGGGCCGAGCTAGCCCTAAAAAAGGAGGAGAAAAGGAAGAAGCAAGAGGAGGTTAGTCCTGCCATGGAAAGGGCTATGTAGAACTTTAAGTCCTCCAAGAATATGAAGGACATCAAAATAGACTTTGCCTAGAAAGCCTTCTTGGAAGGGTTTCAGGTTTGGATGGGATGAGTCATCGAGAATTTCTCCAACATCGATTTAGATTTCCTCCTAGAAGAGCCAGAGGATAGAGTTGACCCTTCATACGCCAATGTCGAGGTCACTCCTGAATCCATAGGTGCAGCATCTGAGCCTGCCTAAGGGTCGGAGCCGATCGAGAATGTCCCGACCTCTCCAATGGATAAGCCGCCCAAGGTCTAAACTTTTGACATCTATGTACCCTCTTTTTTTTTATTATTATTATTATTATTTGGTGTATCAAATATATTTCAAGTAATGAGAGCAAATCCTTCTTTTTCTTTATACTTTGCATTGTATGTGATTTAGAACGTCTTTGTCGATCAGAGCCACGACCTCCTTTCTCTGGTTGATGCCGACCCCTTACCTCAGAGGGTTTCATTCAAGCCTTTGATAAAAGTTTGAAGAAGGAGGTCCACCAATTGAGGAAAAGATTGAAGAGAGTTAAGGCCGACCTTCAGGCCTCTCAAAAAAATACTGCGGAGGCGACTAAGAAAGTCACTCGTCTCCAAAGTTTACATATGAAGGACACAGCGAGCTTCAACATTCAGAAAGAAAATTTTGAGAAGAAGCTCGCCAAACTCTAGAAGAGCGCGAGCGACAAGTCTTGGGCGCTCATAATGAAGATCGGCTCTCTAGAAGTTGATCTCAAGAAGGTAAAAAAGAAGATTCATCTCTTAGAAGGGAGTTCACCGTGGTCCATCGACGAAGCTCATCATGACTAAAACTGGTTGAAGAAGTTCTTCCAACTTCAAAAGTAGCTGCAGGATGCTGAAGATCGGCACAATAATTATCGGATGACCTGGGCAGAAAAGATGTCTAGGCTTGAAGGCGAGCTAAAGATTGCTAGGGATGAGGTGACCTATTTTCGGAAGAAGTTTCATAGCGTTCAGCAGGCTGGATCGAGCGACGAACCTGAGGAGCTCATCTTTCTGAGGAGGACTATCGGCGAACTCTCGGAGGCTGTTGGGGTGGAGAAAACCAAAGTTTAACAATTGAAGCTTCAGTTGACTTAAGAGCGTCAAGCCATCAAGGATGTTGAAGTTGAATCTGAGATTTTGAGGAAGCAGCGGCGAGAGATCGAGGCCAAATTTGAATACTCCAATAGGATGTATATCGATGGTCTATACAAGAAGTTAGAGAAAAAAATTTTCAAACTAAAGGAAGCTTTGGTGATGGCTGGAGTCGATAGCCCAAAGTCTGAAGAGCTCAAATCATCTTAGGACTCCACCTCCTTTTTTTTTCATGTAATCAATTTCATCAATCTTTATTTTGTCTGTAATGCATTTGCTTTTTCGCACAGTCGGCTTTTACCGACCTCTATTTTGCTTATAGTGTGTCCATTGTAATTGATCTTATTAACTTTTACTTATAATGAACTTAACTTCATAATAAAACAGTACCTTTTTCATTGTCATCTCTTGCGGATTCGATCCTGGATGCCTCATTTTTCTTTCATTTCTAACGAGATGCTTGTCGTGGATGTCGGATCAGAGGTTCATTTCATAGATTAGGATGAGATTTTTGCTTTGACGTTTGGTGCGGTCGTAGGAGAATGTGCTGATCAATCGTTAGTAGGGCCTTGGCCTTTTCCTCATTTTAAATCAACATGGCCTTGACCTTCCACCCCTTGTATGATCGTAGAGGTTCGTCGGATCCATCAGCGGGTTCTCATCTTGGCTTGGCTCATGTTAGGACGAGATTCTCCTCATATTTCTAATGGACTATAGGAGCACATTAGGGCTATCAGTAGGGCCTCTCCTCTCATCTCATCTTAGTTCAACGAAATCTTCGACCTTACTCACGTTAGGATGAGGTTCTCCTCCTGTTCCTAATGAGCTGTAGGAGCACATTAGGATCGTTGGTAGGACCTCTCCCCTCATCTCATCTTAGTTCAACAAGGCCTTCGATCTTGCCCATGTTAGGATGAGGTTCTCCTCCTATTCCTAACGGGCTATAGGGATACATTAGGACCGTTGGTAGGACCTCTCCCTTCATCTCAACTTAGTTCAACGAGGCCTTCGACCTTGCTCATGTTAGGATGAGGTTCTCTTCCTATTTCTAACGGGCCACTTTTGGTTGCTTCAGAGTTATCATTACACAATCCTTATGCCAAAAAGTAATGATGTTAAAATAGAAAGAATTTTATTGAAGGAAAGTTACTGGTAGTATATTCTTAAGTTTTTTGAATTTCAAGGCCATGGGAGTATCGCCCCTCTAAGCTCCTTCAAGCGATAAGTTTTGGACCAGATGACCTCCTCTACTCTATACGGACCTTCCCAATTCAGGACGAACTTTTTTTGCTCTTGAGGCTTCAAAATGGATGCTCGTCGGAGACCAAGTCCCCCACTCTGAATACTTTGCTTTTTACTCTAGAGTTATAGTATCTAGCTACTCTTCGTCTATAGGCTGTCATCCGAACTTGAGCATCTTCTCTCTTTTTTTTCAATAGATCGAGATTGACTCTGAGGTTCTGTGAGTTACGATACTCATTGAAGGCCATGATCCATGCTGATGAAAGTTTAAGCTCGATCGGGATGACTGCCACCATCCTAAAAGCTAGGGCGAACGGTGTTTCCTTAGTTGGTAGCCTATAAGTAGTTTAGTACATCCAAAGGATGTGGTAGAGTTCATCCGCCCAAGTCCTCTTTGCTGTTTCAAGCCTTGTCTTGATGCTCTGTAGTAAAATTCTATTGGTCACCTATGCTTCACCAGTTGCCTGTAGATGGACCACTGACGTGAAATGATGGAAGATGTTTAGATCTTCGCAGAACTCAACGAACCTCGTCCCAGCAAATTATCGTTCATTTTCTATTATGAGAGTTCGGGGCAGACCAAACCGACAGACGATTGACTTTTGGATAAAGTTCTGTATCTTGACCTCAATAATTTTTGCTAGTGGTTCGATTTTGATCCATTTGGTGAAGTAGTCGATCGCAACCAGGAGGAACTTCCATTGTCCGGATGCCATTGAAAAAGGGCCAAGTATATCCATTCCTCACTATGTAAATAGCCAAGGTGCACTTAGTGAAGTAAGCTCAGAGGTCGGCTATCTCTGTATATTTGTATTTCTCTAACAGCGGTCACATTTCTTGACATACTCTATAGAATCATAGTACAAGATTGGCCAATAGTACCCTTGCCAAAGTAGTCTTTGTGATAGGAATTTGGCTCCTACATGACTTTCATAAATTTTCTCGTGCACTTCTCATAATGCGTGGTCGGCCTCTAAAGGTTGGAGACATATCAAAAGTAGTAGCGAATTTGATCTTTTATGCAACTTACCCACATACAAAATATACCGAAAGACTTGATTCCTGAGCTTTCGATCTTTCTTCGGATCATGAGGAAGAACTTCCTCTTTGAGATAGACAACTAACGGATCAATCCAACTCGGCTCGTGCTCCATCTACATAATAAGCTGTGATTTCTTTGAGCTTAAGCATTTTAGAGTTTCAAAAAATACTTCTTCGAACGGTTCATCTGGAGCTAAAGTGGCCAATTTAGAGAGGAGGTTGGTTCTTGTCTTTTCTGTCCTTGGAATCTATTGAATGCCAAAACTATCAAAAGTTGGAGTCAAATCCTTTACTTTCTCAAGATATTTCATCATACTTTCCTTCCGTGCTTCATAGTTACCACTAACTTGACCGACCATTAATTGAAAATCACTGTGGACTTAAAGTCAATCTACTTTTAACTCTCTTACTATTTTTAATCCGATGATCGATACTTCATATTCGGCCACATTATTAGTTATAGAAAATTCGAAGCGTAGAGCATATTCGATGATGACTCCCTCAAGATTGATTAAGACCAACCCCGCATCTGCTCCAGTAGTGTTGGATGAACCATCGACATACAGGATCTAAAAATCTTCGAAAAGATCGGCACTCTCTTCGAGGAGGCTTGGTTGCAACCACGAGATGCCGGTCTCTTTCTATTCAAGCTCGACTTCATCTGAAATTGTACATTCTACTATAAAATCTATCAATATCTTAGTTTTGATCGATGGCTGGGGTCGATAATTGATGTCAATCTTCATGAGCTTAATTGTCTATTTTGCGATTCTTTCAGAAGCATCCATTTGATGAAGGACTGCTTTTATTGGTTGATCCATGAGAACCGTTATGGTGTGCCCCTGAAAGTAAGGTCGGAGTCTTCTGGCAGCAATTAGAAGAGAGTAAGTCAATTTTTCTAACTTAAAGTACCTGATCTCTACATCCCTCAGGATCCAGCTTATGTAGTAAACTGATCGCTGCATTTTAGCTTCCTCCTTAATTAGGACTGCTACCAAGGCCGTTAGGAAGACTGCTAGATACAAGAATAATTCTTCTTCGGATTCAGACTTTGCCAGTAGTGGGATGAGTCGAGGTAGTTTTTGAGCTCCTTAAACGTCCGTTGGCACTCCATCGTCCAGCAGAAGCTCTTTGGTTGCTTGAGAACTTGGAAGAAAGGCATACATCGCTCGACCGATCTCGAGACGAAGTGATTTAAGGATGCCATTTTTTCAGTCCGGTGCTAAACTTCTTTGATTATTTTTGGAATAGTCATCTTCTGAATAGCTCAAATTTTCTCTAGATTTGCTTTAATCCCACATCTTGACATCATAAATCTCAGAAATTTTTCTAAGATCACACCAAAGGCGCACTTGGTCGGGTTCAGCTTCATCTTGTACTTCTTGAATACACTGAAGGTCTCTTCAAGATCGGTGATGTGGTTTATTGAAGCTCGATTTTTGACGAGCATGTCATCCACATACACCTTCATGTTATGGCCGATCTGATCCTTGAAGATCTTGTTGATCAAGCACTGGTACGTTCTTCTTGCATTTTTGAGTCCAAAAGGCATAACCCTATAACAGTAAAGATCACAGTCAGTAATAAAAGCAGTTTTCTCTTCATCCTTCAGCGCCATCCGTATTTGGTTATAGCCAAAAAAGGCATCCATGAAGGTGAGGAGCTCATGGCCCAAGGTTGCATCTATCAGTCGATCAATCCTAGATGGAGAATAGCTGTCTTTTGGGTAGGCTTTATTCAGCTTTTTAAAGTCTATACACATCCTCCATTTGTCGTTTGCCTTTCTGACGAGAACCATGTTTGAGATCCAGCTCGGGTAGTTAACTTTTCGGATGAATCCAGCTTTGAGGAGCTTGCCTACTTCTTCTGTAATTACTTTCTGCCTCTCTGAAGCATGGTTGCGCATCTTCTCTTTTACTGGTCGATACTTAGGATCAACGGCTAGTCGATATTCCATGACCTCGACATCAATTTCTAGCATATCCATTGGGACCCAGGCAAAGACATCTGCGTTCTTCCTGAGGAAGGTGATAAGTCACTTTCGAACCTCATCCCTCAAGTTGGAGTCGATCTGCATAGTGTCCTCCGCACTCCCATCGTTTAAGGGCACAGATACGAGGTCCTCCATAGGCTCGCCCCGCTCCTCGGTAAGATCGTCATGAACATCCAATCCATCAATAGGACAAAGATCGGGCTGGATGTTTGTTTGCAGGGCAATGGAGTAACTACATCTTGCCAATGCCTGGTCTCTCCTAATCTCTCCAATTCCGCAGCTTATTGGGAACTTCACCTTTAGATAATAAGTTGACACCATTGCTTGGAGCGCGTTCAAACCAGATTGGTCAAGAATAGCATTGTAGGCAGATGGAGCCTTTATGATTAGAAGATCAATATATGCCTTAACCAGCTTCGGGCGTTGCCTTGCATTCATAATTAAAGTTATTATGTCCTTAACTTGTACGGTATCGCCAATGAAGCCTACCAACGGAGAGTTCATAAGTCCCAAATGGTTATTGAGTAAGAATATTTTTGAGAAAGCATTATAAAATAAAACATCACTAGAGCTTCCATTATCTATCAAAATGCAATGCACATCATAGTCGGCAATGTTTAAAGATATTACAACCACGTCATTGTGCGGGAACTGAACTCCTTGAGCATCCTCATCGGTGAAAGCGATGGGCTCTTCAGTTCTCTGCCTTTTTTCGAACTCGGCTGACCCACTAGCCTTTCTTCGCCGAAGTCCCCTAAAGATGGTGTTGATGATGCCAAGGGATGGTCGATCCGCCTACTACTCCTCCCTTTACGGTTCCAATTACGGCAATATCCTTGGCCGATCTTCCCATCCTTCAGGCCGATGCCGCAGGAATCGGCCAAGTCTGCCTCGCCTGATGAGCTCTTCGATCTCATCTTAGAGCTGAATATATTTCTTAATATCGTGATCGTGGTCACGATGATAGTAGCAGAACTTGTTTGGATTGCATCTACCAGGATGGGCGCGCATCCTTTCGGACCTCGGTAGCTGCTCCTTAATCTCCATCAGTACTTACATTTTTGGAGCATTGAGGGGGGCATAATTATGAAACCTTCGGAGGGAGGAACCCCACCATGCCCTTCTGTCGGGGCTTCCCTGCTTTCGAGCCCGAGGAGGAGTTCGGGCTCGCTTGCACTCAGGAGAAGTTCGGAAGCATGGCCGAGCTTCACTCACCTTTTCTTCCTCAGTGGGCTTGTCCGGCTCATCGATTCGCCGCTCTTTAATGACTTTATTGTTCTTGACCTTGAAGGCCTCTTTCGCTCGGGCATACCCTTCAGCTCGAGCTTGCATATCAGTAAAATTTTTGGGATACTTCTTCTCTAGGGAGAACAGTAAATTATTCTTCTGAAGGCCGCCCTTTAGCGCAGCCATCGCAATAGATTGGTTTGGGTTTCAGACCTCTAACGCAGTGGCATTGAATCGATTAACAAAAGCTCGGATGGATTCTCCCTCCTATTACTTGATGTTGATGAGGGATTTCGAGCCCCATTTGGGATGTCGGCTACTAACAAAATGAGCCACAAACTGATGGCTTATCTGATCAAAAGAGAAGATGATATTCGACTTGAGAGCCAAGTACCAGTTTCTGATGGCTTCCTTTAGGATGGATGGGAACGCTCGACAAAGAATGGCATCTAGTATGCCATGGAGCAGCATCATCGTCCAGAAGGCCTCTAGGTGATCAACCGGATTAGAGGTCCTATTGTAGCTCTCGAATTAAGAAAGCTTGAAATTCGACAGGATCAGTTCCTACATGATGCACTGAAAGAAAGGAGGATCGGTATAGATATCACTACCATGAAAAGGGGGAGCATGGCGGAGTTTCTCGATCTGTCGGTTTATCTCTTATAGTTTTTGATCTAGATCCTCTCGATCGTGAATTTCTAAGATCTTTTGGCTGAACAGGAGTAAAGTTTCCCTAGGGGTAGAGTCATAATCAGAGAAGGGGCTCTCGGCTCTCTGCTTCCCCTTGTTGAAGGTCACCGACTGGCTAGCCTAAGTCGGCCATCCCCAAATCAGATCATGAGACTCCAGAGAAGTCTGCTCCAGCCAAATTGACGTCGAAGCCTACCGTTGTATGGCTTGCACCGCCTCCATGAGATCGCAAACCTACTGGACTAGCAGGTTGAACTGCTCCACATCCACCATGACTGTAGGTGGAGCTTGAGTTGCTGGAGCTGAAGTAGGAGCCGATAGATCTAGATGGGATCTGGCTGCAGAGACCATTGACCGTCGGATTGAAGCTTTCCTAAAAAATATTTTTTTTAGAAAGGACTCTAGAGAAGAAGAAGAGAAATCGCTGCTGAGCACTTCTTTAAGAATAAGAAAACCTCAGAAATAGAGGTTCCTTCCTCCAGTGCCAATCCTATTTGTGCAAAATCTGATCGTCATCGGAGAAGCACCGGAGTCGGAGAAGAAGATATCACCGTCGGTGATCTGCAAAATAAGTCTCGTCCAGAGCTTGGGGGTAGCTCCGGCAAGATCCTCCAATGATCAAGTCAGCTCTTTTGGCCAACAAATATGGAGTACTCAGTCAAGAGAGTTGCAGAGTATTGAGAAGGAGAAGAGAGCGTGAAGAAAATATATCTAGAGGATTTTTTTTATAGACGGAGCCTGTAACAAATTGATAGTGACAGTCGTAACTATCGGATAGTGGGCCGCTTGGGGCCACGTGGAGTTTGTTACGGAGGATAGTGTCTATTGTTGTGAGGTGCCAGTCCATTTGAGATTTGATAGTCAAAGTTCGAAGGAGTAGGCATCGGTTGGTGATGACCTTTGAGCTATGTCAATTCTAGAGGAGTTCAGACTCCTCTAAGGTAATCCGAATGTGGGTCGATTCATATCATATTCGAGGTTAGATTTATGTAGGAAAAGAGACTCTTCTGGAATCAGGAAGTAGATTTGCTGGAGAGATCTATGCGTAGCTCTTCTAGAGGAGAAATTCGAGGAAGAATTCGTCTGATAGAGGAACCCAACTACTGAAGAAAATCCTGGAAGGAGTTCGCCTGTTGGAGGAGTCCGGAAGGAATTCGCCTGTTGGGGGAGTCTAGGAGTTCGGCTGTTGGAGTCCAAAAGGAGTTCGGCTACTAGAGGAGTTCGTCTGTTGGGAGAATCCAGAAGAAGTTCGCATGTTCGAGTCTGGAAGGAGTTCGGCTACTGGAGGAGTTCGCCTATTGAAAAAATCCGAAAAGAGTTCGGCTGCTAGAGAAGTTCGTCTGTTGGGAGAATCCGGAAAGAATTCAGCTACTATTGGAGTTCGCCTGTTGGGGAAATCCGGAAGGAGTTCGCCTGCTAGAGGAGTTTGGCCGTTGGAGGAAGATCGACCGAATGGGATGCGTAGGTGCTAGAGACTTGGCCGGTTCTCTGGGATGGTATTGACTGTTCAAGCTTGCCTAGAGAAGAAATCCATGATATTTTGTCGAATCCAAAATCGATCTTTCCAGTCAATCAGATTCTCTGGCTACAGTGTCGGAGGTTGGCCATTCCAGAATGATTCAGAGCTTAAATATTCCTACGGATTAAGGTTCAGTTTCTATAACTACAATCAGACGGAACTGATTTAGTCGAAATCTTAGCCAAACTTCAGTAGACATGGATTTATCCCCAATACTACTAAAATAAAATTTTTTTATTTTAACCAACCTATTTTCAGAGATCAATTATAAAGCTTGAAAAGTTATCCTTTTCCATAAGAAAAAGAATACATCAAATAGATATTGCACTGATAAGCTAGAGTCGGTGGAAGTTTGAGACATAGGGCTTATTCTTTTATGGATAAATATCATGAAAAAGTTGGTGACCAACTTATCCATATTCTTATGCTTTTCAAGATGAGTAAATTACTTTTCATGGATAGCATTTATCCATGAAATGAAAAAAAATCTTATCCACCTAGGGAGTGGCTAAATTATTTTTCCATCAGCCAGTACAGTAAGTATTTAATTTTATTTCTAAAATATTTCATCCTTATTTTTAATATCTCCATCATTTAATATCCAATAACTCAATTATCCACTTTCTTCAAACCTAAAAAGCATAAAGAATATTAAAGAAAATATGGTCAAATTTTAGCAACTTATCCAGAAAGGTAGTATTATAAAAGAACATGGGTAACATATTTTAAAGTCACTTTTTCATGTTTAAAAGAATATGAGTAAATTATTTTTTATCTAAATATTATCTAAAAAATATTTATCTAAAAAAAGATAGGTTCTCGGGTAAATCTTTTTACCTACAAAAGAACGAGCCCATAATTTAACTTTGGACATAATAATTCTCACTCTTGGGCCATTCAAATTTTCCCATAGTAGTCACATTAAAAGAGAAGTTAAATTTCAAACTCATAACCAAATATTAGAAGATTAGAATAATTACAAACTCAAGAATTATGGACCAGTCACCTGGTCATCTATTGTATAGTTGAAGATTTCATTTACCTACATAATTTGATAAATACCATCTTACTTTTAGGGTTCATTTGGTTAGAATATATCAAATTATGGTATAATTTAAAAATTTATAAAAATTATTTATCTAAAAAAATAATTATAAAAAAATAATTTTTACTATATTTGGTTGGTAAAAAAATAATTCTAGAAAATGACACTAAAAAAAGATTATCATGTTTGATTGGACATAATTTTACATAGAAATACGATGAGATTTATAAATATATCATTCAATATAATTTTTTTTTTTAATATTAGAATAGTATTTTATCTCTAGTTAATTTTTATATAATAACCATAATCACATAGCTTTCTGCATAATGCTACTTTCATCTTAACTTTTTTACAAAAGCTCTTTATTGAATTAATTTAGAAAAATATAAAAATAAATTTAATGATTACATATATAATTTTATTAAAATATTTTTATCAAATATAAATTATTCATATTCAAAAATTTATTAAATACTAAACCTCCATCATATTTGTATTATCTTCGTACTAAATATGGTAATCTGACAGGAGATTGATTCTCATGCCCAATCAAAGGGATCCTTAGCATTTTGTTTTCCTGAAACTTAAGAGTGACACGGAAAGGGAGTCAGCTGAGACGCTAACATATAAAAATAGAAGATATTTATTATACAACAAATCCTCGTATCACGCAAAAAAATAAATATGTTTTCAATGGGATTAGATGCAAGTGGCATCTGCTGGTGGTAAAACCAGCCTGTAATTGTAGGGCCCAAACTCCTAATGGCCCAAATAACTTCAGTGTAGGCTTGGGCTTGGGAAGTTTAAACATCCCGCCACAGGAGGCAGAGCCATTCTAGGAACGAACCTCCCCTCTTCTCGCGACCGTTATTTTTCTCCCTTGCCCCCCGAAAGAAAGAACCGGTGCCGTCCCAAGATCCTCCATCCCCTTCCGTTAGTTTCCTTTCTTTCTTCCGCTCTCCCGTCTTTCTCCCCATCCAAACAACCAGCCATGGCCTCCCAGCAGCCACTCTACCCCCATGTCCTCCAAACCAACCCTGAAGCCCTCCACCCCTTCCTCTCCAACCCCAACCCCACCCCCTCCGCTCCCCCCGAACCATCATCCTCTCTCTACCCCACTGTCGACATGGCCGACCTCGTCGACGACCTCTTCCCCGACGCCAACGACGACCCCAAGAACCCCGACCACCCCGCCAACCTCCCACCGCCGGTCGAAGAAACCCTCCTCGAGATCCCCGGCGCCCTCCTACACCTCATCGACAAGCACCACAGCATCGAGCTCGCCTCCGGCGACCTCGTCGTCCTCCGACTCCGCCAGGGCGACAGCGTCGTCGCCGTTCTCGCCCGCGTCGGTGCCGGTGACGACGCCGTCCAGTGGCCCCTCACCCGCGACGAGGCCGCCGTGAAGCTCGATGACTTTCACTACTTCTTCTCCCTCCACGTCCCCGAGGGGACCGCTGATGACGGTGAGGACGGATCGGCCGACCTCCTAAATTACGGCCTCACATTCGCTTGCAAGGGGCACGAAAGCTTGTTCAAGGAATTAGATGGGATCTTGGAGAGTTGTAGCGGGTTCTCAGTTCAAAAGGTGAGAGGAAAGGAGGCGTCGACGGTGCTGGACGGGTCGGGGTCGGTGGCGATGGAGATCATGGAGGCCGGTCCGAAGAAGGACATGATGGAGGAGCGTTCGGCGGCGTACTGGACGATGCTGGCGCCCAATGTGGAGGATTACAGTGGATGCGTGGCCAAAGCCATCGTGGCGGGGTCGGGGAAGCTGGTGAAGGGGATTCTGTGGTGTGGGGATGTGACCGCCGATCGGATCAAGTGGGGGAATGAGTTCTTGAGGAAGAGGATGGAGAACACCGAGAGCAAGGAGGTCAGCCCGGAGACCATGAAGAGGATTAGAAGGTATCATTTTTCTTTCTTTTGTCTTAATTATGATAGGTTCTACGAGATTTGATTGTGTATTTGTGTTCTTTCTTCCCTTTATTTTTGTCGAAAGTGACGTTGATGATTATTGACTTGCTGTTGATTAGGGTCAAACGAGTTACCAAAATGTCTGAGAAAGTGGCAACTGGAATCCTATCTGGGGTCGTGAAGGTATCCGGATATTTCACAAGCTCAGTTGCAAATTCCAAAGTAGGCAAGAAATTCTTTGGACTCTTGCCAGGAGAAATCGTCCTTGCTTCTCTTGATGGATTTGGTACGTTACCTGTTGATCTTATTTTTGATTTTATTGTAGATGAAATACGCATTTCCTAACATCCGGTTTCAATATCTGCCGAGCATAAGATTGTTTCTTTTGAGTTGTTGAAGGGTCTAAATCCTAGCATTTTGTTTGTCTTTTTAACTTGTCATTATGGTGTGTATCATTTTACTTTGTTCTGGCCTTCATTTTCATGCATGCAAATTGTTATGAGCATGGAAAAGTAGTGCAAATGACCTTAGGATGATGCTATTAGTTATTATTGGGGATAAACTCTGCTCCTACTGAAGTTCGGTTCGATACTTAACCTAATGCAACAGGTAGCCATGGAAGAGCTTCAGCAGACGGATCTTAGTCGAACTCCTCAGCGGTCGGACTTCTACGGAAGCCGAACTTCTTGCGGACTTCTCCAGCGGTCGAACTCCTCAGTGGCCGAACTTCTATGAAAGCCGAACTCCTCAGCGACCGAACTTCTTCGGAATCCTAGCGGATGAGCCTTAGCCGAACTCCATCAGCCTTCCGAACTCCTTGGTGGCCAAGCTCCTTCCAAACTCTCTAGCGATCGAGTTTTAGTCGAATCCCTTCAACCGGTCGAACTCCAGCAGCCGGGCTTCTACGAAAGCCGAACTCCATTCGGAATCCTCCAGTAACCGAGCTTCTATGGAAGCCGAACTTCTTACAGACTGTTGACGGATTTCTGCAGGCGATCCCACTACTAAACGGTTACATGACAATAATGATCGGCATTTATTAAGTCAATAACGATCGGCATTTATCAAGTCAATAATGATCGACATTGATCAGGACAATTACGACAATCATTAATCAAGGCAGTTACAACAAGCTCCACCTATAAAAAGGACCCTCCAGATACGCTTATTGGGGGTTCTAAGCCCTTATCTTCTCCTCGAAACTCTGCCTAACTCCACACTGAGCACTCCATTTCTGTTGGTCAGAGCTAATTTGACCGTCGGAGGATCCTTCCGGAGCTACTCCCACCAGCTCTAGATGGGACTTTATTTTGCAAGTCACCGACGGCAATCTCGTCCCCTTCCACTCCAGTTCAATCTGGCGTCAATCAAAATCTGCACCAACAGATTTGACGCTAGAGGAAGAGCTATCTATTCTTGAGGTTCCCTTGATCTTAAAGGAGTGCTCAGCAGTGATCTAAAGTTCGTCCCAAAAAAATACCTCCCAGAAAAGCTTCGATCCGATGATCAACGGCCTCCGCAGTCCGATCCCGCTCAGATCCGCCCGCTCATACTCCAGTCCCGACAACTCAGGTTCCATCTGTAGCTACGGTGGATGCGGAGCAGTTCAACCTGCTCGTCCAGCAGGTTTGTGGCCTCATAGAGGCGATGCAAGCGGTGTAAGCCATGCACCAGTAGGCCCCGGCACTGGCTCAACCGATGCAGGATTCTTCAGAGCCCTATGGTCCGGTTCAGGAATGGCCGACTTGGGCTACCCAGTCTCCGATCCCTGGAAGGAAGAAGCAGAGGAGGGAAGGCCCCTGTTCAGACCACGACTCGACCCAGGAGAAAACTTCGCACCCATTCTATCAGAAAATCTTGAAGATCAAAGACCGTGAAGATCTCATGAATCAAAGGCTCTTAGAAATGAGTCGATGGATCGAAAAACTCCATCACAATCCCTCCTCTCATGGTAATGACGTTTGTGCTGACCCTCCCTTTTCGTAGAAAATTATGCAGGAACCAGTCCCGCCGAACTTCAAGCTCCCATAGTTCGAGAGTTACGATGGGACCACCGATCCAGTCGACCATCTGAAAGTCTTCCAAACGATGATGTTGCTCCATGACGCACCAGACGTTATTTTGTACCGGACTTTTCCCTCGACCCTTAAGGAAGCCACCAAGAACTAGTACTCGGTGCTTAAGCTGAGTACCATCTCATTGTTTGATCAGATGAGCCAGCAGTCCGTAGCCCACTTTGTCAGTAGTCGACGTCCATGCCGAAGTTCGAATTTTCTGATGAATGTCAAGTAGAAGCAAGGGAAATCCATCCGAGCTTATGTCATCCGATTTAACGCCGCAGCATTAGAGGTCCGGAACCTAAACCAGTCCATTGCGATGGTCGTGCTCAAGGGCGGCCTTCAAAAAAATGACTTGCTGCTCTCCCTGGAAAAGAAATATCCCAGGAATTTTGTTGACATGCTAGCTCGGGCTGAAGGTTATGCCCGGGCTAAGGAGGCCTTCAAGACCAAGGATGATGAAGCCGATGGCGAGCAGCAGGTCGGCGAGCCGGGTAAGCCCGCAGAAGTTGGGAAGCCGAGTAAAGTTCAACCACGTTTTCGAACTCCTTCTGGAAGCAGGCGAGCCCAAACTCCCCCTCGGGCCTGGAGGTGGGATAGCCTCGACGGAAGGACATGCCGAGGTTCTTCCCAACGTTGAGGATCTTCCCAGCGCCGAGGTTCTCTCCAACGGAGATTTCACGACTACGCCCTCCTTAACACTTCGAAGACCCAAGTGCTGATGAAAATCAGAGAACAACTTTCGAGACCTGAGAGGATGCGTTTCCACCCCAGCAAACGCAATCCCAATAAGTTCTGCCTTTATCATCGTGACCATGGCCACGACACTGAGAAGTGCATCCAACTCCAAGATGAGATCAAAGAGCTCGTCAGGCGGGGTAGACTTGGCCGATTCTTGCAGAAACAGCCTGAAGAGCGAGAGGATCGGCTGAGAGCGCTACCACCGAGGGAGGAGGACCAAAAAGATTGGTCGCCTCTTGGTGTCATCAATACAATCTTGGAGGAACTTCAACAAGAAGAGGTCAGCGGATCTGAAGGACCGGTGAAGAAATAGAGGACCGAGAAACCTATGACCTTTACCAAGGTGAATGCCCAGGGGGCCCAATTTTCGCACAACGATGCGGTTGTAATCTCTTTGAATATTGCCAATTATGATGTACGCCACATTTTAGTGAACAATGAAAGTTCGGTCGATGTATTATTTTACGATGCCTTCTCAAAAATATCCTTACCCGATGGCCACTTGGAGCCTATGAACTCTCCGCTGATAAGATTCACCAACAGCGCCGTACCAGTTGAGGGCATAATAACTTTGATTATGACAGTAGGACGACGTCCGAAACTGGCCAAAGCATAAGTTGATTTCCTAGTCATGAGAACTCCATCCGCCTACAATGTCATTCTTGGCCGACCTGGTCTAAATGCACTTTGGACGATGGTGTCGACCTATTATTTGAAGATGAAATTCTCGATAAGTCACGGGATCGGAGAGGTCAGGAGAGACCAAGCTTTGGTGAGGCACTACTACTCAATCACCCTACATAAGAGAGAGCAGTCTGACTCTTATCTTGTTGACGAATTGGATGTCCGAGATGACCTCACTGAAGAATGGGGTGAGCCTATGGAGGACCTCGTCTCTATGCCCTTAGACGATGGGAACGTCGAGCATGCGATGCAGATCGGCTCCAACTTGGCAGGTGAAGTTCGGGAGCAACTCGTTACCTTCCTTAAAAGAAATGCGAACATCTTTGCCTGGATCCCAGCAGATATGCCAGAGATTGATGTCGAGGTCATGGAACATCGACTGGCCGTCGACCCGAGACATCAACCGATAAAAGAAAAGATGCGCCACCATGCCCCGGAGAGGCAAAAAGCAATCGCTGAAGAAGTAGACAAGCTCCTCAAAGCTGGATTCATCTGAAAGGTTAATTATCCGATCTGGATCTCAAATGTGGTCCTCGTCAAGAAGACAAACAACAAATGGAGGATGTGTATTGACTTTAAAAAGCTGAACAAGGCCTGCTCGAAAGATAATTATCCTCTACCCAGGATTGATCAACTAGTGGACGTGACTTCGGGCTACGAGTTTCTCACCTTCATGGATGCCTTCTCTGGTTATAATCAAATCCGGATGGCGCCTGAGGACGAAGAGAAGACCGCTTTCATTACTGACCGTGGTCTTTATTATTATAGGATCATGCCTTTGGGCTAAAAAATGCAGGGGCAACGTAGCAACATTTGGTCAATAAGATCTTCAAAGAGCAGATCAGCTGCAACATAGAGGTGTATGTGGATGATATGCTCGTCAAAAGTCGAGCTTCAATAGACCATCTTGCCGACTTTAAAGAGACCTTCGACGCACTCAAGAAGCACAAGATGAAACTAAATCCGACCAAGTACGTCTTTGGCGTGACCTCAGAGAAGTTTCTGGGGTTCATGGTGTCAAGATGCGAGATTGAAGCAAACTCCGAGAAAATTCGATCCATTCAGGAGATGACCGCTCTGAAAATGATCAAAGAAGTTTAGCGCCTGACCGAAAAGGTGGCGTCCTTAAATCATTTTGTCTCAAGGTCGGTCGAACGATGTGTGCCATTCTTCCAAGTTCTCAGGCAACCAAAAAACTTCTACTGGACGGTGGAGTGCCAATAGGCATTCGAGGAACTTAAAAACTACCTCGGCTCATCTCCATTACTGGCAAAGCCTAAACTTAGAGAGAAATTATTCTTGTACCTGGCTATCTCCCCAGTGGCTCTGACGGCAGTCCTAGTCAAAGAGGAAGCGAAGATGCAGCGACCGATCTACTATGTGAGCCGGATCTTGAGGGATGTGGAGATCAGTTACTCAAGATTAGAAAAACTGATTTACTCTCTTCTAATTGCTGTCCAAAAACTCCAACTTTATTTTCAGGAGCACATCATTACGGTCCTCACGGATCAACCAATAAAAGTAGTCCTGCACCGAGCAGATGCTTCTGAAAGAATCACAAAATGGACAATCGAGCTCACAGAGTTTGACATCAACTACTGACCCAGGCCATCGATCAAGGCCCAGATATTGATGGATTTTGTGTTAGAATGTACCATTCCAGTCGAAGTCGAGCCTGAACAGAATGGAACCGGCGCCCTGCTATCGCAGCCAAATCTTCCCGAGGAAAGTGCTGACCTCCTCGAAGACTTTTGGGCTCTACATGTGGATGGCTCGTCCAACTCCATCGAAACTGGTGCGGGGCTGGTCTTAATTAGCCCTGAGGGCGTCGTCGCCAAGTATGCACTACGCTTTGAATTCCCTACGACCAATAATGGGGTCGAATATGAAGCGCTGATCGTCGGATTAAAAATAGCGAAGGAATTAAAAGTAGATTGACTTCAAGTCTTCAGCAATTTTCAGCTGGTGGTATGTCAAGTTAATGGCAGCTACGAGGCGCAGGAGGATAGTATGGTGAGATACCTTGGGAAGGTGAGGGATTTGACCTCGGCCTTTGACAATTTTGGCATTCGATAAATTTCGAGGGTGGAAAATGTCAGAGCCGATCTTCTCTCCAAGTTTGCTACTTTAGCCCCAGCCAAGCTTCACAAAGAAGTATTCTTGGAGGCTCTGAAGTGCCCAACCATAGAGGAATCCCAGATCATTCTGCAGACGAAATTCGAGCCGAGCTAAATTGATCCGTTGGTCGCCTACCTCAAGGAGGGGGTCCTTCTTCATGATCCGAAAGAAGCTCGAAAACTCAAGAATCAGGCCTTCCGCTATGTTTTACATAAAGGCAAGTTGTATAAGAGGTCATACTCCCTTCCGCTACTAAGATGTCTCCAACCTTTAGAGGCCAACCTCACACTCTGGAAGGTGCACGAAGGACTCTGCGAAAGTCACGTAGGAGCCAGGTTCCTATCGCAAAGACTACTTCGGTAAGGGTATTACTGGCCGACCTTGTTTCGCGATTCCATGGAGTACGTGAAGAAGTACGATCGCTATCAGAAGAACGCAAACGTACAAAGACAACCGGCCTTCGAGCTTGCTCTGCTAAGTGCACCTTGGCCATTTGCGCAATGAAAAATGGACATACTTAGCCCCTTTCCGACGGCGTCTGGGCAGCAAAAGTTCCTCCTAGTCGTGATCGACTATTTCACCAAGTGGGTTGAAGCCGAACCACTAGCAAAGATTACCGAGGCCAAGGTGTAGGACTTCGTCTAGAAGTCACTTGTCTGCCGATTCAGTCTGCCTCGAACCCTTATAACCGACAATGGACGATAGTTCGCTGGGATGAGGTTTACTGAGTTCTGCGAAAGACTAAACATCTTCCATCGTTTCACATCAGTGGCTCACCCATAGGCCAATGGGGAAGCTGAGGTGACCAACCGGATCCTGCTGTAAGGCATCAAGATAAGGCTCGACAGTGCAAAGGAGGCCTGGATGGACGAACTCTACCACGTTCTTTGGGCATATCGAACTACACAGGGTGCCGACTAAAAAAATACCTTTTGCCTTGGCCTTCGGCATGGAGGTAGTTATCCCGATCGAACTTAAGCTTCCATCTGCATGAGTCATGGGCTTCAACAAGTAGCTCAACCCTCAGGACCTCAGAGTTAACATCGATCTACTAGAAGAAAAAAGGGAGGAAGCCCGCATCCGGATGGCAGCCTACAGACAGAAGATGGCCCAGTACTATAACTCCAGAGTTAGAGGTAAGACGTTCAGAGTGGGGCCCCTAGTGCTTCGGCGAGCCACTGTCTCACAACCTCAGAGCCAAGGAAAGCTCACCCCAAATTGGAAAGGTCCGTATAAAGTGGTGGAGGTTGTCCGGTCCGAAAATTATTACCTAAAGGAGCTTGGAGGAATAATGCTTCCTCGATCTTGGAACTCAGAAAATCTGATGATGTATTACCAGTAAACTACCTTTAATAAGACTCCTTCGTTCAGCATTATTATTTTCTGGTGCAAGAATTATATGATGATAGGAGAGAAACGAGTGAAAGTGGCCCGTTAGAAATAGGAGGAGAACCTCGTCCTAATGCGAGCAATGTCAAAGACCTCGTTCACTTTAGACGAGATGGAGGGAGAGGTCCTGACAACGGTCCTTATGTGCCCCCATAGTTCGTTAGGAATAGGAGGAGAACCTCATCCTAACACGAGCAATATCGAAGGCCTCGTTCACTTTAAATGAGATGGGGGGAGAGGTCCTGACAATGGCCCTTATGTGCCCCCACAGTCTGTTAGAAAAAGGAGGAGAACCTCATCCTAACGCAAGCAATGTCGAAGGCTTCATTCACTTTAGACGAGATGGGGAAGAAGTCCTGACAACGGCCCTTACGTGCCCCCACAGTCCGTTAGAAATAGGAGGAGAACCTAGTCCTAACGCGAGCAATGTCGAAGGCCTCATTCACTTTTGATGAGATAGGGGAGAGGCCCTGACAATGGCCCTTATGTGCCCCCACAGCCCATTAGAAATAGGAGAAGAACCTTGTCCTAACGCGAGCAATGTCGAAGGCCTCGTTCACTTTAGACGAGATGGAAGGAGAGGCTCTGACAACGGTCCTTATGTGCTCCCACAGTCCGTTAGGAACAGAAGGAGAATCTTATCCTAATGCAAGCAATGTCGAAGGCCTCGTTCACTTTAGACGAGATGGAGGAAGAGGCCCTGACAACGGCCCTTATGTGCCCCCACAGCTTGTTAGGAACAAGAGGAGAATCTTGTCCTAACGCGAGCAAAATCGAATCTCATCCTAACACGAGCAAAGTCGAACCTCATCCTAACACGGGCAGGTCAAAGACCTTTAACCTTGGACGCAGGAGATAAGATCTCCCCCGAGGCAACCTCAACGAGAGATAAGATCTCTTTCAAGCTACCGCATCAACCTCGACTAGAGATTAAACCTCCCTCGAGCGCCCGTATTAACCTCAATTACAGGAGACGAGATCTACTTCAACTTTGGCTGAAAATGAGATCTTTCCTGAGCTTCGACCTGAACCAACATGGAACTCAGAAGAGGACATCGGCAGTCACCTTTTTCGCACTCCCTTCCTATGAGTTTCGAATTCGAAAGTGAGGGGACTATTGTTGGGGATAAATCTTGCTCCTATCGAAGTTCGGTTTGATGCTTAGTCTAATGCAATAGGTAGCCACGGAAGAGCTTCAGCGGATGAGTCTTACCCGAACTCCTCAGCGGTCGGGCTTCTACGGAAATCGGACGGAAGTCGAACTTCTTGTGGACTCCTCCAATGGTTGAACTCCTCAGTGGCCGAACTTCTATGGAAGCCAAACTCCTCAGCGGTCGAACTTCTTCGGGATCCCAGCGGACGAGCCTTAGCCAAACTCCATCAGTCTTTCGAACTCCTTGGTGGCCGAGCTCCTTCCAAACTCTCTAGCGATCGAGTTTTAGCCGAATCCCTTCAATCGGCCAAACTCCAGTAGCCGAGCTTCTATGAAAGCCGAACTTCCTTTGAAATCCTCCAGTAATCGGGCTTCTATGGAAGCCGAACTTCTTACAGATTATTGACGGATTCCTACAGGAGATCCCACTACTAAACGGTTATACGAAAATAACGATCGGCATTTATTAAGTCAATAACGATCGGCATTGATCAGGACAGTTACGATAATCATTAATCAAGGCAGTTACAACAAGCTCCGCTTATAAAAAGGACCCTCCAGATATGCTTACGATGGGTTCTAAGCCCTTATCTTCTCCTCGAAACTCTGCCTAACTCCATATTGAGCACTCCATTTTTGTTGGCCAGAGCTAACTTGACCGTCAGAGGGTCCTTTCGGAGCTACCCCCATCAGCTTCGGATGGGACTTTGTTTTGTAAGTCACCAACGGTGACCTCGTCCCCTTCCACTCCAGTTCAATCCGGCGTCAATCAAAATCTGCACCAACAGTTATCATATCTTCTCCACAAAAATGATGCAACATTGCAACTTGTGCCATCTATAACTTCCCTCCATTGATTACTTCTAATTGTAATCCTAGGAGCTGAAAATATTATTTTGGAGTGATAAATTCAATTTAGCTGCCAATAAATTTTCTGGTACATCTAAGGTTGCTTGAGTCTTGAGATATTAGATATGAATCTGTTGTGTACATATCAGATCATATAGTGAAAATTAGATTTGTTGGAGATAAATCTCGCTTCCGTCGAAGTTCAGTCTGATGCCTAGCCTAATGTAATCGGTAATCATAGAAGAGTCTCAATCGAAAATTCTTCCTCCAATGGTTGAATCCCGATCGAACCTCTTCAACGACCAGATCTTAGCCAAACTCCTTCAATCAGTCGAACTTCTTAGCGGTCGAGCTCCAATCGGACTCCTCCGGGAGTCGAACTCCTTTCGGATCTCTCCTTCAGTCGGACCAAACTCCTTCCAGATCTTTCCTTCAGTCGGACTCGTATGGGAGCCGAACTTCTTCTGGATTCCTCCTTCAGTCAGACCGAACTTCTTCCAGATCTTTTCTTCAGTCGGACTCCTACGGGAGCCGAACCCTTTCGGATCCCTCCTTCAGTTGGACCGAACTTCTTCCGGATCTCTCCTTCAGTCAAACTCCTACGGAAGTCGAACTTCTTCCGAATCTTTCCTTCAGTCGAACTCCTACGAGATCGAACTCCTTCCGGATCCCTCCTTTAGTCGGATCGAACTTCTCTCGAATTTTTTCTTCAGTCGGACTCCTTCCGGATCCCTCCTTCAGTCGGACCGAACTCCTCCTAGATCTTTCCTTCAGTCGAACTCCTATGGAAGCCGAACTCCTTCCGGATTCCTCCTTCAATCGGATCAAAATTCTCCTGGATCTCTCCTTCAGTCGGACTCCTATGAAAGCCAAACTCCTTCCGGATTCTCCTTCAATCGGATACCTACGGGAGTCGAACTCCTTCCGGATCTCTCCTTCAATCGGACCGAACTCCTTCCGAATTCCTCTTTCAGTCGGACTCCTACGGAAGTCGAACTCCTTTCGGATCTTCCTTCAGTCGAACACCTACGGGAGCCAAACTTCTTCTGGATCTCCCTTCAGTCGAACTTTTACGAGAGCCAAACTCCTTCCGGATCTCTCCTTCAATCGAACTTCTACAGGAGCCAAACTCCTTCCGGACTCCTTCAACTAGCGTTCCTCCCAGATGATTCTTTCTAGCCGTATTTTTTTTAGAAGTTCGAACTCCTCCGGAATGGATATACGTCAAAGCTCTTCATCCCTCCATGTGGTCCCGAGCGGCTTAGTATCGACTGCGGCCGTCACTATCAGTAAGCTGTAGGCGATAGCGATCCGCTACCAGGCGGCGATGGCTGTCACCATCAATCTGCTATAAACGGTGCCTCCCTTCATGACAGACTCCATCAGACCTCGAGCGGTCCGCTACCAGGCAGCTGCAGCTATCACTATCAATCCGCTACAAGCTCCATCTATAAAAAGTGATCCTCCAGATATGTTTTCTCTAAGCTCTTTTCTTCTTTCCAAAACTCTGCCGAACTCTTTCCTCAGCACTCCATTTTTGTTGGCCAGAAAAGCTGACTTGATCATCGGAGGGTCCTACCGGAGCCACCACCATCGGCTTCGGATGGAACTTTATTTTGCAGGTCATTGATGACGACCTCATCCTCCTTCACTCCAGTTTATCCCGGCGTCAATCAGATTCTGCGACAACAAGATTCACTCTCATTTCTCTGATCAATCAACAATATATTTGGAGCTAATCTATCTTGCCTAAGTTTGATTCGAGATTATGGCTTAAAATACCATAGAAGAAAGTATCAAACAAAAGAAGATTTATCTAGTCGATTTGTTATGCATAGCTAAGGTGACTGATCTTTCAACTAGCATTTGTTTGATGGCTGTTTCTTCTCCCTATTTTTCTTTCCCTGTTAAAGGTTTTGGTTCTTGTAAGAGTAGTTCCTTATCGGTGAACAAAAGAGGAGGGTGAGAGATCATGACATAACAATGATTATGACAAGGCATGAAGTGCAAGACTTTCTGCTTTTACTGAGAGAACTGGAAATTCTCAAGGGTGATAAATGTTGAGACACAGCACTTTGGAAGATGATCTATTAGGAAATATAACTATCATTTTGACCATGGTTTAAGCATTGATAATTTAAATTGAGACTGCAGCTTACTACTTTGAGGTTAATTCCATCCATACCAACAGGGAATGAGGTAAGCTTGTTGTCTGAGGGTTATTCAACCATCAAAGTGTAAGAAACTGCAAGTGAGTTCGTGTTAATGAAGATTCAAAAGGAAAATTGTAAAACCAAACATTTTAAAACAAAGAATAGAATGCAAGAAAATAATCTCCATAGGAAAGTCAAATAAAAAAGTAATGAACATAAAAGATTGAAATTCTGTCCTTTTTTCTTCCTTGATATCCTTCTTTGGTGTAAATCCTATATTTGTGAAGGCTTGAAAAGGGCCTTGGTAAAGGTCACCCTCTTACCTAAACTAACATTCTGTGAAGTATTTTTTTTAAAAAAAATACATATAGAATTTCAAACCATGTATGAGGTTGGGCCTTGGCGCAACTGTAAGGTTATTCCATTATGTCCCGAGTGTCATGGGTTTAAAACATGAAAACATCCTCTCTACACTCAGTTAGGGCTGCCTACATTAAATCCCAAACCCTTTAGTAGCTGGAGCCTTGTGCACTAGGACGTCCTATCTTTTATAAAATTTTAAAGCATGTACACTATATGAACTATAAAACATGATGTGCATGAGAATGGATGTAAGTTTTTGTGAAACTAAAAGCATTTTTCTTTATTGAGAAGAAAGAAAAGATTAATCCAGTGACTACATTAGGAAATGTTGGTGGGTGTTCAGCTACAAGCCTGCAATGACATTATACAAAGAATTGTGTAAAAACTCTCTTCATGCTTGGTCTAATGGTCTAGGTGTCCTTAGTGTATGTATGCTGATATCTAAGTACTGGTTTATAAAGAATATGATAGTTGAATCAGAACGGAGTACACGTTGCAGCTAGACAAATACTTATTGCCAAGAGGCATCAGGTGATTAATATTTTAATTTAGTTCATTAGGCAAAAGATGATGAGATTTATAACATATTCAGGTCAAATATAGCGAACTAGGTGAATTGGGATATGTTATGTTAGCCAGTCACATATCCAGGGAAACAAAATGTGTTTCATGAACCTAAGCACAAAGATGGCTGTATCATTTGAATTTTGGGCACTAAAGTGCCTAGTGCCTGAATAAGAGAGGAAGTTTTTGTTAGTGGTTAGGGGATTTAGCTGACTAGGATGGAGCTAGTGATCAGTGCACTGGAAGAAAGCTTAGGAGTCGCACAATTGGAGAAGTTACATGAGGGTGCATAAAGAGGAACCGACAAGACAGAGTATGCATCTTGGGCTTCTTGTTATGATACAGAAAAAAAGTGGAGATCTTGGGGATGCAGCAACTGTTTCTTCATCTCTTGCTTTGACTGATATATATGGCCTTCAATGTGAAGAAATGGTTAAATATATTGCCAACGGTCTGTCAATTACAAATGTGCTACTGGATACCTGTTTTAACTGAAGTCCAAATTGTTCCATAGGCCTTACGACAAGCCTAGGAATCTTTCGACTGCTTGCTTTTTGTTGACTAGCTAGGAAATTTTCGAGGTCTCCAACTTTCCATGTGAATTGGCAATAGCGAATATTCTTTTTGTTTTTCACTTTTCAATAGTGCTTTCTTCTGAGGTTTAGAATTAATTATCTTGCAGTGAAATGCCAAGTCTTAATCACCAAGCAATAATCAGAAACAGATTGCTGGCATCTGTCATTTTCTTATATATATTACAACTTGCCTCTCTGTTTAAATTTTTTTTCGGATGTTAGATGACTGCTTATCATTAGAGTATTAAATAATAATTTAAAATTAATTAACTAATTAAATTAAAATAATGATAAGTTGGATGTTGATTTTCTCATAGATTGAAGGCTAAATTACGTACAAATAATTAAAAATAATTTTTTTTAATTTAATTTTAAAATAAAAATTTAGATTAAGTAGATTAAAGGAAATAAATTGAGAGTTTAGTAAATTAAAACTAAAATAAAAAGAAAGTGTTGACGCAGAATCTAGTCATCGTCGGAATCAGCTAGAGCGGAGGTGGACGAAGTCGCCACCGGGACCTGCAAAACAAAGTTCCGTCCGAAGCCGGTGGGGGGTGGCTCCGACAGGATCCTCCGACGATCGAGTCAGCTCTGGCCAACAAGAATGGAGTACTCGGAAATGAGTTCCACAGAGCTTAAAGAAGAAGAGGAGAGCTTAAAGCTTAGAGATCAGAGGTTAGAATTAGCGTATCAGGAGGATCCTTTTTATAGGTGGAGCTTGATGGTGACAGTTGTAGCCGCGTGCTGGCGGGCCACTCGAGGTCCGGCGGAGTCAGTCCCAAGGAAAGGCGCCCTCTGCAGCGGGTTGATGGTGACAACCATCGCCACCTGGTAGCGGATCGCTGTCGCTTGCGACGGACTAATGGTGATGGCTGCAGCTGTCTTGATACTGAGCCGCTCGGGGCCGAATGAAGGGTTGAAGGATTTTGACGTGTACCCATTTTGAAGGAGTTCGAACTCCTGAAGAGGAAGCTCGAAAGGAGTTCAGCTCCCGTAGGCGTCTGACTGGAGGTGCGCGGCTAAGGCTCGATCACTGGAAAGTTCGGTAGGAGCTCGACCCACCGAAGGGGGTGTCTGGGAGGAGTCCGGCTCCTGAAGAAGTCCGACTGAAGGATGTCTGGGATGAGTCCAGCTCCCGAACAAGTCCAGTCGAAGGAGAAGCTTGGAAGGAGTTCGGCTCTTGCAGGCGTCTGGCTAGAAGGGCGTGGAGAGAGTTCGGCTCTCGCGGGAGTCCGACTGAAACTCGGCCGCTGAGGAGTTCTGCTAAAGTCTGACCGCTGAGAGTCTAAGGAGCTCGGCCGCTAAGCAGTTTGGCTGGCTGAAGGGGTTCGAAGGAGCTCGACCGCTAAGGAGTTCGATCGGCTGAAGAGGTTCGGCTAAGATCTGTCCGTTGAAGCTCTTCCATGGATACTGGTTGCATTAGGCAGAGCACCGAACTGGATTTCGACAGGAGCGGGGTTTATCCCCAACAATAGTCCCTCCACTCCCGAGTTCGAAACTCGAAGGAAGGGAGTGTAGAAAAGGCGACTGCCGAAGTTCTCTTCCGGGCTCCGTGCTAGTTCAGGTCGAAGCTCGGGGGGAGATCTCATCTCCAAATGAAGTTGGTGCTGAAATTAAAGTCTAGGGAAGATCTCATCTCCTATCGAGGTTGATACGGATGCTCGGGGGAGATCTCATCTCTTAAAGCCAAGTTTGCCTCAGGAAGGATGTTATCTCCTGCGGTCGAGGTTGATGCGGGTACTCGGGGGAGATCTTATCTCCTGCAGTCGAGTTTGATAGGGCGCTCGGGGGAGATCTTGTTTCCTGCAGTCGAGCTTGACCCGAACATTTAGGGGAGATTTTATCTCCTATAACCGAGTTTGCCTCGGAGGAGATCTTATCTCCTGCGGTCGAGGTTGATGCGGGCACTCGAGGGAGATCTTATCTCCTGCAGTCGAGCTTGCCTCGGGGAAAGATCTTATCTCCTACGGTCGAGGTTGATGCGGGCACTCGGAGGAGATCTTATCTCCTACAGTCGAGCTTGGCCCAGACGCTCGGGAGGAGATCTTATCTTCTGCAGCCGAGCTTGCCTCGGAGGAGATCTTATCTCCTACAGCCGAGTTTGATGCGGGCGCTCGGAGGAGATCTTATCTCCTGCAGTCGAGCTTAGCCCAGACGCTCGGGGAGATCTTATCTCCTGTAGCCGAGTGTGCCTCAGGAGAGATCGTATCTTCTATGGCCGAGGTTGATGTGGACACTCGGGGAGATCTTATCTCCTACAGTCGAGCTTACCCCAGGGGAGATCTTATCTCCTGCAGCCGAGTTTGATGTGGACGCTCGGGGGAGATCTTATCTCCTACAGTCGAGCTTGGCCCGAACGCTCGGGGAGATCTTATCTCCTGCAGTCGAGCTTGCCTTGGGGGAGATCTTATCTCCTGCGGTCGAAGTTGATGCGGGCACTCGGGGAAGATCTTATCTCCTACAGTCGAGCTTAGCTTGGATGCTTGGAGATCTTATCTCCTGTAGCCGAGCTTGCCTCAGGGAAGATCTTATTTCCTACAGTCGAGTTTAATGCGGAGCGCTCGGGGAGATCTTATCTCCTGCAGTCGAGCTTAAGCTCGGACGCTCGAGGGAGATCTTATCTCCTATAGCCGAGTGTGCCTCGAGGGAGATCTTATCTCCTGCGGTCGAGGTTGATGCGGATGCTCGGGGGAGATCTTATCTCCTACAGCCGAGCTTGCCCCAAGGAGATCTTATCTCCTGCAGTCGAGTTTGATGCGGACGCTCGAGGGAGATCTTATCTCCTGCAGCCGAGTTTGATGCAGGTTGCTCGGGGAGATCTTATCTCCTACAGTCGAGCTTGGCCCGGACGCTTGGGGGAAGATCTTATCTCCTGCAGTCGAGTTTGCCTCGAGGGAGATCTTATCTCCTGCGGTCGAGGTTGATGCGGATACTCGGAGGAGATCTTATCTCCTGCAGCTAAGTTTGATGCGGGCGCTCAGAGGAGATCTTGTTCCTGCAACCGAGCTTGACCCGAACGTTCAGGGGAGATCTTATCTCCTGCAGCCGAGTTTGCCTCGGGGAGATCTTATCTCCTGCAGCCGAGCTTGCCTCGGGGGAGATCTTATCTCCTACGGCCGAGGTTGATGCGGACACTCAGGGGAGATCTTATCTCCTGCAGTCGAGCTTAGCCCGGATTGCTCGGGGGAAGATCTTATCTCCTGCAGCTGAGCTTGCCTTGGGGGGAGATCTTATCTCCTATAGCGAGTTTTAATGCGGGCGCTCAGGGGAGATCTTATCTTCTGCAGTTGAGCTTGGCCGGACGCTCGGAGGAGATCTTATCTCCTGCAGCCAAGTGTGCCTCGGAGAAGATCTTATCTCTTATGGTCGAGGTTGATGTGGACGCCTCGAGGAAGATCTTATCTCTTACATCCAAGCTTGCCTCATGGGAGATCTTATCTCTTGCAATTGAGTATGCCTCAGGGGAGATCTTATCTCCTGTGGTCGAGGTTGATACGGACGCTCGGAGGAGATCTTATCTTCTATAGCCGAGTTTGCCTCGAGGAAGATCTTATCTCCTACGGTTGAGATTGATGCGGATACTCAGGGGAGATCTTATCTCCTACAGTCGAGCTTGCCTCGAGGGAGATCTTATCTTCTGCGGTCGAGGTTGATGCGGGTACTCGAAGAAGATCTTATCTCCTGCAGTCGAGCTTGGCCCGGACGCTTGGGGAGATCTTATCTTCTGCAGCCGAGCTTGCCTCGGGGGAGATCTTATCTCCTGCAGCCGAGTTTGATCGGGCGCTCGGGGAGATCTTATCTCCTGCAACCGAGTTGTACCTCGGAGGAGATCTTATCTCCTGCGGCTGAGGTTGATGTGGGCACTCGGAAGAGATCTTATCTTCTGCAGCCGAGCTTACCTCGGGGGAGATCTTATCTCTTGCGGTCGAGATTGATGCAGGCACTCGGAGGAGATCTTATCTCCTACAGCCGAGCTTGGCCTGAACGCTCGGAGGAGATCTTATTTCCTATAGCTGAGCTTGCCTCGAGGGAGATCTTATCTCCTATGATCGAGCTTGCCTCGGAGGAGATCTTATCTCCTACGGCCGAGGTTAAAGGTCTTTGACCTGCTCTCATTATGATGAGGTCCTCCTCCAATTTCTAACATAGCAACTATTTGACTGCTTCATCCCTGTCACTACAATTTTTGCACCAGAGAATAATAATGCGGAAATGAAGCAGCTTTACTGAAGGGAGATTACCGGTAATACATCCTCAGATTTTTTGAGTTTCAATATCGTGAAAGTGTCATCCCTCCGAGCCCCTTCAGGCGATAAGTACCGGACCGGATGACCTCCACCACTTCATACGGGCCTTCTCAATTAGGGGCGAATTTTTTCTGACTCTAAGGCTGAGAGACAACGGCTCGTCAGAGCACTAAGTTCCCCACTCTGAACATCTTATTTCTAACTTTGGAGTTGTAGTACCGAGCCACCTTCCATCTGTAGGTCGCCATCTGGATGCGGGCTTCCTTCCTTTCTTCTTCCAGCAGGTCAAGGTCGACTCGGAGGTCCTGGGGGTTGTGCTGCTCGTTGAAGCCCATGACTCATGTAGATGGAGCTTGAGCTCGATCGGGATAACTGTCTCCATATCGAAGGCCAAGATGAAGGGTGTTTCTCTGGTTGGCACTCTCTGTGTAGTTCGATATGCCCAGAGGATATGGTAGAGTTCGTCCGCCCAGGCCCCCTTTGTCCTGAGCCTCACTTTGATATCTTGTAGTAGGGTTCGTTTGGTCACCTCAGCTTTCCCATTGGCCTATAGGTGAGCCACCGATGTGAAGCGGTGGAAGATGTTTAGTTCTTCGCAAAACTCGGCGAACCTTGCCCCGATGAACTATCGTTCGTTGTCGGTTATAAGGGTTCGAGACAGACCAAATCGATAGACTAGCGACTTTCAGACGAAGTCCTGCACCTTGGCCTCGGTAATCTTCGCTAGTGGTTCGGCTTCGATCCACTTGGTGAAATAGTCGATCGTGACCAAGAGGAACTTTTGCTGTTCGGATGCCGTTGGAAAGAGGTCGAGTATATCCATTTCCTACTGCGCAAATGGCCAGGGTGCGCTTAGCGGAGTGAGCTTGGATGTCGGCTGCCTTTGTACGCTGGCGTTCTTCTGATAGCGGTCGCACTTTCTCACGTATTCGATGAAATCATGGAATAAGGTCGGCCAGTGGTACCCTTGCCGAAGTAGTCTTTGCGACAGGGACCTGGCTCCTATGTGACCTCCGTAGAGTCCTTCGTGCACCTCCCATAGTGCGAGGTCGGCCTTCGAAAGTCGAAGACATCTCAGCAGCGGAAGGGAGTATGACCTCTTATACAACCTGCCTTCATGTAAAACATAACGGAAGGCCTGATTCCTGAGCTTTTGAGCTTCTTTCGGATCATGAGGAAGGACCCCCTCCCTGAGGTAAGCAACCAGTAGGTCGATCCAGCTTGGCTCAAATTCTGTCTGTAGGATGACCTGAGATTCCTTCGGGGTTGGGCACTTTAGAGTCTCCAAAAATATTCCTCTGGGCAGTTCGACCGGGGCAGAAGTGGCCAACCTGGAGAGAAGATCGGCTCTCGCATTTTTCTCCCTCGGAATATATTGAACGTCGAAACTGTCGAAGGCCAGAGTCAAATCCCTCATTTTTTTGAGGTATCTCACCATGCTTTCCTCCCGTACCTCGTAGCTGCCGCTAACTTGGTTGATCACTAGCTGAAAATCGTTGTAGACTTGAAGCCGATCTACTTTCAATTTTTTTGCTATCTTTAATCCGACGATCAGCGCTTCATATTCGGCCCCATTATTGATCGTAGAGAACTCGAAGTGCAGCGCGTACTCAGCGACGACTCCCTCGGGGCTGACCAAGACTAGCCTCGCACCAGCTTCAGTGGAGTTGGACGAACCATCCACGTGCAGAGCCTAGGAGCCTTCGAGGAGGTTGGCGCTTTCCTCGGAGAGGTTCGGCCATGATAGCTCGGCTTCGTTCAGGCTCAATCCCGCTTTGGTGTCGGTCTCGGTCGGTTCAAGCTCGGCTTCGATCGAAATGATGCATTCCAGCACAAAATCCATCAGTATCTGAGCCTTGATCGATGGCCTAGGCTGGTAGTTGATGTCGAACTTCATGAGCTCAATTGCCCATTTTGTGATTCTTCCGAAAGCATTCGCCCGGTGAAGGACTGCTTTTATTGGTTGGTCCGTGAGGACCGTTACAGTGTGCTCCTGAAAATAAGGTCGGAGCCTTCTGACGGCAATTAGAAGAGAGTAAGTTAGTTTTTTCAACCTAGAATACCTGATCTCCGCATCCCTCAAGACCCAGCTCACATAGTAGACCGGCCGCTGCATCTTCACTTCTTCCTCGACCAACACAGCCGCCAGGGCCACCGAAGAGACAGCTAGATACAAAAATAATTTTTTTCTGGGTTCGGGCTTTGCTAGCAACGAAGGTGAGCTGAGGTAGTTTTTAAGTTCTTCGAATGCCTGTTGGCACTCCGCCGTCCAGGAGAAGTCCTTTGGTTGCCTGAGAACTTGAAAGAAGGGCATGCATCGTTCGGCCAACCTTGATACGAAGCGATTTAGGGACGCCACCTTTCTGATCAGGCACTGAACTTTCTTGATCATCCTCGGAGCGGTCATCTCTCGAATGGCTCGAATTTTCTCAGAGTTTGCTTCGATTTCACGTCTCGACACCATGAACCTCAGAAATTTCTCGGAGGTCACGTCGAAGGCACACTTGGTCGGATTCAGCTTCATCTTGTGCCTCCTGAGTGCACTGAAAGTCTCTTTAAGGTCGACGAGGTGGTCTATTGAAGCTCGATTTTTGACAAGCATATCATCCACGTACACCTCCATATTGCGGCTGATCTGCTCCTTGAAGATCTTATTGATCAAATACGGGTACGTTGCCCCTGCATTTTTTAGTCCAAAAGGCATGACCCTATAATAATAAAGACCATGGTCAGTAATGAAGGTGGTCTTCTCTTCGTCCTCGGGCGCCATCCATATCTGGTTATAATCAAAAAAGACGTCCATGAAGGTGAGAAGCTCGTGGCCTGAGGTCGCATCCACCAGTTGATCAATTCTGGGTAGAGGGTAGCTGTCTTTCGGGCAGGCCCTATTCAGCTTTTTGAAGTCAACGCACATCCTCTACTTATTGTTTGTCTTTTTGACGAGGACCACGTTCGAGATCTAGGTCGGATAATTAACCTTCCGAATGAGCCCGGCTTTGAGGAGCTTGTCCACTTCCTCGGCGATCGCTTTCTGCCTCTCCGGGGCATGGTGGCGCATCTTTTTCTTTGCCGGTCGATGCTTCGGATCAACAGCCAATCGATGTTCCATGATCTCAGCATCAATCCTCGGCATGTCCGCTGGGGTCCAGGCGAAGACGTCTGCGTTTCTTCTGAGGAAGGCGATAAGCTGCTCCCGAACTTCGCCTGCCAAGTTGGAGCCAATCTACACCGCATGGTCCGAGTTTCCATCATTTAAGGGCACAGAGATGAGGTCCTCCATAGGCTCGCCCCGCTCCTCAGTGAGGTCATCGCGGGCATCCAGTCCATCAACAAGATAAGGGTCGGACCATTTTTTCTCATGTAAGGCGATAGAGTAGCAGTGCCTCGCCAGAGCCTAGTCTCCTCTGACCTCTCCGATCCCGCGACTCGTCGGAAACTTCATCTTCAAGTAATAGATTGACACCACCGCTCGAAGTACGTTTAGACCAGATCGGCTTAGGATGGTGTTATAAGCAGACGAAGTTCTCACGACCAAAAAATTGACCCATGCTCTGGCCAATTTTGGGTGCTGCCCCGCCTCCACAGCTAGAGTTATTATGCCTTCGACTAGGACGGCGTTGCCAGTAAATCCTACAAGCGGAGAATTCATAGGCCCCAAGTGGTCATTTGGTAAGGATATTTTCAAGAAAGCGTCGTAAAATAATGTCAGTCGAGCTTCCATTATTCATCAAAATGCGGTGTACATCATAGTCAGCAATATTCAAAGAAATTACAATCGTATCATTATGCGAAAATTGGATTCTCTGATCATCTGCCTCGATGAAGGCCACGGGTTCCGCGATCCTCCACCTCTTCATCGGTCCCTCGGATCCATTGGTCTCCCCTTGCTGAGGTCCCCCGAGATAGTATTGATGATGCCAAGAGGCGGCCGATCTTCCTGGTTCTCCCCACTCGATGGTAACGCCCTTGGCCGACCCTCCCGCTCTTCAAGCTGCCTCTGCAGGAATCGATCGAGTCTACCTCGTCTGACAAGCTTTTCGATCTCATCCTAAAGTTGGACACACTCCTCGGTGTCGTGGCCATGGTCGCGATGATAGAGATAGAAGTTGTTGGGATCGCACTTGCTGGGATGGGAATGCATCCTATCCGACCTTGGAAGTTGTTTCCTGATTTTCATCAGCATTTGGGTCTTTGGAGTGTTGAGGAGGGCATAGTTGTGAAATCTTCATCAGAGAGAACTTCGATGCTGGGGAGAACCTCGATGCGCCATTCCATCAGAGCTTCCCCACCTCGAGGTCCAAGGGGGAGTTCGAGTCCGCTTGTGATCGGAAGGAGTTCGGGAGTGCGGCCGGGCTTCACTCTGCTTTTCTTCTTCGGTGGGCCTGTCCGGTCCGCCGACTCGCCGCTTGCCGTCGGCTTCATCATCCTTGGCCTTGAAGGTTCCTCTGTCCGGGCATATCCTTCGACCTGAGCTAGCATGTCATCAAAATTTCTGGGATACTTCTTTTTCAGGGAGAACAATAAGTCATTCTTCTGAAGGCCACCGTTGAGGGCGGCCATGGCAACTGATTGGTCCAGATTTCGAACTTCCAACGCGGCAGCATTAAATCAGGTGACATAAGTTCGGATGGGTTCCCCCTCCTTCTACCTAATGGCCATCAAGGAATTCGAACCTCGACGCGGCCGCCTACTACTGACGAAGTGGACTGCGAACTATTGACTCATTTGGTCAAACGATAAGATAGTACTCGGCTTGAGCGTCGAGTACCAGTTCCTGACAGCTCCCTTAAGAATAAAGGGGAAAGCCCAGCACAAGATAGCATCTGACGCACCATGAAGCAACATTATTGTCCGAAAGGCTTTCAAGTGGTCGACCGAGTCGGTGGTCCCATCGTAACTCTTGAACTACGGGAGCTTGAAGTTCGGCAGGACCGGTTCTTGCATAATCTTCTACGAAAAAGGAGGGTCAGTGCAAACATCATTACCACGTGAGGAGGAAGTGTGATGAAGTTCTTCGATTCGCTGGCTTATTTTTAAGAGCCTTTGATCCATGAGATCTTCACGGTCTCTGATCTTCAAGGTTTTCTTGTAGAATGGGTGCGAAGCTTCACCCTGGGTTGAGCCGCGGTCCGAGCAGGGGCTCTCCCTCTTTGCCTCCCCCTTCCGGGGATCGAAGGTCGGGTAGCCCAAGTCGATCGCTCCTGGATCGGACCACACGGCTCTGGAGAATTCCGCATTGGTTGAGCTGGTACTGGGGCCTGCTAGTGCATGGTCTGCACTGCCTGCACCACCTCCGTGAGACCATGAACCTGCTGGACGAGCAGGTTGAACTGCTCCGCATCCATCGTGGCTATAGACGGAACCTGGGTCATCGGGGCTGGAGCGGAAGCGGACGGATCCGAACGGGATCGGGCCGCGGAGGCCACCGATCATCGGGTCGAAGGCTCTTCCTGGGGGGCATCTTTTCCTTGGAAAGAAATTCGAAAGAGGAAGGAAGAGAGATCTCTAGAGTGGGGAAGAGAGAAATCATCGTCGAGCACTCCTTTAAGAACAAGGAAACCTCGGCTTTCTTTAAGAGAGAAATCGTTCGGGCCCCTTCCTTCTAGCATCCAATCTGTTGACGCAGAAATCTGATCATCGTCGGAATCAACTAGGAGTGGAGGTGGATGAGGTCGCCATCGGGGACCTGCAAAATAAAGTTCCATCCGGAGCCGGTGGAGGGGTGGCTCCGACAGGACCCTCCAACGATCGAGTCAGCTCTGGCCAACAGGAATGGAGTGCTCGAAAATGAGTTCCACAGAGCTTAGAGAAGAAGAGGAGAGCTTAGAGCTTAGAGCTTAGAGATCAGAGGTTAGAGTTAGCGTATCAGGAGGATCCTTTTTATAGGCGAAGCTTGATGGTGACAGCTGTAGCCACGTGCTAGCAGGCCGCTCGAGGTCCGACGGAGTCAGTCCAAAAGGAAGGCGCCGTCTGCAGCGGATTGATGGTGACAGCCATCATCGCCTGGTAGCGGATCACTGTCGCTTGTGGCGGATTGATGGTGATGGTTGCAGCTATCTTGATATTAAGCCACTCGGGGCCGAATAAAGGGTTGAAGGATTTTGACGTGTACCAATTTTGGAGGAGTTCGAACTCCTAAAGAGGAAGCTCGGAAGGAGTTCAGCTCCCGTAGGCGTCTGGCTGGAGGTGCGCGGCTAAGGCTCGATCGCTGGAGAGTTCGATAGGAACTCGATCGGCCGAAAGAGATGTCTGGGAGGAGTCCGACTCTTGAAGAAGTTCGATCGAAGGATGTTTGGGATGAGTCCAGCTCCCGAAGAAGTCCAACCGAAGGAGAAGCTTGGAGGGAGTTCGGCTCTTGCAGGCGTCTGGCTGGAAGGACGCGGAGAGAGTTCGGCTCTCGCGGGAGTCCGACTGAAGCTTGGTCGCTAAGGAGTTTCGCTAAAGTCCGATCGCTGGGAGTCCAAGGAACTCGGCCGCTAAGTAGTTTGGCCGGCTGAAGGGGTTCGAAGGAGCTCGGCCGCTGAGGAGTTCGGTCGGCTGAAGGGGTTCGGTTAAGACCCATCCGTTGAAGCTCTTCCACGGATATTGGTTGCATTAGGTAGAGCACCGAACTGAACTTCGGCAGGAGTGGGGTTTATCTCCAACAGAAAGTAAATACTTAATTAATTAGGAGTTCGGTCGGTGGGGGGTGGCTCCGGCAGGACCCTCCGATGATCGAGTCAGCTCTGGCCAACAGGAATGAAATGCTCGGAAATGAGCTCCACAGAGCTTAGAGAAGAAGAGGAGAGCTTAGAGATCAGATGTTAGAGTTAGCGTATTAGGAGGATCCTTTTTATAGGCGGAGCTTGATGGTGACAGCTGTAGCCACGTGCTAGCGGGCCGCTCGAAGTCCGACGGAGTCAGTCCCAGAGGAAGGTGCCGTCTGCAGCGGATTGATGGTGACAGCCATCATCGCCTAGTAGCGGATCGCTATCGCTTGTGACAGATTGATGGTGATGGCTACAGCTATCTTGATACTAAGCCGCTCGGGGCTGAATGAAGGGTTGAAGGATTTTGACGTATACCAATTTTGGAGGAGTTCGAACTCCTAAAGAGGAAGCTCGGAAAGAGTTCGGCTCCCGTAGGCGTCTAACTGGAGGTGCGCGGCTAAGGCTCGATCGCTGGAGAGTTCGGTAGGAACTCGATCGGCCAAAAGGGGTGTCTGAGAGGAGTCCGACTCCTGAAGAAGTCCGACCGAAGGATGTCTGAGACGAGTCCAGCTCCCGAAGAAGTCCGACCGAAGGAGAAGCTTGGAGGAAGTTCGGCTCTTGCAGGCGTCTGGCTGGAAGGACGCGGAGAGAGTTCGGCTCTCGCGGGAGTCCGACTAAAGCTCGGTCGCTAAGGAGTTTCGCTTAAGCCTGGTCGCTGGGAGTCCAAGGAGCTCAGCCGCTAAGTAGTTCGGCCGGCTGAAGGGGTTCGAAGGAGCTCGGCCGCTGAAGAGTTCGGTCGGCTGAAGGGGTTCGGCTCAGACTCATCCGTTGAAGCTCTTCCACGGATACTGGTTGCATTAGGCAGAGCACCGAACTGGACTTCGGCAGGAGTGGGGTTTATCTCCAACAGAAAGTAAATACTTAATTAATTAGGATTTTTGAATTAATAAAGTATATTCTAGAATTTTGAATTCATCTTCTAGTAGAATTGTGGTAATTCTCTTTAATGCAAGAATTTGTTATTTAAAAAATTTAGTTATGATTATAACCTATTTTCTTTAGGCATGAATCGTATCTTCCGATCACAATCCATCTCAATAGAATTATAAATTATTCAATACTTTAATTCTTAAAAATTGATAACATGGCTTTTATTGATTCTCTCTAACATAAACTATTAAATCGAGCATGGATTATATCTTTCGATCACAATCCATCTCCATAAATATAGTCTATTTAAATATCAATCAATAAAAAGTATGTTAAAATCTCATGCATGGAGGATAGAATTTAAGATTTAGCAGAAGAATAATTTATTCATTGCATAAAAAAAAATATAAAAAAAAAATTATAATCCATACTAGAAAACTTCATCTACATCTCAGAATTTGACCTTTAGTTGTACATAGTTGATGGCCTGCTCTCGGGCATCTTGTGATCTTCCCAGAGTAAATAAATAAATAAAAAAGAAAATAAAAAGAAAGAAGAAAGAGGAAAAGAGGAGAAGAGAAGGGAGAGAGAAAAAGATTGGAGGAGGCTTGGAAGGCCCCTATGGGCTCTCTGCTGGCTAGCTTGGCTTTTCAGATGAACATGGCTTAAATAGAAGGGAAAATCAAGAGTTTTGTGGTCCTTTCTGGAGCCCAATTCGAGTTTGGCTCGAATTATTTGAAGCTGATGAAGTTCTAGTTGTTGGATGGATTTCTAAGCTGTTTTTGACCGTTGGATCGCTTCAGCATAGACCGCCGTGTACGTCACCCAATCAGAGCACACCTGGCCCTGACAAAATATCAAAATTGCCCCTATGAGCCATGATGAAAATACGGTAGACCCTTTAAGGATCTACGCTCGCCACATGTCGTGCGCCGACTGGCCGCGCCTGCTGAGCTGACCGGTCTATGCTTATTCCATGGACCGACCGGGCGGTCCATCGTGCACCGATCATATTTTCTTTTTATTTTTCTTTTATTTTAACTTTTAGGCTTCATAACTTTTTTATTTTAGCTCTGATTTGAGTGAAATTTGTTGCGTTGGAACCCATAAATCGAGCTCTTCATATTGGTGGGCTTCTTTCATGCAAAACACAAATAAAAATATCTATTTCTTTAAATAAATGTTAAATATAATATTATTTTAATATTTTTATTTAGTATTTTATAATAATTATCATTAGGCCATGGATTTTCTTGTCTTTTTAGGTGTATGATAAACTTTGAGGGGGTTCTAGGCATCCGATCAAGTTTATGGCCGTCAATGGCTTTTTGTGGTTAGTTTCATTTTGCTGTTTGAATTTCTTGATTCAGTTTCAAAAAAAGAAAAGTTCAGATCCTAGATATTCATTTTCATTTCACTTTTTACAAAATGAAGCCAATAGTGTCATAGCTACAGCTTATCTTTCTTTTGGGTAATTTTGTCACTTGTTTTATATATAGCCTTTTCTTTTTCTTTTTCTTTTCCTCCCAGGATGTCAGAAGAGATCAAGAGAGGCATCAACCGTTATTTTGTTTCGATGCTGCTCCATAACTCTCTGCTGATTACTGTTTGATTCATAAACTAATAGTATTTCTGCTCTGTTCATCTCCTTGCCTAACAGGCAGGATTTGTGATGCTGTTGAAGTGGCCGGGAAGAATGTCTTGTCAACATCATCAGTTGCAACAACTGGACTTGTATCTCACAGGTATAATTTGAGTGAGGAGTTTCTGGTCTTCTGGCTTCTTGCTGGATCTACGTGATGTAGATAAAATTAGCTCTACCTTTTAACCGAGTGTTCTAAGCATTGTCAGCTTTGTCCTTTCGACTTTGTTTAGAATTGCTGCTAAACAAGTTATCTATTAGTTTAGTATCTAGTTTAAGTCACCATTGTCCTTGATGATCATGAACCTTTTAATCAACCAGTGTAGGATGTGATAACATATCAGAGCTTATTGAATGGTCCAATTTCTAAACTACATAAAGAGTCAAAGTGGGTAGAGTAACTGGTGGTAGTGGCCTCAGCATTTATGCCCACACAATGTGCGCACACATTAAAGTTGAAGAATTTATGTACGGAAGGTAGGTTCATGGCTCTGCCTCATGATTGGATGACTGGTATACAGCCTTGTGTGCCAATACCAAGGTTCAAAATTTTGGTGAACGCAATCATTTAAGGTTGAAACAAGGAAAAACGGATTTTTTGGATATTATCCCATTTTGATTGTTTTTGGCTTCATAAAGGGCCTAGCCTCTGTAGACACTATTACATCATTTTATTTTCACAATTTTAATGAAAAATTTGAAAATTACTTAAAATTTAAAATAATGGTGTGAAATATTGAAAAGCTTAGCCTAAAACTACCAAAATTACATTCATAATGATATTAGACAATCCAAAATACATTAAAAGGGTGTCAAACAACCGGTCTTCTTCTATTCTATTTTTTTTGTTCTGGGATTCTTTCTTGGCTTCCTCCAAGATAAGGGTAGTTCGGAGAAAGGCTGTTGAAACTTGAACCTCATGAGGTGTGGGTCCTGAACCAAAATGGGAACCAAGGTTTATAACTCATTTGTTCTTTTTCAGCATGAAATTTTGTTCACGTTTCATCATCAAAGCTAGTGCATTCTCAAAATCCAATTTGCTCAATGTCTATATTCCTGCTTGACCGTCATGCAATCTCAAACCTACCACTTTGAGCAGTCTCTTCAAATGTTGTCATGCTGTCCTGTTCTTTTGTGTGAGAATCAGAATCTATAAGACTTATTTCCTTGTTAAATTAGGGTGAGTTACTTCTTCGAAAGAATTAAACTATTAAATTTGTCTGGGCTTGTCAATGTAGGTATGGGGAACAAGCGGCTGAGCTCACAACTGAAAGCCTTGATGCTGCTGGGCATGCCATCGGAACTGCATGGGCTGTCTTCAAGATCCGGAAAGCTATTGACCCTAAGAGCTCCATTAAACCCACAAGCTTAGCAAAATCAGCTGTTAAAGCAGCAGCTGCTGAACTGAAGGCAAAGCGAAGATAGTGTAAAAAGAAACTAGCATCTGCGAAATGCTGCCATTTTTGTTTCCTTCTCTTTTACTTGAAGCTTTGAGCTTCACAATCTGCAGCTAAGCGTTGGTCGAGTTTTTTTTAATAAATAAATTAAATAAATATTTGTGGCCTCAGATGTTGGTTTTTGTTGCCTCTTGTGTCGTGCATGATTTCAACAGCTCAGTTTCTGTTGTACCACGTAGTTAACATTTTATAGTTCCATAAATATTCATGTAGTAACCTTTACGTTTTGAAAGGATAATATCTGACATAATGGACTAAGCCTATGGGCTTAGTACAAAGAATAGTTAGAAGAATAACGTCAAAAATAAATAAGCATTCCGCCATTTTAATTTGTGATTAGCTATGTATCTTCTACCAAACTCCGGCTTAAGTGAGATATAACCGGCTTGTGCTTGCTTTGAAGGGAAAGTAGGAGTTGTTTGGCTGGGAGGAACCAATGAGAGATAATTGTTGGAGAACGATTGGTGAAGTAACTTTTGCAGTGAAACTTTATTTGTTACTGAAAAATTTGGAGGGTATTAGAGTTGGAGTCAGATCCCTCAAATATATACTTCATCAAGATTTATTGTACCAGTTGGTACTGTACTATATAAAATATACCATATCAATACTAAATCTGTATGCAATCTCATGCCATATTGATATTAGATATACCTCATCATCTTGTACCATACTGCATATTAATATTATAATAGAATGATGCAAATTTTGGTTCCGTGAACTTTGCACTCTGTGGTCCATTCAGAGGATATCACAATCTGTTTAACATATGATTTATGATATTTTGAAATCTCTCAACTGTAGACCAATGATCCATTAAATGCTTATTTCCCGCTTTTTTTTTTCTTTTTGATGCCTCAGCTTTATCAATGCTTCCACCCATTTGTGCAAAAGGATTCTGTCTCCAACAAACTCCTTGCAACTGGTGTAAACCTGGTTTTCCAAGCACCATGGATGGGTTGGTGATCAACTACGGCCTGTTCTTTTGTGAATAAATATCATGAGAAGGTCTACTTTCTCTTTAGTCAACTTACACATGGTCTCATATTTTGAAAGTTACTTTTCCTGGATAGCATCTACACATAGCTAAATTATTTTCCCATCATCTAGGCATTTAATTTTATGCCTTAAATACCCCATCCTCTTTTCCAATGTCCCCATCATTTAATGCTCCATAACTTAGTCATCCACTTTCTCCAAATCTAAAAAATATATGAGATATTATGAAAAATATGAATAAATTTTAACAACTTACCCATGAAAGTAATAATGTAAAAGAACATGGGTAACAAATTTTAGAGCAACTTTTTCATGCATAAAAAAATATAAATAAATTATTTTTCTATCTAAATATTATATGAAAAATATTTACCTAAAAAAATATAGATTTTTAGGTAAACTTTTTATTTGCAAAAAAAGAGATCCTAAAGGAAAAAAATATGAACCCATTGAAGATCCCCAATTTAAGGAAGTTAGACATAATTTGGAAAACTTTTTGGGGAGACAAAACATAGGAAAGATTAAATTGTTCGATCATCTCCTAACATCCTCATCAATATTATGCTATGGTCTGTCATGTCTAATTCACCTAAGAGTAATATAGGTGGCTGCCATCTCTGGATCTAACTATTTTTTTTTTTTAAATTGCAATAACATATCTATATTTTTAATTATAAATATTTATATCTTTTGTCTTTAATAATTCATTTGGTTAGGATGCATAAGATTACGAGATAATTTAATAATTTTTAAAAATTATTTATTTAAAATATAATTATAAAAAAAATAATTTTTACTATATTTAGTTGCTAAAAAAATTGCTTTAAAAAATGATACTGAAAAAAGATTATTATATTTGATTGAAGATAATTCTACATAGGAATATGATGAAATTTGTAAATATATTTTTTAATATAAAATATTTTTTAAAAATTAAGATAGTATTGTCATTTTTAATTAGTTTTTATATAATTACTATAATCATATATTTTTTTTTTGCATAATACCATATCTCTATCTTAATTTTTTTTATAAAATTTTTTTATTAAATAAATTTGAAAAGACATCAAAATAAATTTAGTGATTATATATGCAGCTTTATTAAAAATATTTTTATCAAATATAAATTATCACTATTCGAAAATTTACTAAATACTAATCCTTCATGATATTTATTTTATATTCAGCATAAAATCTATTAAATTTTTTATCATTTTTTTTTATTTTTTATTAATATAATAATTTGATAGAAAATTTATTTTTTATATTAAATTATTTCCAACCACATGGTTCCTAAAATTTGAGTTAAAAAGTGTAGTAGATAAGCAACGCTACGTCATAATTAGGATGGCCTAAATACTAACCCCAGATGGGGCACTTGACCAAGCTGACAAGCTCGCGTGCGGGGTGCACAAATTGGCCGGAATAAGAGCGTCACGCCGACCGAGATTTTAACGGTAACAAACCCCAGATGGGGAGAAATTATTGCATGCACCATGCACCAGGTTGGTGCAAATCCCGAGGCATATGCACGGTGGAAAGCGCGTAATCGAAAAGTGATGAAATACAAAGGGTAACGTGGCGTGTTATCCACCGTGGGATTTCCACGGTCCAATTACACCTGGTGCATGAAATATTTCTCCCAGATGGGGCACTTGACCCAGCTGACAAGCACAAATCGGCGTGATAAGAGCGTCACGTCAACCGAGATTTTAACAATATTTGTGTGCTGATGCAAGCAAACCACCACCCCACCCCACGAAGCAGCGTGTATTAATTTTAACAGCAATAATTGTTCGTTGATGCAGCGAACACCGAAAGGTGCAGATCGTGGTGGAAAGTTGCCAAAAATCTTGATCCATATCTCAGTTCCTCCAGTTACCTGCACCGCAGAAAGATTCAGAATCTACTTCTCATCCTACCTTAATATTAACTGTTGTTCCACCAGAGATCTACGATCGCTTTCAATAATCTACGAGATGGCTACAATATACTGAGCAATAAGAATGACAATCTCTCTCTCTACACACACATGGCTGGAAGATTCTAAATTACTTGCTTTTATTTTTTGTTTTTTTTTTTTCTCTATGAGAAAAGGGGAGGGGATGTGGTGTCCAGCATGAAGTAACAAACTAGTGGTCACCAAGACAATCCACAGGAGTCCGCACAGAAGAACAAGGGTCTTGCCAAAAAATCATACAAATTGTTTCAAAGAATTGCAACCTAGCAAAGCACAGTAGCTTAGTCGTATTAATTAAGATGCAAATTTTCCAATTCATCATTCTGCGTCGATCGAAGACTCTTGAAAAATTGGTCTCAAGAGACTTCGGTGGTGGTGCTGGTAACCGTTGACAATGGATATCCTTTTGTCCAAAGCTGCTACTCCTAGAAATAGTTTATCCCTGGACGCCCATAACGGAGCTTCAATGGAAGAAAAGTTCTACATAAGCTTTACATTGACAGAAAGAATAGTTCGAGTGTTTGACAAATGGGAGTATAAACTCATTTCCACCCAGTGCTGTTCCAAAAAGCTCCATCACAGATGCCAAAGACGGTGCCTCCACTTCTTGGCTTACCAAGTGGTTGAGGCACTTGCAACTTGGCAAAGCAGTGGATTTCTGGTTCACTAGTTTCATTGCCCCACTCAGTTTTCTACGTCAAAAGCTAAAAGAAGCTTCCAACCTTACTGTTCTTGATGGACTTATTTTTTAATACAAAAACCAAGTTACTAGCAGTGGTTTAGCACCGACTAAAGTTGAAGAGTGGGCAGGGACATCATAACCAATCTGATCCTATCCTGGATCATGTTATAGATGGGTAGCTCATAAACTGACAACTTGCACACTTGCTTTATTCCGATAAAAAGATAATGTAAGCCAATATCTCTTTTCTAGATCTGAGCTCCATCTTTTCCTTGAAAAGCAATCCCTTGTTAAAGTTGTGATCAGTAGCCAAACATCAAAAAACAAGATTTGAAAATCATATTCCACATCTCAGGATCATAAAATCTTTTTATTAGATTTAAATCAAAGTTTAAGATCCTTTTTCAAGGATCTTTCTTCAGAATCGTACGGTCTAAACTCAGTGAGGATGGCTAAGTCTACACATACCAGGCAGACAATGAACAGACAGTTCTGTTAAGCTCACATCAACTTTTAGTCGGATCCTGTTAGACAAGTAATATATCATAAATGAATGGACTATATGGGATACAAGATTCAATAACAACATTGACAACAGGTTTTTTGGCATAGTTTGCATGTCTTAGGAGCTGCTAAAAGAGAATTAAAATGAAAAGTTAAGGTCCCGCACCTTTATTTTCGGAACATTAAAGCTGCCAAAAATACTCAGATGCTAGCATACTATGGTAGTATGGTTCTTCCCCAGAAGTAGTTCGATCTTGTATGTTACCACTCAATACTGAATGGACCAAAAATATATAAAGTATTCCTGCTGAACATCTTGTGCACATCGATCTGATTGTGGAGTCAAGGTCAGCTATAGACTGGAGACATCAAAATGGCCACATGATAATGACATCCAATGCGATCTTTGTTTAGTTTTGGACCACAAAAATGAGTTATTTGCTCGTTCTGTCTCTGTTCACAGGTAACTTAAACCAACAACTCAGAACTCCCTAAAGTAGCATCCAATAGAGAATTCCTTCAAACCAAAAATCACCCTTGACACTAAAATTAAGTCGGATGAGAAAAGATACTTCCAAGATTAGTCAAGGTCACCACAGTAATTTTCATGTTCTCTATTATTTTAAATTTCTGTCCACCAGCCAGCCAACTTCTGAAGAATAACAATGGCCGAGAGAATATGGAAGAAAAATAAGATGAGAAAACTGCTTTTTGAAATTAGCTCCAGAATCCATGCTCAACAAGTGGGAATAGACAAAGCTCAATTGCTTCACCACAATGGCTATTTAGTAGTGCAGAATATTTTATCTCATGTTCTGGGTAGATGAAGCATGGCAGGAGCACATCAGACTCCTTCAGCTGTGATGAAGCCATTGGCAAAGTTCTTCAAGAAGCTCCAGACCTTCATCAAGTGCAGAGAGAACAGAACATCCCTCCTTCCACACAGCAAAATTATCCATGGGCAGCTGGAAGAAGAGGAATTCAGCTACCAAACTACTCGCTGTCTCTCCTCCTACTACAGCATCTTTGTTGCACGCCTGGCCATCATGGTAAGTGATTTTGCTGGCTCCTTGCTTTGATTTCTGGAAGAAAACAATTTGGATATCTTGCCTCAAATGAATACATGAGACTGAATACTAGTAATAGGAATAATGAAGAAGATCATTATGAATCTGAAAGTAAATATTACTTCCTTGGGAAGGCATAAGTATTGTAGATAAAAACTCCATGACACATATGCCTGTGACCCACTGTTAGTGAATAAACTTCATCCATGCAGATGCAAGCACACTGCAGTTTGGGATACAGAAATGCAGTAGAATGCATTCAAAAAAAGAAAAGGATGAAAGAATTCCATGATTTTGGAAGCATAAAACAACAGATTTAAGATAGTGACCACATATGCTGAGGGTCCACTTTATTTCCCATATCTTTCAATGTTCCCAACTGGCCAAATATTTTGGTCCTACATCTTTTCCTAAGTTGCTTCATATAATTGTCAGTAAAATGACAGACTTGGTGCATTTGAGGCTTATCTAATTTCTACATATATCTTTATATAGCTAATTCCTAGCATGACGTGCAAAAGGTGTTATCCAGGAATTTGGCCACTAAGCTGCCAATGAACCAATGTATTCATCCAATGATACTTTTCCTAATTTGCTTGTTACAATACAAAAGCATGAAGACTGAGTTATCATGAATACGTTGCCTGAGCTCTCTCTCGCTCCCTCTTCCCATCTTCCTACCCTCTCTTTTTTGCATGATATTGGTGAGGACATGACTTCTTGCATGATTGTGTCACATCATTAATTTGATTGAAGATGTGGTTGCTCAATACAGAACACTGACACAATTATTGCTGCCAGTGTGTTACAAACAGTAAACAAATAATTCGGGAAATTTAAAGAAGCAACAACTTTTATTCAAATGTCTTTATACTGCACCAACATGAATATGCTTTTATGGAAATTAACATACACATCATATATAGAAACTATTCTTCTCTCTTCTAATTGCAGGTCATGCTCGCCCTTTTAATTGGGATGCTAACCATGCTGACATGGCATTTTACAAAGGTTTATACGATGAACTCTATAAATAGCTTAGCTTATGGCCTTCGCTATGAACTTCTACAACGACCCATTTTAAGAGTGTGGAACATCTTGAATTCCACTGTAGAAATAACAATGGCCCAAGTTAAGCTATCCGAATATGTCATCAGTCGTTATGAGAAACCATTGGCCCAGGAACAAGTTGAGGTCAATATATTACTCATTATTTCTCATTTTGTCCAAAATTGCTTTCCCATAAAAAAAACATTTCAAAATAATAAGCATCATTGATCTTGACAGCTATACCAAATGATGAGGGATGTAACATGGGCACTCTTTTCAAGCAGAACAGCTCTTGATGCAATAACCATAAGTTACAGAAATGGATTTGTCCAGGCATTTCATAGAGACCACCAGAGTAACACTACATTCTACATCTACTGTGAACTAGTAAATTCATCAGTCAATCAAGGAAAAGCACATCGTAGCCATATTCACAAATCTAGAGACAGACCTGCCTCTGCCATTTGGTATAGAGAAAGACTTGACCCTGTCACTGGAGAAAAAAAGGGTGATCGGAGGCAAATTCCCCCAGATGATCTGATTAAGATTGCAGGTCTAGCAGAAGTACAAGATGGTGCTGCTTCTTGGCGTGTAGCCGTGAGCAAGTTTACAGACTCACCACTGCTTTCAGCAGCATTACCAGTCAGGCATCCTTCTGGAGGAAGCATAGTGGCAACTGTTGGTGTCACAACAGCACTTAAAAGCGTTGGTCAGCTGATGAAGGAACTTGTAGACTTCCACAGTGGCCACATGTATTTGACTTCTTTGGAGGGTTATGTACTTGCAACATCTACAGATGCTCCACTATTGAGGAATACAACAGGTCGGAAGCTTATGATGGCTACCGATTTCGAAGATCATATTATAAGATCAGGAGCAGAGTGGTTACAGAAAGCATATGGCAATAAGTTTCCAATCAATCATGAAGTTCATGCTGAGAATGTCTTGTTGGGTAATCAGCGATATTACATAGATTCATTTTTCCTAAATCTGACAAGGCTTCCCTTGGTAAGAACTCCAAGTCTGAAAACTAAAAATTGTATGTTAATTCTAAGGTATGCAGCTGGGTTCTTCTGCAAAGTCTGGTATAATATGGCTTAATGCACTAATAAGACTAAAGTTTTTCCTTTGAGATTATTATACATTCTTCATCTTTAGATTGCCTACATCAATAACTGAGACTTATCAGTGACAACAATCTTGATGCTATTCATCAATTTTCCTTTTTATTTTGCTAGAATCTTAATACTGCCACAATATTGTTAGTAAGAGGAGTTCTATACCAGAATATCTTCATATTCTTCAAGTATCCTTGTTTGAATATCCATATCTAGTGATTCAACTTTTATTTTCAACATGTATGTAAAGAAACAGAATAAACTTATTATCCAGGTAATAAAATGAAAGAAACAGAAAAGGAGGAACAACCATAAAAGGAGAAAAAAACTGAAGGGCCACTTGCATGAACCACAAAATGACGATATTTCATAACTTTCGATGTAATTTGAAACAAGAGGTTACAAGTTTCATAAAAAACATTATGATTTATAACATTAGGTGTTTCATTGTCTCACGAAGTTTCATAAAAGCTCTTAAACAAATCAGAGTTAAAACTCCAAGCAAAATTTTCCAAGGTCATGCTCTCTCCTGATCATCATCCATTTTTTTCTCTTTTGAACCTTATCTTTCTAACAATAAAACCTTCTCTTAAAAAAAAAAAAAAAAAAAGAAAAGCCTGGGAAAGTCATTATTTTGAAACAAAACTCTCTGATCGCAGCCTTAAAAGACTTCCAGTTAAGAAGAAAGCCCAGTTGCCTCTAAACTGGGAATTTTAGGTTGGAAATGGGAAGTGCAAGAGGAGGCTGCACGAGCATCAAACTGACTCCTTTTTATTTGGAGACGACCTGAAAATAACCGATTCCGGTCCAAATTAAAGTCATCTTCAAGCTCAGATTTAAAAGTTGGACCAATTCAAATCTGGATAGGATATTGGATAATGTATGACCCTTTGAAAACTCAAGACAGCCAAAAGCTAACAAAATATGTCATTTCTCAATAGTACCAACCATCCAAAAAATTGAAGTAAATAATGTGCAGTAGTTATAACTTTATGTGACTAATCATTAACTTGTCTTTTATCAAAGCAACTTAAATATGGTTCTCAATTAATCTTATGCAGAATAGGTTATGAGACTGTGTACATGTTGGCATATTTATTTTTTTCCTTACATGATATTTTCAGGGTACAATCAAGTAACCTAATCTACTCATGCTCTCAATGGTGTGTTTTTGGGTTATTGTCAATTTAATTTATCCAAGAAAACCTAATGGATTGTTAAAATAAATATTAAACCTCATCCAACCAAACACAAATTGGAGTGGATGAGGCTCGGATTCAAATTTTTGTCCCATTCAGACATGGATCACACTAGGGTTGTGCCAAATACCATCCAACCTAACCCTCTTGCAGACCTATGAAAGAGCAAGTGGAGCACAAACTTTGCAAAAGACCCTAATAAATAATTACGAATGAGTATCCAGTTAAGACTTGTTATAGTTTGTAAGTAGACATTATTATTTAAATGTTTTACATGGAGAAGTAACAATAGCTATACTGTACATTTGATTGGATAACAAAAAGATTGGAAAAACATGAAAGGGTTCATTCAATACAGCATCAGCACAAGCTACCGATAGGTATACTTGCCGGCACCGACTTACATGTAGGACTCAGAGAAGTTTAGGATGAAGTACCGTAAACTGATGGAATTGGATGATTTAAATTGGCTTTCCCTACTACAGTTTTTGGTGGTATAATATAGATGTTTATAAGACTGATTAAAGGAATCTTCCAAATTAGAAGAAAGAAATTGTGTAACATACCTTCAATAGGGTTCATTTTATAAGATAAGTTTCACCAGTTTCTTTGGTTTGTTGCGCAAGATGACATCACCAGCAATTTATGCTTCCAGCTTTCCATGGAAGTTTTATTGTAATTGGAACTTTCTGCAGGTTGGGGTAATCATCATTCCAAGGAAATACATACTGGGAAAGGTTGACCAAATAGGCTTTACAACATTGGTTATACTGATATCTGCATCTATTTGCTTTCTTGCTATTGGCTGTGTTTGCATATTAATACTGACAAGTGGTGTCTCGAAGGCAATGAAACTCAGAGCAGAACTAATCAGTCAGTTAGATGCAAGAAGGCGAGCAGAGGCATCAAGCAACTACAAAAGTCAGTTTTTAGCAAACATGAGGTGATTAAATGTTTCATGATTATCTTGCAGTATGATATCAAATATGATTTTCCTATTACTGTTAAAAGGTCTGGAAATATTTTATTGCACATGACTGCTAGAGGATTGACTCCGAGTGCAGGTAGGGTAAAATCTGCAGTGGTCATGCAAATACATAGGCTCCTCTCTACACCCGACATAGGGAAATGGCAATATTAGCACTTAAATGTCCTGAGGAAGAATGAACTTTTACATAATATACAAAATTGAAACCAAAGATTCAAACTTCAAAGTCTTGCTTATTGAACTCTATAAAATTTTAAATTACCTGTCATCAATGGAATCCTACTATCATTTGCTACATTTGCTAATCTAACATCAATGACCTTATAGGAATGACATAAGCAATTTATAACCTATGCAAAAGGGGCATATATTCCAAATCAAATCTTCTACACATTCCAAATCAAATTTTCTACATGGCTTCATAATCAAAAGAATTCAACAGTCAAAATTCTTGATGTGTGGAAAGTGATACAATTATCTTACTCTACAATCAGGGTATTTTAAAACTAGCAATTTTTCTCTAAATTGGAAATGTATTCCCAATCAAATCTTCTAGATGGTTTCAAAATCCAACAAATTCAACAGTCAAAATTCTTGATGTGTGGAAAGTTGCTGATACGATCATATCACCCTTCGACGAGGGTGTTTTAAAAAATAGCAATTTTTTCTCTAGAATGTTGTCTTTTTCTGTAAAATGTATGTTGGTATGTTCACTCCTAGCAGTTCAAAGAGAATATTTCAAATATTAGACACTTTTCTTACCAGTATCTTGCTTGTTTTAACTGCTATCAAGCTTCATCCAATGTAGTAACAAGAATTTTTGAGTTATTGAAAACAAAGAAATCTCCTATTATTCATGGATAATTCTATAAGTTTTATTTTATTTCATTTCTCAAAAAGGTGCATATTGTTTTTTTCATAATTTTTACATGTTATCCACGTTTTCTTGAGAATATTTTGTGAATCAATACAAAAATTTACTAAATTTGCCAGTAATATTTTTTCCTGTATTCATTCATTGCTCCATTCTTTGAATTTTGCTGAATTGTGAACTTCTGTCGTTCAAGAAAATAACCAAATCTTGAATTTGTTACTTCTGATCCAGATTATTGAGCCTCTCTCTCTCTCTCAAGTGCACACTACATAACCTAGAAACTTCTGATGATACATTGTTTTTCCCTTTCACATATTTCTTTCTATTTTTTTTCAGTGCTCCTTTTCGATATTTTGGGTACTGGTTTCACCTCCAAGCCTTTCCTTTTGGATGGTATCCTTCTTGCACCTTATCACCACTTCTACCATTTTTTGTAACTTTCCATCTCACCTGAATATGGATCATCCCTGTTGCGCTAGTTCTGATCATACCGCGACAGATTTTGCTTCCAGTAACATCATGACATTGGGAAATTATCAAGCTTAATCTGTTTGTTCGCTTGTAAACTTTTTGCTCTCTTAGTTGTTCAAATAAGTAATAGTTTATTCGGTTAATTCTTCACTTTTCGTAAATCTACTTAAAGTTTTGTTCTTTTATCCTACAGTCATGAACTGCGAACACCAATGGCTGCAGTAATTGGGTTATTGGACATTCTTATATATGATGACTGCCTTACAAATGAGCAATTTGCTACAGTAACACAGATTCGCAAATGCTCAACTGCTTTACTTCGGCTACTGAATAACATCTTGGATCTCAGTAAGGTAAAAGTAATTCAATTTATAAAATTGTTCCCCAGACGGGCAAAGAACTGAGAGCACTTATCATAAATTACTTTCATATTCTATTTTGAAGGTGCATTTTTTCCCAGTACATTCTACTATTATTGGTCCATAACGTACACATTACTAACCATTACTTGGTAGCACGGTATTATCAGAACTTATGTTTCTAAAATTCTTGATTAAAAGAATACAAGTATAGCTGTTTATCTTATATATGAATCATCTTCATAATCATTTCAATTTTATCTTTTTCTCATTCCACCTCATTACTAGCCACTTACCAAATTTGCTTCACAGCAAAGCAGATTGGCATAACACAATCTTATAAGCTTTTTACATGATTAATTCTGGAGATCTGACTTAGTTCTAAAAGACTTAGTATACCTGCTATGCAACCAAGTTTCTATTTTGGACTCCAATTATGCAATCAATTATTTGAAAAAAAAAGAACTTAGGAAGATTGTTCTCAGAAAAAAAAATTGAGTGAAGGCCTACAGTTATGCACCTTTTGGACATCCTTCAATGTTACACCAGAGGAACTACTGTTATTTCATCCAAAAGTTCCTTTTTTATTATAACAGACAAAATTTAGAAGCACTTGAGGCTACAAATGATTTCCACCGCAATTTTTCCCTCTTATAGCGAAAAAGGCATCCTAAATCATACTATCATTTAATGAAAGAGACACTGGTCCAAACCATCTAACTGGCAAGAAATAGATGATTTTTCAATGTATGATCAGTTCAAGAAAGAGAAATACAGGAAAGAAGATCAGGAAAGAAACCATCAGTATGGACATCAACAGGTAATGCGAAAGTAACAGCTGTGTTGAGTTTTTAATTGAATCCTTTTGATTTCTAGCTTGAAATAATACTGTTTCTTAATGGGGAATTTTATTTTTGATGAATCTGATTGCTCCATTATCTGGATTCTTGCATAATTCATGCTCTCATTAAAAAAGAAAAAAAAAAGTACTGCAGTGTTACAACACAGTTTTCTTCAACTTGCAGTGATGGAACCAGAACTTTTGCATACATTGTCCTATTTTTTTCTTAACTATGAAGATCCACTTCATTGCCTTCATTGCAAACTTCATACACATATACATAATTATACATAAAATATGTATGTAAATACATACATATGTACATACACAAGTATATGTGTGTGTATGCATGTGGAGAGAGAGAGAGAGACAAACACATACATATAGTCCCCATAATCAACAGCAGATGCACTTAGGAAATGGGTACATTTTTGAGATTCCTAGGACAAGCAAGCACATGACCAAGCAACATCTGAACTTATTAAATTAACGAATGCCCATGCTTTAACCATAATCAAGAAACATTAGATAAACAGATTGAAGTTATTAAACTAGCCCTAGCTAACAACTGCACAAATAAATAAAAAGGCATACTTTGGGAGCTTTTTAAAGCCAATGTAAATAAATTTAGTAGGAAAATTAAAAGGTGACAGATCTGGGTCCGGTGGTTGGCACCCCTCTCCTCAAGACTGTGCTGGGGAGAGGTTCCAAGTTTGAACCCAGATGGCAGCATGCCCACCATATTCTCAAAAAAAAAAAAAAAAAAAAAAAAAAAAAAAAAAAAAAAAAAAAGTATATAGATATATATATATATATATATAAAAGAAAGAAAAACTAATGGAAGAGGAACTTCACAAAAAAATTGATACTGGAGTTGTTTAAAGGAGCCCTTGTATCATATTGTATATGCAATATTAAGGTAAGTATAACTTGGCTTTCAAATATTGAACATGCATCAAGCTTTTTGTTAAGAAGTGCTGCCACTTACATTATTACCAACAGACAAGACTGCCATACCATGAACATTCACTATTGATTATTCTTTCTGGTAGTATCCTCACATATTATCTAAGATAAAATCAGAGTCACACGAGCCATTTCATAATAGTCCACACATCATTGCAGGTTGAATCTGGAAAGTTAGTACTTGAAGAAGCAGAATTTGACTTGGGGCGAGAACTTGAAGGACTTGTTGACATGTTCTCAGTACAATGCATTAACCATAATGTGGAGACCATACTAGATCTCTTAGGTATGTTTACCAACTTCTAATTCTCTGGAAAACATTTTATAAAAGTTTGATAACAAATAAACATCATAATCTAAAAATAATTATTCCTATTAGATAGGAAAGTATGAAAGTTGAACATATCAGCTTGATAAAAATCAAGATTTACGCACATACTCAAGGAGAAAGCATTGTTGAGAAGCCCTAACCCTAATTTAATTTTATGAAATTTTTATTTTTTGTTGTTTTTTTTGGAGACTTTTAATTTTGTTAGAACTCAGTAAAAGGAGATCTATTGGATTTCAAGTCATCTGTTAGAATCCTATTAGGCTATATTTTTGTTTCTCTATTTAAAGGCTCCACCTGTATGAAGAAAAAGAGACCTAAATCATTGACAAAAAAAATTGAGAGAATTGAATCGAGTTTTTTCCTTTTGAAATTTTTCTTCTTTCTTTTATTTTCTTTTAGGTTTTGCATCAATTTAGTATCAGAGCAAAAGATCCGGCCATCTTTCCCGAATTATTTCTTCCTCTCTTTTCTTTCTCTTTCTTCTTCTTCCGTGTCACAGCCCATCCGCCTCTTCCCGTCGGCCCTCTCCCAGGTCAGTCCTTCCTACCGACTAAAAAAAAAAAAAAATCGATTGGCATCACCACCCCCGGCAGACTCCTGCGCTCGTGCCCTCTTTGCCCCGATTGGAGATCCCCGGGATTTTTGAGTCAGCACCCCATCCCACCGCCTCTCACCATCGCCACCATCATCGCCGATGCTCACCTCTAATCTCCCTTCGATCGCCATCGACACCAACTCCGCCGCCGACCGTCGATGCTGCCTCGACCCTCCACCACACCCTCTCGGTCTTCTTCTGTGTCACAGATCGACCGAGACCCCGGCGCCATCGACCCCTCCTCCTCCCATCCAGCATCGCCATCTCCGCCGCAAACCACTGCTGGACCTCCCTTCCTCCCAGTCGTCGTCGACGCCTCACATCGTCACCAGTGTCCACCTTACCTTCCGATCTCCCACAGTAGCTTCTCCCCATTGTCGTTGGCATCTTCCCATCGTAACCGTCGCCCCGTTGCTGGTTGCTCACCGCCGTCGTCGCTGTCATCGCCTTGCCCTTCTCGTCGCCGGTCGCTGGAGTTCCGAGGACCCATGGAGATAAAAAGAAAGGGCACAACCTTTTTTTTTTTTGAAGCAACCCACACTGTCCACAGACTGCGTGTGATCAATGATCTATAGACCGCCCGATCTGTAGACTCGGTCCACAGACCTAGAAAAGAAACTTGCTTTTCAACCTGCAAGCGTCACAAGAAAAAGGTACGATCCCTTCATTAAATTTAAATTTTTTTAATCTTTAGATAATTTAAAATTGCTTAGGCCCTGATTGTCTTTTCCATATTTTCTCATATATTTGCTGTTTCTCACATCAAATACCCACATATCTTACTATTATATAAACCAAAAATATAGATATTAAGTCGGACTCTATAATTTTTACTGTGCGCATCATAATTAAAATTTTAAATACATATAAAATTTTAAATTTTTTTCTTATCATAGCTATTAGTAATTTAAAAGATGCACAAACTACAATGAAAAAAAAATTAGAAATTATAAAAAAAAACCAAACAGCCTTTCAAGAATCTTTAAACCAGATTTACCAATCTTTAGACCAACTTCACTCTAAGATTAGTGAGCTTCGTACTGTCCAAGTAAATAGCCATGTAAACATAGTAAATCTTATAGGTCGACCAATAGAACGCCATTTATTCCTTAGAGAGTCAAGAATAGGCAAACAATCTGTAGAAAATGATTCTCCTAGTATTCAACCTATTCATCGATCTCCTTCATGAAACCTTAAGTCTACTGCAAGCCAGAATCATGTCATACATACTAGTGAGTCTTTTCAGGCACCTCCGATCTATACAACAGTCACTCCGATTATCCACCACTTAACAAACAATTTTGAAGGTTATCATAAGATAGATGAACACGATAAAGAAGGCTATGAAGGAAAAGTAGAGCCGCCAAATCCCACACTTAGGAATCCTAAGCAGCCTACTAGGTATGCACGAAACCCTGGACACTTTAGACCCCAAGGACAATAATATACAATATATCCGAACAGATATGAAGATTTAGAAGAACCACTAAAAGAAGTTAAAGTAGAAATTGCTTCTTATGACGATAGATTGGATCCAGAAGCCTTCCATGACTGATTATTAGATCTAGAGACCTACTTTGAGTGGTATCGCATGACAGATGCCTCTCGCATCCGCTTTACAAAAATAAAACTAATAGGATCTGCCAAGCGGTATTGGTAAACTATTGAATGAGATTTAGAACGAGTAGGACATTCTCCTATAGTACTTTGGAAAGAAATGAAATTTAAACTACGCGAGAAATATGTTCCCATATATTACAAAAGTCAATTATTAGATCAATGGTACACTCTTAGGTAGGAAAATACTAGCGTAACTGACTATATGACTCGTTTTGAGGATCTACAGTAGAGAAGTGATATATCTGAGAATTCATGAAAATTAGTTTCTAAGTTCATTAACAGTTTATGGAATGATCTAAAAAAAGAAGTATCCTTATATTCACCCGATTCTATAGAAGAGACCTATCACAAAGCACTAGAAATAGAGAAATTTCATAAAACTTCGAGTCAAGGGAGAGGAGCAACTTTTTGTACTGAATTTGGGTAGTCCAGGTCTATCCTTGTTAGCCGTACAAGAAATTTATCACAAGTAGCCCCTACCCGTCCAAGAACAAATCCTACAGATATTAGGACCCGAAAACCTATACTAAAAATATCCTAATCAACTAGTTCGTTAAACATAGTGTCATTATTGCCATGAAAAAGATCACATAGCTGCTAGATGTCCATATTGTACCTTGATCATAGAACCAGAATATGAGAAAGCAAGTCCAGCTGAAAATGCACTAGAAGATTTTAATCCCTTGAAACTAGCTAATTCTGAAGAAGAGTACGAGAAAGAATATGAAGAGTTAGGAGATCAGGTTAATATTATGTGTTGTATAGTCACCACCTCTGCAGATTCTGAAGCTTGAAAATGCACCAGTATTTTTCATACATATGCACAGTGTGGGGATAAGGTATGTAAACTAGTCATTGATGGTGGTAGTTTTATGAATGTAGTATCTAAGTCTGCCGTTAATAAATTAAAACTGAAACCTCAACCTCATCCTCATCCTTATAGAGTTGTCTGGATGGATAAAATCTCTCCCAATTAATGAATGTTGTCTAGTGCCAATTAAAATGGGAGCTTATTCTGTTGAGATTATGTGTGATGTTTTACTTATGAAGATAGCTAGTGTCTTATTAGATCGACCATGGATCTATGATGTAGATACCCATAATTTTGGTAGAAAAAATACCTATATATTTACACATAAAGATAAGAAAATTAAGTTAAATCCTGCCAAACCTAATGAGCCCCGACCTTTTAGAAAAGATAAGAATTCATCTCAACCTCCCAAATAGAAAAATTATCATATTTTAACCCATAAAGAATTTGAAGAAGAAAGTTCAGAGTCTACGATTATGTTAGCAGTCAATCCTAAACATGAAATTAGATTAACCTCAGACATTCAAGATAACCCACCTCCTAAGATTGAACAGTTATTAGAAAAATTTAAGGATGTGACTCCAGAAGAAATACCAGATGACCTTCCTCCTTTATGAGATATTCAGCATACTATTGATTTAGTTCCAAGATCTCAAATACCTAATCTTCCACATTATAAATTGAATCCTAAGAAACGTGAGAAAATGAGAAGACAAGTAGATGATTTATTATAGAAAAATCACATTCGTCCTAGTCTTATTCCATGTGCCGTACGAGCTCTTTTGACATCAAAGAAAGATGGTACATGGAGGATGTGTGTAGACAGCAGAGCCATCAATAGGATTACTGTCAAATATAGGTTTTCCATTTCTAGGCTTAAAGATATGCTTGATCAGTTAGCTAGCTCTGTAATCTATTCTAAATTTGATTTACTTAATGGGTATCATCAAATCAGAATTCGATCTGAAGATGAATGAAAAACTGCTTTTAAAACCCAAGATGGACTTTATGAATGGTTAGTTATGCCATTTGGATTATCCAATGCTTCTAGGACATTTATAAGATTTATGACTGAGTTGTTGAGACCCTTCATTGGTAGATTTTTAGTTATCTATTTTGATGATATTCTAGTCTACAGTAGGTCTAGGGAAGAACACCTAGGTCATCATAGGAAATATTTTGTCACTCTTAGATCCGCTAGATTATATATTAATCTTAAAAAGTGTTCATTCCTTCAGAGTCAAGTACTGTTTTTAAGGTATGTCGTATCCTCCCAGGGTATTATGGCTGACTCTGAGAAAGTGAAAGCAATTAGAGAATGGCCTGAACCAAAATTCCTTTCTGAGATTCGTAGTTTTTACGATCTAACTTCTTTCTATAGATGATTTATTAGAGAGTTTAGTACCATCATGGTCCTTATCACAAATTGCATGAAGAAAGGTGAGTTTCATTGGACAACTAATACTGCTAGAGCTTTTAATGAAATAAATCTTAGGATGATTGAGACACCTGTACTGATACATCCTGACTTTTTCAAAGTTTTTGAAGTAGCCTGTAATGCATCAGCTATAGGAATTGGAGTTCTTAGCCAAAAGGATCATCCTATAGCCTATTTTAATGAAAAACTTAATGAAGCTAAACAAAAATACTCTACATATGACAAAGAATTTTACGTTGTAGTTCAAGCCCTTAGGTATTGGCGATATTATCTTTTACCTAAAGAATTTGTTCTACATTCTGATCATTTATCCCTTAGATATATTCAGTTCCAGAAGAAACTTAGTACTAGGCATGTTAAATGGATAGAGTTTCTTCAGGATTATACTTTTGTTCTCAAACATCAAGCTGGTATTAAGAATAGAGCCACTGATGCATTAAGTAGAGTAATTATTGTCCTACAATCCATGAATACCGAAGTAATTGATTTTGAACGAGTGAAAGATGATTACCAGTATTGTCCTAATTTTTTTGATATTTATCAAGAGGCTAGTCAAGAAAATCGTCAAGAATATGTTGATTTTATAATTAGAGATAGTTATCTATTTAAAGGTTATCACCTTTGTCTATCTCGAACATCTCTATGGGATTTTTTTGTTTGAAAACTTCATGCAAGAGGATTAGCAGGTCATTTTGGACGTGATAAGGCTATAGCTATGGTTGAAGATAGATTTTACTAGCCATCTCTTAAAAAAAATGTAGCTCAAAGTTTATCTCAGTATTGTATATGTCAGTTAGCTAAGGCTAGAAAACAAAACATTAGGTTATATACTCCTTTACCGATTCCTCATTCCCCATGAAAAAATCTTAGTATGAATTTTATTCTTGGACTACCTAGAACTGCTAGGGAACACGATTCAATTTTAGTGATTGTTGATAGATTTTCCAAAATGGTACACTTTATTCCTTGTCACAAGACTTCTGATGCTTCTTCTTTTGCAAAGATATTCTTTAGGAAAGTTGTTAGACTTCACGGATTATCCATTTCCATAGTATCCGATTGTGATGTCAAATTTGTAAGTTATTTTTGAAAAACTCTATGAAAATTATTTGAAACCTCTTTAAAATTTTCTTCAGCTTTTCATCCCCAAACTGATGGTCAATCAAAGGTTGTAAATAGAAGTCTTGGTAATTTACTTAAGTGTTTAGTTGGTGATAAACTTGAAACGTGGGATTTGTCATTGCCTATCGTAGAATTCGCTTACAATAACTCAGTGAATAGATCTACTGGTAAAAACTCTTTTGAAATTATTTATGATTTTAATCTCCGTCAATCTATTGATCTTGTTCTCTTATCTATGAACAACCGTACTTCTGAGTCTGCTTGAAATTAGACAAAAGATTATAATAAATATAGAAAAATATAAACTTACTACTTATGCTCATCGTAGAAAATTAGAGTTTAATGAAGGTGATTATGTGATAGTTCGTATTTGTCCTGAACGTTATCTACGAAATTCATTCAAAAAGTTACATGCTCGAGCCACCAATCCTTTTCGCATCCTCCGTAAACTTGGGCCTAATGCATACTATATAGAATTATCTTCTGATTTAAAATTTAATCTAATTTTCAATGTTAAGGACTTGTTACCTTATCGAGGCGCATTCGAGTCTCTTACTATGCATGCAGATGATAACAGGGATCACACTCCATCTCCTCTAGTGCCAGTTTCATTTCTTCCATCCATGCCACCATCTTTATCGGATCAAATTGAATGTATTATCACAGATGAGATTGTTTCTATTGCTGATGGAGGATTCCATCGATTCTTGATCAAATAGCACAATCGTCCAGACTCAGACACTACTTGGATCCTTGAAGAAGATCTACGATGCATTGACCCAGAGGTTTTAGAAGCTTACATTAATTTCTTGCCAGAGTCGAGTTCTTTCCGACCAGGAGGGAATGATAGAAATCAGGATTTACACACATACTCAAGAAAAAAGCATCGTTAAGAAGCCCTAACCCTAATTTTATTTTATGAATTTTTTATTTTATTTATTATTTTTTGAAAACTTTTAATTTTAATAGAACTCAGTAAAAGTTCTATTAGATTTTAAGTCATCTGTTAGAATCCTGTTATGCTATGTTTTTGTTTCTCTATTTAAAGACTCCACCTGTATGGAGAAAAAGAGACTTGAATCATTGACAAAAAAGATTGAGAGAATTGAATCAAATTTTTTTTCTTTTGAAATTTTTCTTCTTTCTTTTCTTTTCTTTTGGGTTTTGCATCATAGCTGTTAGAAAATATTTCTAACCAAATTCAATAAAAAATTTCAAAAAAGTAATATTGCAGCTATTCCACTTTTAGATTACCAAATCTATGGGTTTCAACAGCCTCATCTACTTTCTCTATTTATTGTGCTATAAAACTATTCCCACTTTGAGATAAAGTACATGCTCCAAAAAAATTAAACTATTTATAATTTCTTCAAAAAGGTGAAACCACCACAGGCTGAGCCAACTACCAAGGTTTTAAATCCTGATAGGATAAGAAGCATCCTGGCCATCCCACCCCATTCCTGTGAAAAAAGAAAACTGGGACGGGTCCAAGACTCCAAAAAATTAAATCCATCCATACATGGATAAAAGAAGAAAGTGGAAAGAAAGATAGGAATAACAGATGATGAGGAAAATGTGAAAGAAAAGAAGGAAAAAGAAAGAAAGAAAGAAAGGAAAGGAGAAGAAAAAGAAAGGAAAAAGGAAAGAGAAAGAAGTAGAAAAAGAAATAAAGAAATAAAGAAAGGATAAGAAAAGAAAGAAAAAGGAAAGGAAGGATGGGAACATAGAATACAAAGAAAGGAAGGAAAGAAAGAAGAAAAAGAAAGAAAGAAAGGAAGAAGAGGAGGAGAGAGACTGGAGGATATCTATCAAGATGCATGACAGAACCATTGCCAAGCTGGGGTGGGACAACAGGATGCCTCATTCAATGAAGAAACTGAGAAACCCCCATCCCATAGGATTTAAAACCTTGCCAGTTACAATTAAAGGTGTTGCAGAAATATCCTAACCAAGTGATAAGAGACATCAAAATCTTCTCCTATGCCCTAACTTTACTATGTATGAGTTAGAATCTACAGAAACAACTCTTCAAATTTACTGATTTTAATGCAGACAATGAACTTGCCTGCCCATGGGAGCTGCATTACTTGGTGCTGATTCAAATAACAAAAAAATTGCTTTTGATGCAAAAGATAGTTTGAAAATCACATATAATGCTACATATTATATTTTATTTGTCTGACCAAAAGATGTAACTGAAGGAGTTGAAAGATTGTGTATAAAAAGAACAAAGTATAACTAGTTGCACATATACTAACTTCTGATTTTTCAGGGCACTGCCTCAATCTGCATTATCACATAACTTTGTTGTGTGCCTAATTTTCCCTTTTTTGTAGATGATATGCCAAAAGTAGTTCGGGGAGACTCTGCAAGAATAGTTCAAATCTTTACAAATCTCATAAGCAATTCCATAAAGTTCACATCAGGTAAGTATCTCAGCATTAACCATGAGCATATACTCTTGATATTGACAACTTATACAAGAATTTTGTTAGAAATCAAGACATCTTTCATCTCAGAGAGGTACATGTTTTTTTTATCAAAGCAAGATAGTTGGAGGATGGGAATAATGGAATGAAACAAAGTTGGAGGGTGAAGTGCAAAATTTTAGTTACATACTTTTTCTAAGTTCCAAATTTTATCTGTTTTTTTTTTTTTTTTTGCATGGCAACTTTTCCGTTTCCATCTATTTACTAAGGGGACCACATTCAAATCTTATGGCCTATCAAGATAATTATGTACAAGTTAAACTCTATCTAGCCTCTACCAACTTCTATCCAAATAAAAGAAGATAATTACTGACTGTTCCATCCTCATCCGAGAAAAGTCCTAGATAATAATGGAAAAAAAAAAAAAAAGAACAGCTTCGAATAGAACAAACAAGATAAAAATAATACCCAACCCCAAAGAAAAGGTGAGCAAGGACCCATAGCTCCATTTCACAGTCCTATAATCTATGCTGTGCTGCATTTCCAGCACATTGGACCTTAGCTGTGTACACCTGCCCCAAAAAAATAATGATACGACTCCAAAGATAATTCCAATCAACATTAATAGTATCGATAAAAATTTTATTTCACCAGTTTCTTTTTCCTTTTTATGTGAACAAGAAATAATACTGTAAAATGATTATTTGTGCTAAACCAATTCAGATAAGTAGGTATTTGACCATATTTTGCCTGATTGTCTAGCATAAAGCTTTTTGTAATGTTCATGTTGTTTGTCAGGAATCATAGCGATATTTTTGTAAAAGCATCTTGCTTCACAATAGTTTTGAAATCTAGGAAGGCAAAAAGGATCCAGGGAGTATAAAAGTTCAACAAAATATTGTTGAAACATCCACAGTAGTCCATGTGCTTAAGAAGGTTCATATAGTTCCATTTGTCTGGTTAAAAATCGTTGTTCTCCTAGTTTCCAGTGGATAACGATTTTTAACGAGAACACAAGGAATGAATACCAACTTTTGAGCAAGGCCAACTGGATGTGAAAGCAAGTAATTTTTGTTGAAGACCCAGAGCACCAGAATCTGACAGCAACTCTTCAAGAACTTATAGTTATAAAGCTGGTGATGGATTACTAATACACAACATCTCTATATCTGGTAATTAATATAAAAGGAAAGATAAGAGAAGCAAAAGACAAGCACCAGTATTTATAAAATTGTTGGCAATCTTTAATACAGTCAATACATGGAGAATGGCACAGCAACAAAAAAACATGATGCATGTAGGAAACATCAGCAAGTAATGTACTAAATGGAGACATTGTTTACAAGCTTTGGTAGGTAGATTATCAAGTGAGTCACTATCAGTGAATCTGAGCTCGGTTAAGTAGGGTCTAAAGTATAACTATCAGTCAAGAAACATTAGAGATCTGATAGCATTATGTAAATGAGACATGTGAAAAAGAAAAATGTTCCATGAAAGAGTAAGAAATCACACATTTAAGAAGAGTTCTAGGTTTTACAGTTGATATAAACTTCATAAGTGCTACTTGGCTAGCTGAAGCAAATAATTTTGTAATGATCATTTGATTCTTCTATAAATATTGATTACAATGTCTCTATTGTTCATGAACCAATTTGAAAGATGCATTTGCCACTGATGTTCTGCAAACAAAAGAAAGGTCACATGTTACAATTGGGAATTTAGGATCATGAAGATTTAGTAAAGCTACAACAAATCTTACCATCTAAATTGTCCTGAGGAAAGGTATTACTTTATCAAAAGCAAAATACTTGAAACCTTGAAGAGTAACTAGCTAAACAAGTAGCGACATGGTGGATTGCTGCATCTCAATGAAAAAGATGAAACTAACATCATTCCAACAAGAAACCCTCAGAAAATCACAAAATAGGTTGGCTTAATTAAAGACATTCTTCACATAGATATTATCAAAAAATCACGAAAAAAAACATTGTTATTACTTTAGTCTGTAAGGCCACATACAAGTCTAACAAACCTTTCAAAGTAAAAAACTTATAAGAACATTAACAGACAGCATATTTGAATGGGTTTCAGAAGGCCATATTATTCTGCGTGGATGGTGTGATAGCTCAAATCATTCGAGTGGGCCTGAGTGCTCTGAAGAACAAAAGATGTCACAATGCACTCTCAGAAACACATCAAACCAACATGAGAGTATTGTGAAAAAGAAATACCAGAAAAATGACAAGATCACTCTGTGGTTTGAAGTTGAAGACACAGGTTGTGGTAAGCAATTATTTTCCTCATGTCTGCCATCTCCTAGTGATTTTTGACACAAAGCTAGTGATTTGTAATCTAATTGTTTGCAGGAATTGATCCAAGCAAATGGGAATCAGTATTTGAAAGCTTTGAGCAGGCTGACCCATCAACCACACGAATGTAAGCAGGTTAACCTATATCCTACAGCATACTTTGTTACAGCTACTGTATGTTCAATAGTGTCTAACATCAGTATTCAATAAGTACAGGGATCACAGGTTTAAAAAATAGTGTATCTCTACTATAAGAATGTTTTTTTGTGTGTGTGGTTTGTCATCATTTTCAGGCATGGAGGAACTGGTCTTGGCCTGTGCATCGTGCGCAACTTGGTGAGTTAAACATTACCAGCATGACTGATATGAATTAAAATTTTATTGGTGCATTCCAAAGTATTTTTGCAGATTCAAAAAAAAGGAAGGAATTGAGATTCCAAATCATAGAATCCCTTGAAACCCAAACAATGTACTGTCAAATTTTGCCATTCCAGTCAGAAACTCCAAGCATAATCATGAGTTTCATATCATTTAATCCAATGAAACTGGATGCAGCTGAAATGCAGGCAGCATCACCAATATCCAAGCTGAAACATGATTTAAAGTTGATTCTGTATGTGTTAACAAAATCTCACCTCTGCACTAACAAAACACTTGTTACATGATGAGGAAAACAATTCCACAGCAACCAACAATAGCAGCACTTTCCTTACCAAAAAAACATTTACTATGAGCAGTAGTATTTCATTAAAAACAATTATTTGAAAGAGCCTTCCCAAGTAATAATAAGTCATTTATGATACTGTCGCCTACAACTCAAGGTTCGCTGAACTGGTACCACAGGTTGTACTGACCAGCGACCTATTCAGCATGGTATAGGTCTGCACTGTGCCACTTCAGGGCATACCTGAACAGGGAGAGGAAGAAGGATAGAGAGAGGAAAAGAGAGAGGGAGGGAGGGAGGGAGAGCAGTCGGTACCATCATGGTTCGAGGAGAGCACCAGCCATGGGTTGAGGGGGCTCTGGCTCTTTGCAGCAGGAGCTTTTCTATGGTGGAAAGCAAATTGGAAAGGGGATGAGATGGCCTTCATCGAGAGATTGAAAAGCCTTCACCGAGAGATCATGAGGCAACACATCGACGAGGGGTGGAGATTGGAACCCAGAGAGAGAGAGAGAGAGAGAGAGATCAAAATCGGGAGGTTCGGGATCATGTGGGGGATCAAGGTTTTATTGAGGCTGAACTATCTGTATTTGCCCAAATCATTCTGGTTCTTGCCGGTTTAGTTTGATACGGCCCAAACCATCCCAAATAGCCAACCTTGTTACAAAACTTTTTTCTTGTCAAAATGATATGATGATTGATGATATTCAAATAGCACCATCATTAGGTAGTAGCGAGTACTTGCGGTCAAAGTTTTAACGCTACTGTCAGTACCCATGCAAGTCACTGGCCGGTATAGCACATGCTGTTGCTGATAAAAAATATTGACCAACGCACCTTGTTGGATGACCAATTTTAGCTTGGCATAGGGTTTGATGCCTTTTTCAAAAAAAAAAAAAAAAGAAGTTAGGTGTGCAATGTTTGATGCATCAAAAAATCAAAATATTACTTTATTGTAGTTATCTAGCCTTAATCAATTACAAATGGTATATGCATGTTAATACATATGAAAGACAAATAACGACGAAATTTCCAACTCAAGCACTTTTTTTGGTTATCAAGTCAAGCACTATTATAGGACACTTTCTAGTTGAAATCTGATAAGTTACTATTTTATACATGAGTTTCAAGATCCATCAAGCCCCACCACCACAAAGAAATCCCTCTCCACAAGTCTATGTGCAAATAAGATAAAAAAGGTTCTTAGACACCTTACAGCTAGATACTGGGCAAAACAAAGTAACATGTATGGTATCATTTGGCATCTAATGACACCACTCCTCACCAAGCAGTTCAACACTGCCAGTGTCTCGTGTTGGTTCCTTGTTCATACAACAAATGCCGCTTGGCATGGACTGCATGGCCAGCACCTCAATCCTTGCTCACATTATTCAAAGCCATCAACAAATAGACATAAATTTTCTATAAAAAAGGTGTTTCTGCATTAAAACCTCATAAACGAAAAAAAGATAGACGATTCATCATTAATAATTGACATAATCATGGAGATACCATGTTGGAGTCTTGGAATCTGTTGAATTTTTAGATCATAAAATCACAGAGGTCTAGTACAAAGAAATTTTCATCACTTGTAATCAAGATGATTGACGCTAATTCAAAAGTACTAATAATGTTTATTTAAGCATGGAGAATTGTATTCCATGTCTTAGTACCATCAAAGATCTACTTCTTTGCAGGTTAAACTTAAAAAATAGCGTATGAAAACGTTCATTTCTACTTTTGTCATGAAACACAACTTTTCTTCTCATGGAAGATGTTGAAGTTTGTACCTTATGATGGTTCCTAGGTAAACAAGATGGGTGGAGAAATAAATATTGTGAAGAAGGATGGTCAGGGGACCTTGATGCAGTTATACTTGGTCCTTGGGATGCCTGAAGATTGCACTGTAAATAGCGTCCAGACAGAATTTGGCAAATATAGTTTGAAGGTAAGTAGTCCAATACATCAATTCTTCTTCATCTTCCTAGCATACTGATTTTACTCATCAAAATCTACCCTTTTTCCACAAAATACATCCCAACATTTTTTTAAAGTAAGATTGTTGACCACTAAGTAGTAGTTATATTATACAACTGAATTATAAAAGATCTTATGGTTCGACGCTTCTCCTTCGATGTGTATGAAATTTAAAATTCAAACCACGCCGTCCTTCCTAATTACCAATATTTTTGCTACGCTGCATATGGAGGAGCCTGTGATATATAAGAGATATAAGAAAATACTCGTTATAGAGTGAAAAAACTTTAAGTGTTGAAGTCATGAAATTCTGCGTGTTTACCCCGCATCCCAGTGGTGCACTTGCCTCAATTGCCCCCTAAAATTGACTCAATACATTGACTAATTGGTGTGAAACCCCGCCGAGAGCGCCCGCATTGTGAGAACATCAAGAGACGTTTTGGTAGCTCCAGCAACCACGTGTGCCTCTCCGCTCCTTGTTGGTTAGTACGCGTGCTCGGGCCGGCGAGTCCGCAATGGCAGTAATAATCCCTGTATAGATATCTAACAAGGACGTACAACTGATTCTAATTTCTTTATAGCTAGCAAGCACGGTAGTACATCGGCCTTAATAGCAGGGCACAGTATTGATGAGTGTCATCTAGTAGAGTGAAATGCGAGATGCCTGAGTGAAGTCTGTGTGCAAGAACCAATCTGTGAGCATGGTCATCCAAGAAAAGCCAAGTGACTTAGACATAAATATGGGCCCATGAAACAATAATAGCCGCGGTGGTACCGAAAAAGACGGAGACAGGTGCTAATATGCTGCCCAGGAAGCCTGTAAATGTTTTTTGTGTCTTTGGTGGGGGCCTTGTCCAATACCCGCGTCCTTGATGTTATTTCTGTTGGGGTGGTGTAGGAAAGGAAAATGTTGAAAAACTATCGATAGTGGAACCAAAAAGTCAGCTCGATCTCACAATACAAGCTAGTGTCTATCTGATTAGCGCCGAAAACGCCCCTTTGATATATCATGTGAATTCTTCGTAAATGGAGAACGACCCAGATGAAAGGAACCAAACAGGTCAGTATTTCAAGTTGTTTAGAAAAAATCCTAACCTGTATAATTCCAGATTACAAGCCTCACATCAAAATAATCTTTTATGAACCCACCCTGAAAGCGCACCTATGGTGGAGCATAAAACAATTGAGTGCGTGTGAGCGAGAGCGAATTTTCATTTAAACTGGTAAATAAACTTCTCAAATTCAGTCATGAGACTACTAATTCTAAATAGCTGTTTAACTATTGGTCAGTTAATTAAGCCCCATGACATAGTCACCAAAAACAACTTTTTATGTGGTAATAGATTGACAAGTAATTGAAGTCCGGGGGATGGCACATTAGCGCTGGGCTACATGTTTGGCGTCCCGCAGCTGGCAAGACCCTATAGTCTACGTTATCAAACACTCGGACGCCTAGATATAGTGTGAGTGCTAATGGCTCTGAAGCGTCGAGTCGCCGTATTATATGTGACTTTATATAATAGATGTATGTGTATATACGGTGAGCCACTTCGACTTAAGCTGTTGTGATCAACTCGGCCTCCTCCGGGAAGAAAAAACTCACCCATCGTGTGCTAATATCGATATGCTGATTCCATAACATTATACATCAAAGAAGCATTATCTGAAAGATCTGAAGAAAAGCAAGTCGAAATCTATCTACCACATTATGTAAACTTGGCAGGCTCTCTCAATACACATATAAGATAAGGTGCAGCTATTTAATTAACAGTCAAATTGCCATCTCGTCCAAACGTCGCTCAACTCCACACTTACCAACACGTTTGTTCCACTGCTTCACTCATCTGTCATATGGCGTCGCCTAACGCTAAAATCTGAAGGGTGTGTGAGTGTAAGAGCAGACGGAAAGCAGCAGACATTGATCCGTACATGAAGGCTGTAACTCGCTACATTGCTGATCGCCCTCTTCTCGACGGCTCTCTCGTCGCACATCCCCGCTCTCTCCTCATATTCGATACACTTCTTCCTTATACTAGCACGAGCTGCTCACTCGTCGAACTTTCGCACTCTCGCTCGCTCTCACTGAGTCTTCGAGCCCTGTCTGAGTAATCTCCGACAGTCACGGGGCTGCTCGTATCAGGGGAAGATGCCCGTCATAAGCTTTAATGACCGATATCACGGCTGCTGCCTTTCTGCTCTCCTCTCGTCATGTAGAGATGTGCTTATTAGCGGTTAAATTATACATCGTCGGGCTGAGACTATCTCATCTTTGGTGGAGGTTACGGCATGGTAGGCACTATAGTATATGATACTCTCGCCCCGCCGCCCTCTGCCCCCAAGAAAAAAGTGCGATACTCCACCTGAAGTGTAGAAGAAGAGTCTCCCTCCCGCTCTCTCTCCTCTCTCTCACCATCGCTCTGACTCAGCTTCACATGCTGGGCTACAGAATCTCTCCTGACTGTTAAGTCATCTCAAATGACTCTCCTCCTAGAGATGTGCCTCCGCCATCGTCGTGAGCGTCGTGTGCTCAGCGTCTGTATACCCCACCTCTGCGATATATCTCTCACAGAGTATGCGCTAAGAGTGGCCCATGGTCGCGAGCGCGGCCGTGGTCTGTGAGAAGATAGCTTCCAAGACCGTCTGCGCTACCATTAATACTGTCCGAGTATGAGAGCGTAGCTTGAACTCTTATATGTAGAGAGTCGCTCTATTTCGTCTCTGCGCTCTCTAATCTCTATCGGTTGTGTGTCTGCGCCGAGCTCCCTTCACACAGATCTCTGTGTTGTCGGTGCCGCTGCGCGTGACCGTCTTTGACAGACATAGTTACTCAAGTCTAAGCCTGGCAGTCGTAACCCAAGCACCAACCTGGCTCCAGAAGTGTTTGTCTTATAGTCGGGCGGTGAAGTGGACTTTTCAAGCTGCATACTCCGACTCGCGTGTATACTATAGCCGAGAGCCAGTCGAATTCCCCGATCCATGGTCAAAAGTCGGAAGAGTCGAACAATCACGACACAAGGTCGATCCGTCCAGGTCGACATGACAGAGAGCGAGCAATAGCTATGCTAGGAAGATACCTAAGTGTTCTTTCCATCTTATCTATCAAGAGTTATAGTTTCAGAAGCTCGGGCACAACTCACATGGTGGAAATCGCTCCACGGAAAATAACCACAACGCTTTTCCGTCCTTCTCGTTTTCTGCTGGCCGCTTTAAATCGATTAACTCAACTCGTATTAAAGATATTCTTACCCCTCCCGGATTAGGAGGTAGACCACCCGCAATACGATCTTGCGATGATCGCCGCGGATTCGTTGCGTAGCATTAAAAGAACACCTCTCCTATGTATATGTCTTGGAAAGCATAAATAGTAACAACTCATACATTAGTTAACAGGCTAGACAATCCATAATGATAAATGCGAAGATGGCTACACCTCTACCGTGGCGAACAGCGTCCATCAACTTTTCTTGTTGTTTCCCTTGAAGTATGAACCATTTTTATACGGTTGTCTTTGTCCTGCTGAAAGTGCTGAGTTTAAATTTCTTAACGTAGGACATGTTTGCGGATCTTTTAATGCCTTATTCAAAATTTTAGATATATTTGACAAGTCATTTTGTTTGGAGCTGGTCTTGGTTGTCCCTAATGAAGCAACCAGAAAAGCCCTAAAATTGGAAAAGTTCATAAGTCATAATAAAATTGGCGGGTATGAGGCACGGCCGAGGAGAAGAATCACATTAAATGAAACTAGAAAAAATTACCAACTAGAGACTAGAATTTCCCTTCAATATTTACGATATTTTGATGGATTCGTATGAATTCTCTTAAAGCCATGGCCAGCAAATGCGTGCCAGAACTCTAAATAATGGAAGCTTGTAATATCGTTTAACTCCACAAACAAAATTTCCATATTTGTTACCGGGACACATTCAAACTCGAAGATTGATCTATTTGAGGAAAACAATATATCCTGTGGCTCCAAAAGTTTTAAGGACAGTATACAACAGGGGCAAATTCCCCACAATATGTACAGGAACTGCATTCAATATATCCCAGGTTGTCCCCAACATAACCAGCATTTCGAGAGTAACTCAAGTTACTGTGCAGGTCTTGCTTGCATTACATGGCAAGCAAAGCAGATCTATTATGTCCCAGTGGTTGAGGGAAAAGGGGATTTTCACATGGGAAGCATCTGAATGGAATGGACTGACACAAATCCTTCAGCAAGTTTTCCAGGGAAAAATGCAGTGCTCAACAAGTGAACCAATAAACTTGAGCAGAACAAGAGTTGTTCCCAGGGAAAACAATGTTCACAAAATGGGAGGTCTAGATTTCCTCATTGTAGTGGACATATCACTGCTCGACCAAAGTACAAACATATGGAATCAGCAGCTGATCTTCTTAGATCAATACGGTGGAAAAGCAAAATTTGCATGGATGTTAAGCCATGATACCTCCAACGCCATCAAGGTGGAGCTGCGACGGAGAGGGCACTTTTTGATGAATAAACAAACCATTATACAAGACCAAGATGACCCATATCTTGCCTGCCATTGTAAATGAGGGAAACTTCGAAAACCAAAAAGGTAGTAATCAGTTAAACACAAGCATGGATGAAGACTTGCATGAAAGCCATGATTTGGATTCCATTCATTTTGATGCTATCAGTTCAGATGTTTCTGATATATCAGATACGGATGACCGAGATTCAAAAATTAATACATTTTACAGTGAAGAAGAAATAACAGAAAGAATTCCAGAATCCCATCAACCTTCTTATTGTAATTCACGAAAAATATCTACTCAAAGAGTTCCCCTGGATAGAATTATAAAAAACCCCAACATTTTGTTGGAAACAGAGAACTTAATAAATATGTCAAAAGATTTCACTGAAACTGACAAGCATGGAGGCGTAATCATGGATTATTCATGTCAGTATGGGTATAACAAAGACAATAAAAAGCACATGATCAGTTCAATTACAGATAACTTACAAGACATAAAAACCCGAGCAGCGATTGGCAACAAAGATGCCTTTCTTAAGTGGAATCAGCTGCATGATGGAGGAGAAAGTGTGATAGAGCAAGAATACCAATGGAATGTCAAGCCTACTTTGTATGACAAAGGAGACATCAAACAGAAAATGATGGCAAAAACAAGCATGCCATCATCAGGTAATACCCATGCAGAAGGAATGGAAAAACAACTGAACACAGAAAGGTCAGTCGAACTTGCTTATGGAGGTTCAAGGTTCCTTGAAAATCAAGATATGCATTATAGTGTGCATAAGAATGGCTGTGTAGCTTTAAGTACACTAGTGCCAGACCAAAATCCTCTTGGAGGCTTATGTATACTGCTTGCCGAAGATAACCCAATACTTCAGAGAGTTGCAACAGCCATGTTGGAGAAAAAAGGAGCCAAAGTTATAGCTGTAGGTGATGGAATGCAGGCAGTAGAAGCTATAAAATGCATGTTATGTGCAGGAGAGAGTAAAAGACAAAATTCAACTCATCAAGATGGTGTAGCAGAAGGACTGAGTGAACTGCAAAAGTATACATCATTCGATCTGGTTCTAATGGATTGTCAGGTATCCTTCTCATGATAAGCATTATGTTACACATTCAAACCTCACTTTGTATTAGCCTTTTATTTTTCCAAGTTTATAAATGTGATTGCTTGATTACCTTTCTATTTTTCTATTTAATTTTCCCTACTAGCTTTTTCTATTTTCTCAAATTTAGAGCATGTGAATTATTGATTGAACATTTCCTTTTTGTTTTAGCCCTTTTTTGTAGCCCTCCCTATGTCGCATAAAATAAGTGCTCAGAAATTGAAATTGCTTGTGAGCTAATATCAGAGTCAAATAAGATCAAAGATCTGATCATGGGAATCCATAAGTTAAATAATTTGAAATCAAAAATCATTCTGCATATTGTCCTTGTTTGTGTGATGTGATAACTCTTATTATGAATTTTACATTTCATTCTTGCAGATATAGCCCCATCTAGGATAGAATACTAGAAGGGATAAATTTATCATGTCAAAATTTCAAATATCCATTAGGAATCTTGATACCCAAAGCAGCTAGCTAAAAGGTAGATCACACTCTCCCAATAATATTTTTAAAAGACAGCCAGCCAGTTTCTAATTCATATGTTTCTTTGTAGATGTAAAAGGTATGTCTATTATCCTATCTTCACAACAAAGCAATATTCAGTTCTAATATTGCTCTTTCTGGAATTCTCAAGAAAGATTATATATGTGAATCAAAAATAAGATCCTTCAAGAGAACAAAAGAGTTTTGTGTGCTGGTGTTTTTTGGAAACAGAGTAAAAAGATCCAATAATGTTATTTCCTCTTCTAGTCATGCGAACCAATCAACTTTCCTTCTGTACTTCTAAAAATGGAAAAGAAGACCATGATCTGCCTACTATAGAGGATGCATAAAGACTCAAGATAGTTATACTTCAGTATTACTAAACACACTCTCATATGTTCAGATGATCATATAGTACTGTTTAAAACAAAAAGACCAGGTGCTGAGAGCACAAAAAATGTAGATACTTAAATTAATTTCTTCTGCTGGTAACGGAGTGCAAATTATAAACTTTGGTTTTGTCAATGAGAATTGCAGATGCCCAAGCTGGATGGCTATGAAGCAACAAAAGCAATTAGAAATATTGAGGCAGGAACTGGTTTGCATATCCCAATTGTTGCAGTGACAGCACATGCAATGTCATCTGATGAAGCCAAATGCTTGGAAGTAGGGATGGATGCATATCTGACAAAACCAATTGACTGCAAGCTGATGGTGTCCACCATTCTCTCCCTGACTAAGAGAGATGTTTGACAGTGAATTTGTCATCATAAAAGAAATTTTTAAGCTTTCCATTATTCAGGACAACATATTTTAAAGCATCATAAATGCCATAAGCAACAAGTAATATCTTGTAAAGTTACGGCACTTACATTAGAAGAATGGATGCAGAACTTACATGCTGAACTCTTCTGACTTAAAATTTCTAATTTTGATGCCTAAAGTTGAGGAACTGTGGTAAAAGATTGGCATCTTGTTGGTTGGTTCTTGCTGAAACACTCGGATATTGTTCATAAGATTGTACTTAGCAATGCTACTGAAACACTACCAGCCAATTCGCTTATTTCTTCCTCTCGTGCTTCTTTGAATGTTGCATCAGATTTGATCAGTCTCTTTAACAAATCAATCAACACTTCGAACGCAAAATTCCATATATATGAACTCCTAAATAAATAATAATAGTCTTGATATTGTTGATAATGACATGGTACAGGAAATCCAAAACCTAGAAGAATAAATTTTCTGAAAAATTAGATTCCCTACGGCTTAATTGTTTGTTTCGTTATCATGGAAGATAAATCTTATTTAGAGATAAAAGAAAATACGATATGAACTGGCTTACAAGTGGGTAGGTGATCCACAGCTAGTCTAATAGTGCCCAAAAAAAAAAAAAAAAATCATGTGGAAACTGAACTTCATAATCCAACAGGCACTCATAGCCACATAAAGATTCCTCGTTTCAAGTTCTATCGAATCCCTTAGAATAGAACTTAAGCAGGGAGGAAGATGGGGTTAGTAGTGGTACCGAAGGGAGTGGCACAAGAATGGAGGTGGCTCGTCTGCTGACACAAGGATCCGCTGCTACCGGCGATGACCACTCCCTCCCTTCAACCCTGTCATAGTCCTCCGCGGCTCGTCCGACGGTGTGATGGAGGTGGCTCCGATCCCAATCGCACGGCCTCTTGTAGCTTCCAGTGGTGACGGCCTCCGGCCTCCGCCCTTGCCCTTTATACTTGAAGGCTCCGGATTTGATGCCCTTCTGGACTGGCTCTTGAGATGAATGAGAACGGGGGTGGGCAGGGGTGTAAGCACCCGCCGATGTCGAAGTCCGCAGTTGAGTAGAAGCCCGTCCAGTTTACTTCTCGGCCGGAGGAGGCAAAGCTTCGGCCGGAGCTAGCCTAGACACGGGAGGGAGAGGGAAGGAGATGAAGGTGGGGCCTCGAGTGGGGAACGGATTAGCGTTCGGTGAGAACTAACGGAGTCGCCGTTTGCGCACCCCATGGTCTAGGTTACGTGGCAGCTAAAAAGGAGCCTCATATACGATGCGTTGGCCCGACATTGTAGAGAGCCGTCTATGGGGTTTTTCTGAGGATTCCAGTTTGGGTTTAGCTTAGTATGGGCCTGGACTTCAGATGGTCAAGGCCGAAGGGGCCCCTTAACAGCAATGTTGCCCTAATGGATGATCATGAGATAATTGAGAAAACAATGTTTACAATATCATATGATGATGATGCTTCCATCGTCAGCTACCATACCCTTATTTTTCTGCCAAGAGAGACCTGGTTAGGATGTAATTTTATTTAAGAGGTGAGTACATACATAGAATGGTGAGTAGCTCAATATTTCATAATGTTGATGGATGGCTTAGGCGTAGGACTATGAAGGAATGCTAAATGTTATCCATCTCATAGATAACATGGATGTAAACTTCAATTTCAAAATGATGTCAAATATGCTTGATCTGAGAATTTGAACCCTCTAGTCACAAGCATAAGCTTGATAACAAGATTGAGCTCAATTGGCAATGTTAAAAAGTATGCATTCAACGGCATTCTGATTCAAGCTTGACTTGCTTTTATAATTAAGGTAAGATCAAACCAACTATTTTAAATTGAGCGGTAGTGGAATCATCCGTAAGATCTTTGGAGTTAGTGTAAAATTCTTTCATCTATCATAATATGTTATTAAGAAGGCCATCAACTTGATAATTGAGTAGTTTAACGATTCAATGAAGATACAAGTACAATCCTCGCTATTTATAAGGTATAGTTGCTTGAAGATTCACTAATCTCATGCCAACCATCATTGGGCTTATATTTAGAGTGCTAAATTTTTAGACAAAATAATATTATTTATTACTTTTTTTTTAATTTATCATGAAATACATATGTGCTTGCACTGGGTCCAAAAACTGTCATACATTTCTTCCATAATAAATAAATATAATAATATGTTTATATAAATAAAGGGTCCTCATGTATTGGAAATGGAAAAAAAAAAAAAAAAATTGACCGAATGCAAAAGTTGTAAATGAAAAAAAATGACATATAATTCTAATAAAAACTTTACCTTTGAAAAATTTTAATTAATTAAAATGATGCAAAGGATATATATTTGAATAAAAATGATACAAAAACATACATAGCAGATTAAAACAACTGAAATAAATGGAAAGGACATAATATTGTATCATGTTTCTACTATGTCACACTATTTCTAAAAAATATTTTTATAAATTAATCAAAAGAATTACTATCAGACAAAAATAAAAATAAAAACAGATATTGATGCGCACATTAATAAAAAAAATTTAAGGAATTAGTCTTAAGAACATTCATTCAAGGTTTGAGATTTGAAAATAAGGACATGAAGCTCCAGGTAGCTTGATCTAAGGTGCACTTTTTTTATCTCTTTTTTTATAAAAAAATTAGGTTACCGTTTTTTGAATACCAAATAACGGCTCGGGAGGTCTGCTTCCATGGGATATCGGCCGTTACGAACATATGAGATATGGCATTCCGGTATATATGATTGATTACAGGACCTTGCGGTACACCTCGCCGGTCAGCCCTTTTGCCTTCCTCCCCAAGCCTGCTCCACTATTATCTCTCTTTTTCATTCCATCGCCAGCCGCCACCAATATCGGAGCTCCAAGGTAACAGAGAGAGAAAGAAACCGAGTTAAAGAATTCTCTTTAAGGTACCCATAGAAACGCTAGGAAAGAAGAAGAAGAGAAGGCATTACCATCGCCATGGCCCGATATGATCGCGCCATCACTGTCTTCTCCCCCGACGGCCACCTCTTCCAGGTGGAATACGCCCTCGAGGCCGTCCGCAAGGGCAACGCAGCCGTCGGCGTCCGCGGCACCGACACCATCGTTCTCGGCGTCGAGAAGAAGGCCACCCCCAAGCTCCAAGACTCCAGGTCCCTCCCCCTTTCTCAAACCCCATTCTTCCCTTAGGGTTGGAGTTAGGGTTTGGGTTTTGGTTTTGATCTGCTTTTCCTTTTTTTTCTTACAGATCGGTGAGGAAGATCGTGAGCCTGGACAACCGCATCGCGTTGGCCTGCGCCGGACTCAAGGCCGACGCCCGGATCCTCATCAACCAGGCCCGCAACGAGTGCCAGAGCCACCGCCTCACGGTGGAAGACCCCGTCACCGTCGAGTACATCACCCGCTACATCGCTGGGCTCCAGCAGAAGTATACCCAGAGTGGCGGTGTAAGGCCCTTCGGCCTCTCAACCCTTATCATTGGCTTCGATCCCTACACCGGGGTGCCCGCGCTCTACCAGACGGATCCCTCGGGTACCTTCTCAGCCTGGAAGGCCAATGCCACCGGGAGGAACTCCAACTCTATGAGGGAGTTCTTGGAGAAGAATTACAAGGAGACTTCTGGGCAGGAGACAGTGAAGCTGGCAATCCGAGCACTGCTTGAGGTAAAGTAGTGGCATTTGATGTTTTTATTGGATTTTCTTTTGCTTTGAATGGTCAAATTTTCCCCCTTTGTATTGCTTAAACTGATCATGAATTCAAACCTTCTGTTATCTTGATGGAAGGTGCGTTAACAGATTCTCTTGGTCTATTTCTTCCTCTTTTCAAGTTCCTAATTGCTCTCGACATGCTTCCTTCCAAGAATAGAAACCCTATGCTGGCATTACTGATAGGTGATTAAGAGCACTCGATGACTTTGAATTATTTTAGTGATAATGAGAATGCATCAAGCTATACTGAATTCTATTTGCTACCTGCGGAGAGATCTGTCTTTTTAGACATTTGCATCCAAAATCAAGGATCATTTATCCGGCATTAGTTTTCTGTATGTTATCATTTAATGCTAAATATTTCATATCCAAGTGATGTTCATATTTGGTATCAATGCTTTCCTATTATAATTTGTGGCCTCTTATTTTTCCTCAGTTAAGTATATATTCTGTCAACTATAATTCAGAACATTGAAAGTAAAAGGTTATTTAAGAGTATATTAAATGCTAAATTAGATATATGGAAGAAAGCTTTAGAGATTAATGGCTAAAAAATCAATAGAAAAATAGAGTACATGGAATCTAATTTTAATGAAGATAAGATGCCACTTAAGACTGTTGGACAATAGATACCACAAAATGATATGTTTTATGATTTGGAATCTGTTGTGTAAAATAATGGGGGATGTATGAAGATGTATGCATAAGAATTAAAGCTTGTTGGATGGAGACATGCTTTGGTGTTTTATGTGATCAATGTATTCCTTGATGGCTTAAAGAAGAATTCTTATAGAAAAACAATAAAGTTTACAATGTTGTATCACTTAGAATGTCGGGCAACAAAAAAGGTTCAAGATAAACAAGTTGAGTGTAGTAGTAATCAAAGTTTTAAATCTTGTGGGATGGGGTCGTCTCGGTTTGTCCATGGAATGGGATGCACTGCTATCCCACCCTGCCCTGATACTTAGGATAGAGGATGTACTAAGACATGCCAATTAGGATGTTGGGACAATGATGGGATGGTCCTGCCCTAACACTCTGGATAGTACTCCGTTTTGGCGTCCCATGGGATGCCCTATCGGGATTTGAGATCATGGTGGCAATAAGAATTTTAAGATGAGGGTATTGTAAACTAGACAAGATGAGTTGCAAAATAAGTATAGGCATGACCAATGAAAATTTATGGGGCTCCAATTAGAGGAGGTACTTTTGCTGAAGATCTTGGAGGGGAAGGCCTAAGGTTAACATAAATGGAACTTGCGAGAAAGAATATGGAAAAGGTTTAAAATAACATCACATGTGCCCTTAATTAAGAATTCTCGGATAGTTTAAGAAATGTGTACATTAGATTTGTTATTCGAGTTCTATAAATTAGAATAAAGTGATAGAGAGCCAATTGGGATGGATAGGCATGACTAGTGAAAATTTACAGGGCTCAAGTTAGAAGAGGTACTTTAATTCATGCTGAAGATGTTGGAGGAGGGGAAGGTCTAAGTTAACATTAATGGAAGTTGTGAGAAAGAATATTAAAAAAAAAATTTAAAATAGCATCATATGTGGCCCTACTCAGGAATTCTTGACATATAATCATCCATAACTTAAATCGCATGTAGTTGGGATAAGGCTTGATGGTTATGGTTGTGAAAATGAGAAGCACATGTGAACTAAAACCATTGCTAGTCACAGTAGTTCTTTTGGGCCCTTGATAATAGGACTATGTATTACTATGACAAATTAGTAATCTCACTATGAGCAATCTCTATGCCAAAATTGTAGTAGGTTCTTGTAACATAGAAATACATATTTTATCCTCAAATTAGAGGATGGGATTTTGCCTTAAGCTTATTGAAGGTTATCAATGCTTTTTTTCATTGAAGCAAGGGAAGGTTGTATGTAATGCATCAAATTGGCCTTATAAATTTTCACTTTAGTTCCTTGAAATCTTGTCAAATGGTGACAGCTAAGTTTTAAGAAATTGTGTTTGATTAACATAGACTCAATGCTTTATAGGATCTGCCTCAAGAAAATGTCACTCAGAAGCTTTTGATGTTTCCTTGTTTAGGTTTTGGAAAATAAAAAGTTTACCAATTGGTGCCTGATGAGAAAATGTCACAAATCACTTTTCACATTGGGAAGATTTAGTACTTTTGGCTTTTTACATTTTTTTTATCTGCATGAGAAACTGAGTAAATTATCATAAAGAATGCTGCCCACTATTGTTTGGAATACTGAACCGTAAAGCCAATGAAGAGGTTAGTGGCCTCTAACCAATTTTGTATTGTCTTTTGTCTTTCAAGTGCATTGTAGCAGTCCTACATCTGAATAGAAGATTGAACCTGTTTTCTGGCGGATCACAAAGGTGGATAAACTTCTACATTAAAGGCTTTACATATGAATGTGGATGTGTAGTTATTCGGACTTGATACAGGCTTTAGATCATGCTTGAAACATGCTTAATCTTGGTGTTGCTAGTATAAGTTTGAAAGTTTTGGTATTTGAAAATAATTCTAGATGGTTCTTCATTAATATCATATTATCATTTATACAAGAGTGGTTGGCTATGAACAATATTGGAACTTTTGTCTAGAAAAAAGATGCAAATGAGAACAATATATTGTCAGAGTTGAAGAGCAAACATATATTTTACTTAAATTGAAAAATTGAAAGTGCAGAGGGGGAAGATGTAGAATAGATCTTTGAATTTCAGTTATCAATTTGATTAATTAGCCAATGTTTGAAGAAGTTTGAATGGGAAAGCATGGAGGTGATGTTGTCCGACATGGGTGCTGAGTCATTGTTTTGGATTGTTCCCTTGTAAATTATGCACATAGTTTAAAATCTGAGTGGCCATCAAGAAATACTGAAGTCAATGATGTCTTCTGATTGGTATACAAAAATACTCGCGAGATTTGACATCCAAGTTTACGAGTTTTAAATATTGAATAGGTCAGTGAACTTGCCAGATTGAAGTGCTTATTTTATTGCTTTTACATTTTGAGCAGTTTGCTTGCTGTCTTTTGAGTATATCAGTGGCACTTGCAGGATCATGACTCTGATGTTGCTTTAAAAAAATTGAATTGAGCATATGTCGAATCTGTTTATGGAAGATCATTGACTTGATGATTTTAAGATTATGGAAAAAATTTAATAGAACTTATGACATTGTAAGCTCTTTATAATAAACATGGATTAGGTCAACAGAGTTTCATATATTGCATTACTTAGGGTCTTTTCTAGTTATGTAGTTTAGCAGTACTGCATTCAATATATTCTTTTGCCTTTTATTTTATGTTTATTGTTTACTTTACTCTTTCCATAAATTTCATTGGAACCATTTCATTGGTGCAAATATATAGCTGTTATGGTTTGCATTAACTTGTATTCAGCTATAGTTACAAATAATTGAATTGCACCAATTGTTGTCTTAGTGAAAATTTCTTCGTCTTCCATTCAATGCAACTACAGAAGAGCATGTAGATATGGCAACAAAGATCAAAGTCTTTTTTTTTTTCTTTTGAGTTATAATACATGCATTGCAGAGCTTAACGAGGAAGCAAAGTTATCCTTATAAAGAGAAGTCCCCATCATCAGCTGAAGTTTGAAATTCCTAGGTTGAGAATTCATTATAGTATGGAGACGAATAAGCATCTCAAGCATTGGCATCAATGACAAATAAAAACAATTTTCTGAAATTAACTTAGATAGAGGCATTCTGCCCCTAATGTGCATGCCTAACAATAATTGTTGAATATAGTGCTGTACTCTGAAGTTTAGTCCCTAGGTTATTATGCTTACCGACTTGCTTCAGAATTTATTCGGAATTTCACTCATAAATCACTTCTTTGACCTACTTCCAAACCTGAGCTTTGCTCAAGTAACTTAGGCCTGCTTGGCAGTGCCACCAGTTTCTCGATTTTAGTTTTTGTTTCCAAAAATACAGAAACTGAGGCATAAATGGCATTTGGTAACCCAGTTTCCATTTTTTTTTGTTTTTCGAAACTCTTTCTTAGTTTCTAGAAATTACGGAAACAAAAAAAAAAAATTTGAGGTCACTTTTTTTTCTTTTTTTCTTTTTTTTTTGTGGAAAACCAAAACCACCCAAGGTCACCATCATTGCCTTTGTTGCCAATGTAGCCAGCACATTCAGCGGCACCTTGCCAGTCTGTGTCACCCGCTAGCTGCTGCCAGACAGCCATCAGCCATTGACTACTACCATTGTCATCATTGCTGGCTGCCAGCCCCACTGCTGCAGCCAGCCGCCACCATTGCCATCACCACTGCCATTGTCATCAAATGCAAGTGATCACCAACAAGTTTTAGGTTTCAGTTTTCAAAAAAAAAAAAAAAAGAAAGAAAAATAATAAATTGGTTTTAGTTTTCATGAAAGCTGAAAACTGGAAGTGATGCCAATGCAACCTTAGCTTTTAATTACACTTATTTTGGATTGTGCTATGCATAAAAGATCCAAGGTTATGACAGTGTTTTGATAGACAAGTCTAGGTGCAAGGTGCAGGCAAAACCCACCCCAGTGCTTCACTCCTGAGGTGGGGCCCCTTTAATTGGGTTCTAGAAAGGTGTTAAAGGCATGCACCTTTTCCGAAGTGCAGATGCACATCAAGGTGTGCACCTTTTCCGAAGTGCAGATGCATGTCAAGGTGCGTCTTGCCAAATCCTAGAAGATGTGGGCAGCTAAATTAACATTCAGTCATTGATTTACACCTGCTGATGTGTTAAAACAAAGGGGAAAACACAGGAATAAAGAAAGGAGGGATTTGCGCAGATGCTTCTTTGGCGATAAGTCTCCATCCATCTCTCCTCCTCCTCCTATGTGTCAGTCCATCAAAAACTGGGGACACCCCTGCTTCTTCATCGTCTTCTTTATCTTCTTTTCTGCTGCTGCTGGCCATCCTTCTTTTCTTCTTTTTCCTTCTCTTTCTTCTTCTTCTTCTACCTTCTTCTTCTTCTCCTCCTCATCCTTTTTTGTGTGCTGATCCATTAGAAATAGGGATGTCCCTGCTTCTTCATCTTCTACATTATCTTCTTTTCTTTTTCTTCTTCTTCCTTGCTGCTGATGCTGCGATTGGCCATCCCTCTCTTCTTCTTCTCCTTCTATTTGCAGTCCTTCAGAAATAGGACAACTTTGCTTCTTTCTGTTGTTCATTTTCTTTGCTTTTTCATCTTCTTTGCTGCTGGTGTTCCTACTGCTTTTCTTCTTCTTCTTCTTTGCTGTTGCGGATCCATCCTGCTTCACTGTTGGTCCTGCTTGTGGTGCTCCTGCTGCTCCTCTTCCTCCTCCTCATCTTATTCAGCTGCTGCAGTAAAAGTCCATCAGAAGCAGGACAGAGGATAGCAGCTTATGCTCTTCTTCTTCCTCCTCCTCCTCCTTCCCCCTTCTCCTCCATGCCCATCAAAAGCAAGATTGATGTTTCTTGTATTAGAAATTAATCTAATTTGTGTATAAATCATAATTTTAATGCTGCTTTTATTTGTATTTTATTCATAAATTGATAATTCATTGTTAAATATGTTTAGAATCATGTATTCACTATTATTTTTACATACATTGATATTTTGATATTTTTGCACCTCACTTAGTCAGGGCATGTGCTTTGCATTGTGCCTTGCACTTGCCATCTAGTCTCTTAGAGATGTTGCCATTTTGGTGTGCCTTGTGTCCAAGATTTGCAATCTTGGTACCAAACCCCATACTTGTACCATGTTGGTATGTGTCGGTATATACCTAGTACAGGAATCCGCTCGGTGTAGCAAGACTCAATACTCCCTCCATACGAAGTCTTGGTTTCATGTTGCCATGGAATGGTACACCCAGTACAAGGTGGTAGGTGCTGGTATGGCGAACCTTGCTTGTGCCTTTGAAAACTTTGGGTTGATAATGGATTATTTATTTAATCTATGAATATAAATTTAGTTGTTGGTTATCCTAATTACAACATGTCAATTATGATCTCTTTGATAGTTTGAACAGCAAAAAGGCATCCCTCTACCTTGTGCATTGGACTAAATTTGAATATAAGTAGGGTTCTTGCTCCTTCCTACTACTTTCTTTGTTCTCTCCACGACATGGTGCATGACACATTCTAAAGGTGACCATGTACTCCATGCTTTTCTTAAACTAAAATATCTAAATCATTCTCAAAGTCTATTGTCTCACTTTACTTTGAAGTAAATTGCACGCAGCATGTACTGTGCGCCACCACCTTTCTTATATCAAGCAATTTTTGTGCTACTTCAAGTCTCAATCAGACATGAGTGTTGATTGGGTTGAGATATATTCGGGCCAGGCCTAGCTTGGTATAATGGACTTGTTGGATGATTCGAGCTTGGATTGGCTTGGTTGGGCCTAGATTCTCTAGCCTGAGCTTCGTATGCGTTCAATATTTAGGATGAAGATCAACGTGACCTGATCTGATCAACCTGGCAAATAGGTTGGTCCTTTCCATTGTCACCATTGATAGATACAAAGAGAGGGGGAGAGAATGAAGGACTAGATCAGGGGTATGAATGTTAGTGTTGACAATTTAAAAGAAAGGAGGAGGTAGATGAGGAGTATGAGTGTTGATGTTGACAAGTGGTGTGGGTGATGAGTACTAGTTGCAACGTAAGAGAGAGTGTGGGATGGGGCCCTACATACTTGATCTATCATTGGAAGTCAATCATGTAGGTTCGAGGTTGGGGAAAAAATGGAGGGAGAAGGTAGTGGCAGCAATGACACAATCATAGGTTGGGGGAGGGGGGAGAGAGAGTGGGACAAGTGAAAGTGGGGCCCATAGAAAGATGGGGCTAAATGGGGGTTGTGGTGGTGGTGGGATAGGATGCAGAAAGGGAGGTTAACTTGTTAGACTAGGATGGTTTATGAGGGATTATATTATTTTATCCATTAGTCAAATAACATTATGGTATCTAGTATAATGATGTTTAAATGTATAATATTTATTTTATTTATGCATATTTAGTATATATTTATTTATGTTTTGGTTGAGCTGGTTATATCAGTTTTGCTTTTCATCAGCCTATGCCCAATTTGAAATTTAGTTAGGCTTAAAATTCTTAGCTTGGCTTGACCTGACATTGCCCAAAATAAGGTTGGATGTGCCAGGCTTAGTTTGCATGTCTACAAGGGGTTGGCTCAAGTTACATTCACATCCACACTCCTCATGTGTACACTTGATCTGACAAGTCGACAACAAAGATGCCAACAGTTGTTTTGAACTTTCTCTTGCAATGTTCTCTCTACCCAAAGTGAGACTTTATTTGTTATGTCTAGGGAACCAAGATCCATATAATTGTCCTCTTTTTATGTATATTTATGTACTTTCATTGTCCAAAATTAATGTAATATAAGCTAAAGACACTTTAATAACAAGTTATCCCTGAAAAGATGTAATTATCATGCTTCTTCTGCAGATTCTCAAAAGTATGTTCACTCCCCTTCAGGCTGCATCCCTTTTTTTTTTCTTTTTGGAAGTCATGATACACAAGACTTCACAAGAGGCTTGTAGGCTATCACTGACTTCATTTTCAAATCATTGATTACAATCCTTTATATACTAAGACTTTCTTGATGAAGTACTTTGATGTTTGATGATGGCCTACAAATTCTTGAAACCAAGCAAACATTCCCTTTTTATGTTTCATTTCATGGTCCGAATGTTTGTCCCATGATGATGTGAATATTAAGGATGGAATTAGATGGTTAGATGAAGTTATCACTATATTTGTAAATTGTCATCATGTTTACATCAGTAAAAGATGAAGTTACCATTATGTTGATAAGTTATATGTCAAGCTTTTGGCATGCCCAATGAGGAAATGTAATTTTTGCCCTGATGTAAACTTCAAGAGTATTTGATCAATTTTGATGTGCAAAATTTACTTTGCTGCTAAGGTATCATTAAGCATGATATTGAAAGTTCTCTATGGACTTGATGCATGTAAGATGACTTTTTTTACAAAAAAAAAATAATGATAATAATAATTCTTCCATAATTTGTCCTATAGGGGCTGTTTGGTCATTTCAGCCTATGTTCCTCATGTCTGTACTTGAAATTAATGGTCATATGAGCTTTTGTTATATGCTTGTGGAGCTTGAAGATTGCCACTACTATGTCTCATTTGTACATTGTGATCCCAAGTGACATGACCATTTTGCCCTTTATTGGTCATGTTATTAGGGCTTGTGCAGATAATGCTATTGATGAGATCCTCTTTATGCCTGGTGATGTATTTTCTGATCACAATCTACTGGGTTTTAGGACATTTTATATTGCCCTGCAAGTGGTATTCAAGGTCCAGGTTGGCTGGACTTGTCAAACTCAAATACCCAGGACTTGACTTAAAATTTCGTGTTGTTGATATACTGCACCATCTGTGGTGGATAGTTTTTTTATTTAAAATAAAAATAACATAGGTTTGGGTCGTTGGGTTGGAGAGCATCCATCTAGACTATGTATCTTCATAATTGACTAGGTTTAATTCAAGTTTGAAATAGTATTAGGATTGTAACATCCTCCATTTAAACAGTGGTTTGTTTGTTAAACTTCATCACTTTCTTGGCTAACAAAGGGGCTATTTTGCTGCTGCGGATTTCTTCTAGAGACTTTGGGAGGTGAAACTTCCTATGGCCCAGCAACGTTTCTTTTGTAGAACGTGGGAGGATCTTGTGAAATAGGCGACCTTTCAATTTAGCCTCTTGTCTGTTTCCTTTCATTTTTTTATCTTTTTTTCTTTTTTTGAATTGTTTGGTTATTGATTGCAAATAGGCCACCTTCACCTGTTTCTTTTAGAAAGTATGTTGTGTTGCCTTCCATACTATGTTATCAAGCTTTGCGTTAACAAAAGGAACAGAATAGGAGAGCAAAAGCTATTTTCTTAGCTTTCCCTTTCTTTTCTTGGCTTCCTTTTGATTTATGGATTTTTCCTTGGCATTCATATCATGGGATTGAGGATCTATCTGATGCTATCATTATCATGAAATAAAGTCTAGCAATCTGTTGCATGCAGCCCCCAAACTTCAGTCGGTCATATTTACCTTGTGCTTATTCACTATGAACCATATGTTTCACTATGAACATAGTCCCATTCTTTGTTTCAGAGTTTCTGAGTTAGGCTGCAATGGCGATATGTTGAAATCCAACATGAAATCCTCAAAAAATCATATTTTTTTGCTTTTCACCTATTTCTTAACATGCCATATCAATGAGTGCCACATCTTACCGTTTGGAGACCTGTACAAGATGACTGGGTCAACCTGCTCAATCTGTCACCTGTAGCCTCTGGTGGGCTGCGTCATCCAAAAACCCATTTTTCCCAGAAACTTGTTCGACCAGGGGGTCATACAATTGAACAACCTGAATGAATTGTCCTGGTTTCCACCTGACTGTGTTGAAAGTGGAGATGATGAAAAATAAATAAATGAGTGGACGGCGAAAGTTTAATAAGCCCTATTCTCATCATCATCACTGTGTTGTTCGATTCCACATCTGGGACCCCACCTCCTCCTTGTTGGCTTCATCACTCTCCTCCTCTGTCCTCCTTTTCTTCCTCGTTTTCTTTTGTTTGGACTATGGAACCTGCAGTCCTCTGGCATTGTAAAGGTAATTAGCCACTGCCCGCCATCATCCATTGGTTCAAGAGCAAAGAGAGGGGCTGCTGCAAGGTGTGGGAAGAGGAGCGGCTTGTGAGGCATCGAATGGGAGAACATATGGAACATTGAGTGTTGAGAAATATCTATTTATAAATATGTTAGCCTGATTGCTCCAAAGGTGAACTGCAGTTGAAATGCAGGCTTGTGACCCAGCCACCAACACGAGTTGGTTTGGGCCAGCAGGTTCCAAACACTGCATCTTTGTAAAATTTCATTATGGTGGTGGTTCTTGCTGCATCAATCTTCTAGCCGTATTCTGCTTTACTATTTGTAATCAGTCTTGATTGGACAGATCTTCCAAGTGTTGAGGAATTTGATGATGCTTCAAAGATCCTTTTTCTGGGATGTCAAGTCTTATTGTCTTTTGGAGAATTTGTAGTTCAACTATGAAGTTAAGGAACAATAACTAGAGTTCTTGACATGTCTCCTCCAATTGCTCTGGTCATGGTAATGAGTCTCTACATTTCTATCATTGGAAATGAAGATGCTCTCCCACCATTTTCTGTAAAAGATGTATCCAACAAGAGTCAAATGCTAAGCCATATACGGTGGTGGTAAGTGCATCAAAACTTCTACCAACATGCTTTAGTAGAAACAAAATTGCCTAGACATTATATGGATTGTAGGTTTCGGCTATTATTTATTATTGACCTTTGATCCCATCATCCAAGGAAGCATTTCTTCACCAATGAAGGTAAGGAATTCTAGCTAGTGCCTTTGGAGAAGAGCTGATGTTGCTTATTCTTCAACTTGAGTTTTTTGATAGTCTTCAACACAGCATTGGTGCAACTTACTGAGTTAATCAAATTGGTACAATTTTGGTTGCTGCATTGGGCTCTATCTTGTGATGTCCTACTACGCTGCCATTCTTCCTTTTTTTTTTTGGCACGCCAATGTTAATGGAGACAGAGAATGATTCAACGATGTACCTTATCATCCTTATGGGTGTTATTTTCTTCATCACTTTCTTCAAGTTTGGAAGCATACAATCTCTTTCATCATTTGCTCTAGGCTAGCATTTTTTATGAGATTGAATTAGTTAGCAAAGGTTGCTAGCTGATTGGGACACTTGGGGAAGAAGTGGATGAACCTTTTGCAAGTGAATGATCCTTTTTCTTCTTTTAACCACATATTCCTTTTCTAGTTTCTCATTTTAACCAGACAACATCTTGCAGTGGTTACACGGATTACAAAATTCCAACCAAACTAAATACAGCATTCAGAGTTAACCCATGAATAGCTGCACTGTGGAGTGCTACTAAGGATTAGAAAGCCATCTACCTTTTCCTATCTCATAACTAAATACAGCGTGATGATTCCTATTATTCTCCCTTTTTTAGTCTCTCTTTCTTTCTTTTTTTGTTCCTACTGTTCTTATTTTCCACGTAGCATGCATACCCCTGCGTAGTTTCTTCCCAGAGGTCTGATAATTCCTTTTTTTGGATTTTTTTCCTCCAAATCACTTGACATTCTGCCTTCAGTGGTCACCTGATCAACCCCAGATTCATTTACCTAAGACTCATTCCTCTTATGAGCCAAAAAGAAAATTTTATCCTTATACTTTTTAATCACTGAAAATGTGTTTTGTCCTTTTTCTACCCCTTAAGAGGACGGCAAGATAATTTTTGTCATCAAAAATCTTGATTTTCCTTGATCTTAAGGTCCACCTGCACCTTTGCAGGCCAACCCCAAGTAATCCTGCATTCTATCCTCTGGTACTGTTACAACAAGGCCCTTTGATGTACTTATTTGTCTGGCATTTTTCTTGAGTTTCTTCTTCCAGCAAGTTAAGATTCAAATTCATGATGGTCATCCACAACTTTTTCCACGTGCCTCTCCATTGTGAAGTAAAATATCATTATGATTTTTTTTCATGTTTTACTTGCACGCTTTTTTCTGAAAAACAGAAAACTTCAACTGGATTTGGATCTTTTGCCTCCAAGACTTGATCCTTGTTTTTATTCCACATTCTCTTCTGATATATAACATTGAGTCTTCATGAATAACAACCATCACTAAATTCCAATTGAATTCAGTTTTCACTTTATTTGCCAAGGACAGAGGGATATGCCTTGCATCAATCATAATTGGAAAGTAGTTGTTATTCCCTTCTTATGATAAATGCATATTAATCTTTAAGAATCTTCATATTATTGTCTTTGGTCCATGGCTTGCACCCATAACAACATTCTCATTCTGACATGATCTAAAGTAATTGCTGTTAATGATTTACAAATATATGTTAGGAAGGAAAAGAATCCAACCAACGACTGGGCTGGGCAAATAACGGTTATTGTTTTTGTGATTTTGCTTATTAATGGTTTCAGAGATGATCATGATAACATGATAGAGGCATGATTGAGAGCTTGGATAGTTTAGTCGAATATTTCAGGTCCATAATTGTGCAATTTGTGCATCACCTTTTCTGTAATCAAAATCTCATTGAAGCTGACTAAATATACTGATCTGAGATGGTAAACTTATCATGTCGTAATACATTTTTTCTAATCAAATGAGCAGTGGTAGGCATGCATCTATATCTTCCCTCATAAGCTTTTTCCACTTTGTTCTCTAAATCCTCCTGTTACTACTTATTAAAATAACCATCCATCTTGCTTCAGTTATATCATCTTTTACCAAAACCATGCGATGCATTCTCCTAAGGCTCCCTAACTTGACCGTTGCCCATATTGCACCTCTCGTATTCACTAATTTTGACTCCTTCCCTGAGAGTATTGTGTAAAATATTATATGCAGCATATATTTTAAATTAATTTTCCATGTCAGTTATATGCTGCCGTTATATTTCTCATCTTTACCTATGTTTGGTAACAAATATGCAACATCTTTATATATATTTTTTTTTCAAGGTTGTTGAGAGTGGAGGAAAGAACATAGAAATTGCTGTGATGACAAGAGAGACAGGTCTTCGTCAACTTGATGAAGCTGAAATTGATGCGATTGTTGCTGAGATTGAAGCGGAGAAAGCTGCAGCTGAGGCTGCTAAGAAGGCCCCTTCCAAGGAAACTTGATGTTGGATGTTTTCGTGAAATCCGGGAAACGTTTTGTTTTTCGTTGCTTGTTCTTTGTTCCAAAACCTTTTATTTTATTTGTGTGCTGGATGCTGTGGGGTAAGATGGTAAACTCAAACTTTTTTCTAGTCAGACCTTGTTTTCATGACTGACATTTTTATATATGGCATACCAAAATATGATGTCAATTCCTCCAGACATCTTGATCTGCTGTTAATTTTGTGGTCATCTCCTAATTATTGAGCCAGGTTTGCTTCCCACCATATTGGTTTTTGTGAGAAAAGGAGTTGAGCTCCACCTACTTCATCAAGATAATTAAAGGAGCTCAAATAAAGAGGAATGGAAGAATTAGACAGTACAAATACAATGTTGGGATGATATTTTCTGTGGCTAAGAAACACATCAAGAATACAACCTCATACCATCTGATGTTTGGAGGCCTTATTATTAAAAATATATTTAAAAACATTATATTATTTCTCTCCATCTAGATTCTTCGGTACAAGGTAGCAGCCAAGAACTTGGAGCATGGAAAGTGATTGGTGGTCGGTCTACTTTGTGTTTTCCTACTGTGGTTTGGCATGAACCTGAGATTCCATCTTCCTTTCATGTGTCTGGGTGCATGGGCGGTGGGTTATGATTGCAAGGTAGGTTGCTGTCGAAACATGTCGGAAGTTGAATCGAAAAAGATGCGGTTCTGCTCATGGTCGGAATGGCACTTTGCATCGCTGCAGAGGATTTTCTGCAATCATTGAGTTCAGTTAGGTTGTATGAATATTGAGCTGGATGAATGCCGCAGGCAACTGACGGACGCTTCTGAATTATCTCATCTGGCCGGATCTGGACGACAGTACATTGGCCCCTGCATCAATCTCATCTACAGGAAAAGTTAGACGAGCAATCTGAATGATTTCTCTCAACAGTAAGAATAATTGAAAGGCTATGAAGTTGGAGGCCAAGCTTCTACCAACCATTGACTGATGCAATACTTCAGTTAATATATGCCATGCCAAGGAATTTCAGAAACTATTTGTTTGGTTCAATGCGGAAATGTTTGGTATGATGAGTTAATTGTATGGTAGGCATTTGCATGCTTTGTAGCCCGCCTTACCATTAAAACCATTGGTTCTCATTGCATGGTAGGCATTTGTAGCCTGCCCTACTATTAAAACCACCCATTATTGTATGGTAGGCATTTGTAGGCTGCTTTGTAGCCTGCCTTACTATTAAAACCATTGGTTCTCATTCATTGGTGGCCAGAAATTTTTTTGTCCGCATCCATAAGCTTTATAGAACATGTTAAGTGCTTTAGTCCTGTTAAAATTATGGGTGGTTCTTTGCAATCACGCAGCATTAGAACCTGATGTTTGGTATGGCAATAATTGTGGATCTTGGCACGACCTATAATTTTCTTTTGAGGTTCATCCGTTGCTAAAAACTGATCATCTTGAATGTGAGAATTAGAAGGAATCAAATATAATCTATTATTTTGTATTTTGAATTGCCGGGGTCAAAATTATTGGAAAAAATTGGGGTAGGGGTTCTTGGAGCGGGCGTTGAAGATTAACTGAATAAGGATTTTTAGTTGCGGGCGCTTTTCTACGTTTTTTTCTGAATAATGTTTTCATCTATGATGGTAAAAGGTGGAGATCTGAGACTATTTCCATGAATCTGTACCAAGTTTCAACTGAAGCTTTCGTTAGTGAAAGCGGAATAGCCCCTTCACATGGTATTTTAGACTATAATATGAGTTTTGATGAAAGAGTATAACATGACCATAGGTTAATGCAACAATTGCGTGCAAGTAAGAGTTCTCATACGTTTTGTCTGAAAAATAATCTTTAAAGTCAAAGATTAAAATTTGAAGGGGTTTTCTTGTACTGATCGGGGATGATTGAATTGACTAGGAGATTTTATTTTAAATTTTTGCCAAATAATCAAGAAATTAAGGCCATTAAATCGACATGAAAAGAATGTAAGTTAGCATTGAAGAATGTCCATAAGAAGACTTAAGCTTGGATTTCGAGAATGCTCATGATGATAAAATGTAAGTTAAATTTTGCTACGGTGCTCCGAAGTCTCTTTTAGTTATTTTATTATAGATCTTTTTTTAATCATTTATTTTAAGATGGATGATACTGATGTAGTTATCAACAATCAATTTTAACTAACCACGACTGGTATGATAAATAACCCCAACTTCAGTTGCAATTTAAAAAAAAAAAAAAAAAAAAAAAAATCGATGGAATGTTTTGGAAGTTGTGCCCCTTCCCTCATCCCCCTTCTCTTTCACGATAGAGCAACATCCTTTTTCCCATTGGAGGTCGGCGTGTGGCGGCGAGCCCGAGCGATGGAGGAGGAAGGAGGGTGGCATGTAGCTATGGGAAGACAAGCGGTGGAGGAGGAAAGAAGTAGCCAGCCCGAGTGGCAGTAGGGGAAAGAGGGTGGGGAAGCAAGCAATAGGCCTAATCAATGGAGAGGTGGGCGGATGAGGATGAGTTGAAGGAAAAGGATGGGAGAAAGGCATGGTCTCGTCGAGATAGTTGCCAATGGCGATGTCCTAGGGGGAGGAGCCACAAGCGCCTCGAGGAGGGGGCGGACTAAGGGTGGAGGAGCCGCACATCATAGGAGGTGGGTCGGGGTGCAAAGAAGCTGGAGGTGGAAGAAGACTGAGGAGCCATGGGCAGAAAACTTGCGGGGAGCATGGAAGAGCCATGGGTAGAGAGAGACAGAGGAGCCACGGGCGGCATGCGACGGCAAGAAAGTATGTGGAGGTGAGAAAAAACTATGAAAAAAATAATTAAAGATAATAAAATATTATTTTTATAAAAATATAAAATATAAAAAAGTGATAGTAGGATGATATTTTAAATATTTTTTATAATAAAATATTATTAAAGGAGCAGTGGAGCAAATCTCTCGTTGACGGATCATCTGAACGATGAATTTTCACTTTCCTCTTTCCCGTCCAAATCTCTCGCCTCAAATAAAGCGTAAGAGTAGAGATTTTTGTGATCAGTGAAAACAATGTTGCAATTTCTTTGGAGGCAAGATATTTGCTGAGGTGAGCTTGGGCTTGACTCAAGATCGGGAAAGTTAATGTCATCGGGTACACGACTGACCTTCCACTGTTATGATCATTCTCATCATAGCATGCACCATCTGCAGCAATCGTGATGCGTGTGCAAAAGTTGGGTTGGATCAATCAAGTGAATAATTATTCACATAATCAAACATTCTAAGCATATCTCTACAATATTTATTATAAAGCAGACTCCCAGACCATCCTTGCAATTGCTTGTCCCCCAAGGTGGGCCATGCAGTAATTAGCAAATTTTCTTTCAATGATGCATCCATTCTCATTCTAATTTTTTCCTCTCTTAAAAAAGGAAACGAAAAAAATGCATCAATAAGATAGTTGCGCATCTGTCGATATTGAATTAGATCGAGATTACATCCATCCCTCGGGCTTCTCATGTATGTTGCACTACTTACATGCAAAGATCATGAATCTAGCTAATGGAATTTAGACCTTCTCAATATATCTGCATTTTAGTTTCAGATTTAAGCAAGTCTGAATCCTCAATAATACTCGGCATAGGTGATTCTTATAGTTGGTAAGCTAAAATTCATAGGCTAAACCTGTTGCTTCAGGTATAGAGTATTATCTCGGATCAAGCATGGTTAATCAGTGCACAAGCAAGGTTCAAGTTTTGACATGGTAGATATGAAATCAGTGCAATACGTAGGAGATTTCGCAACATATTATAGTTGGTTGAGTCATGAAGTGCTATTCTAACATCATGTTAGCTGGGTGAAATTTTCTTGTGTAATTAACCCTTGCCCTGTATCATTTAATCATTTTTCCCAGTCCTATCTAGTAGGCCCAACATGAGGCCCTTAGTCTGGAACAGTATAAAGCTTACAGACCCCTAGACAACCTCGGTCCTAAAGATCTGTAGGAGCCTCAGAGGAACAGTATGGGAAAATGACAGTAAAAGGGAAGGGAGGGTGGATAGGGGAAGCAACTGAACTTAGACGTTAAAAGAAAGTAATGCATGCATGCATCGTCGAGTTGCTTAATTTGGAAGAGTCTTTGGGTTGCTGATAAGGCCAGGAAGTTAGAGGCGGCTTTTGTCAAGTCTCCTTCCACCCCAAGTTTGCGTTATGAGGACCCACCAACCATCACATTCCCCCACGTAAATCTCATCTAAAGGAACCAAATAGTATCAAAAGGTTCGTAAAGATTTTAAGGTGCGACTGCCACCCAACGTTAGTTTGGATGGTCGATAATCCCGCTGTGTAGGCGAGTGGTGGGGTTTCCACTCTGTCCTCACGAGTTTCCCCTACGAGCTCGATGCTTATCCAAACATATATACCAGATGCCAAGAAGCGACTTCGTTGTCTGACAACTTGTTTGGATAAGAAGAAATCAGATTAAGATGAAGAGAACGATTTCTGATTCTTTCGTTATGAATGGATAAGAAGAAACTTTACTTTATCCTCTTCTCCTAATCAAAGTAATATTAATTGGATTAAGGAAGTTATTGTTGTAAAGCAAAGAAATTCTGTCCGGTGATAAGTCACATTCAAAACACCTGCAAAACTTTTCATCAGGATATTTGAATAAATTTATTCATCTATAAGTACCATTAATTCCTACTCCACAGTGAAAAACTATTCCTCCATCCAAATACTTCAAATCCAATTAGAAATGAATAAATGTCAATTTTTTTTTTTTTTTAAAAAAAAAAAGCTTTTAGATTTTTTCTAACATTTCAATTTTTCTTAATTTTTTTTTTATTGTTGCTTTATCTGGCGAGTAAAATTACTAGATATTTAATTCGAATAAAACTAAATAAGTGGTTATATATAGTATTCAGATCTAGTTATTTCCAGAATAACAGTGACGACAGCGGATGAAAACCGGCATTCCACGGGATATTTGGAAACCAATGTCGATATATCAAATCCGAAGTTGGAACGATCGAGACAAGCACTGCCAGAAAAGGAGAGGAGAAGACTGGTTGGATCCGGGCCTACGAGAGACAAAGCCTCATCGGATAAGTGTTTGCTATTGAGAGTAGATAATTTTGATATATTTCTTTGAGTTGTTTGCAACTTTTCCAATGCCACGTGTAAAGTGATCAGATTGGGGAGAAAACAGCATCTATTTAAGTGGATAATAAAAGAGCCCACGTTGATCAAAGTCCCCTTCATAAACCATGCACGTAAGCACAAAAAGAGTCCCCACTATTTCTGTGTTCTTCTGAGGAAACTCACTATCATTGTGTGGTGGTGCCTTGAGGATTAGCTTAATGTCTCTTTATCCTCTCCGTTCTCATTGTGAGTGGGGAAGGATAAGGTCCGAGGAGAAAATGGCCCCTCCATTCCACCCCCTCTTCCATTAATGGATGTGGTGGTTGGAATTTTAAAGTTCCACCTTTGAAATTTAATGTGGGTCTAAGGTCAGGGACCAAGAGATGTATGGTGTACCACTGTTTGGATTCGAATCTATATGGAAAGATTTGTAGTTGCATACCACTGGTCATGCAATTGGCAGTGCTAGATGATCTACGGCCCATGCTGTATTGCACAAACTTTGTGGTATGTCCCTCGGTATGTCACTTCCAGGAAGAGACTGAACTAATTGGTCCAACATATCGATGGTAGGAGTCCCACCAATGGAACAATAGTCCACTTGGATGTGGAACCATTCAATTGTTTCTTTTGAAGGAAGAATTTTCTTAGTTGAAATGCCCAAGTTTTCATTGGTTATAAGAATGGTAGAACTATGATGTCGAGAGGTGTTGAACTTGGACTAAAAATAGAAGAACGAAGAGTGTGCGATAGAACTAATTATGGTGAGGCAGAAATTCCACCATGACCCATGGGTATGGTGAAGCCTAATAGCCATGGGTATAAATTTCATGAATCGGTTTTCTTTGAATGGTGATGGATGGTTAATGGAAGAAGAGAAGAGATGCACTTTTTTTTCACAGGACCAAATCATCATCTAGAATAATCACTGACTTTCACAAGCGCACTCACAAACTCTAGAAATCTATCAATAGGAAGAAGAGAAAGAATATAAAGAAAAATAAGGGAAGAATAATTTTCAAAATAAATTTTCATTACTCAATAAATTCAAGAATGATTGCATTAGAAGTTTTAAGAATGTAGTTATAAATTGTATAAGAACTCTTTTCTTAGACCTCCCATATGAATCTATCATATTTAGTATTATAGGTTCCTAATTTTATTATAATTCTAGTAATTCTAGCTAAATAATTGCTGTTGCTGAATTGTGAGGTAAAGCCGGTAAGACCAAAATGAGGTTGAGGTCAACGTAACAATTGTTGCTTCTCAGCTGTTGAATTTGAAAAGTAGTATTTTTTATTGAAAATTTTTTGATGGAAATTTTTTGGTGCTCCAGTTAGTCGAAATCTAAAGAATAATGAAAGAAAGCAACAATAATGAAATAATGAGAATAGTAGAATAGGACTTGAAAGATTGAACTTGTAGTTCCCTGTTTTTCCTTATTTATAGAAGGATATCAGTAGTCATGTTTGCGACAAATGGTATGTATAACTATATAATAATGATTAGTTTATAATTTAAATAAATTATAATGGCTAACCACGTGCTTTTATCGTTACGAGCATTTTAATCATGAAATAATAGTTTAGACTAACACAACCATACCTTCAGATCATCCGTATTTGAGATAAGAAGGTAGGTTATATCGAGTTCATTATATTTCAAATAATATTGAGATCAATTAAAATATTCTTTGCATCAATAATAAAAAAAAAAAATTGAAAAAAACAAAAAAAACAAATGGTAACACTGGAATTCGGAACCAAGACCACAAAATAATTTGTGGACTACGGCTTCCGTGGCAACAGAATGTTTCCTCAGCATCTCCATGCCCTGTTTCTTTCAATTATTAAATCTTAGATGTGACTTGACTTTGAAACACCTACCGACATGTACGTCAGATCAAGTGGAGCGGCGCACAAGTCCTAGTTTTGAGAGGAGATCAAGGGGCCCTCAAAACGGGCACGGGCACGGGCACGTCGGGGCCTATAAATGGGCTCGCCTCGAATGGACTCGCCATAAAATTTCCTCATCAAAAAAATCCAAATCCTGCAAAAAAATCACGATCCTCAGTACGTTCCATGATTCGCCATGCAGATTTGTCCCGCGGAACTGCCCAAAAGTGCATTAGAATCTTCTACTCGTCATTGCACGACCCATCCTTTCCCTAATGTAACTGTGCTAAGTTTTGTATTTATGTAATTGGAGGTATCATGTTAACACCTATACATTTTTTTAAAAAAAAAAAAAAAAAAAAAAGACCATGAGACACCGTCGTATTTATTATGGCTTTTTCATATACGTTAAAAGCATTAGAAGAATTTTTTTAATTAATATTTCTAACGCAATATATCTTATGTAAACATAAAATAGTATTACATTCTACTACTAAATTTTAATACAATTTTTTAACCAATTCTATCTGCTTCTATAAATATTTGGCATTTTACTAGATGCAACTTTTATAGTCTGGAAACTCTCAAATTGAAAAGAGTCAAGTGATTCTATCCAAAAAAATTAATCGAGTGATTCTATAAAATAAGTTAACTTATTAATTACTTAAATATGATATACCATTAAAAGTCGTGCATAATATGTCTGTGCTATGGTTTGTCTCTTCTTGATCGCTGAATGCAATATGGATTGCTAATTGTTGCTTCTAAATCTCTCGACTTGAGGTCGGTCGATAAGAATAAAGAAGCTCGACCATCGAAAAATATGAGATCGGAGAAGATCTTTACTGGAGCTTTGTTCGTTCATCTGCAATAAAGTTCCTATCGAAATATTCTTTGGTAAAGACTCTCCGATGCTCAAGTTAGAAGATTGAAGAACAATGAGAAAAGAAAGCGTCGAATTAAATGGCCTACCTGAAGGGTCCTCGAACTCCTTTATTTATAGGGGAGGAGTTGAAGTCATACTAGTTTCGGACTCTAACGGCTTTCTAAGTTTGTCACCCTGTATTGATTCGAAAGATTTTTTTCCTTCTTGGGAGACGGGATTACAAAAGATTCTTCTTTATTGGAGTTTTTCAATTTGAAGAGGACGCAGCTTCAACAGGAATGATTGTAGGTTGATCATTGACGAGCTATGAGCCTATTCATATAGCTCGACGGTCGACCTAAACTCGATGAGGACGAGGTATGAAGGCCTACCTTATTTTGCCAGGAGGCGATCTTCAATAGATCGATCGGAGTTGTAGATCGGCTAAGCTGACCTACAGCTAACCACGAGCGAAATGTTGCATTGTTCCGCTCAGATGATCTATTGGGGTAGGTCGGCAGCCGACCCTAAACAGGTCGAGGCCAAACCCGCCCCATTCCACAACACTAATCAATATAACAAAGTATGCAAAGTGATGAGGTTTTTTTGGATAACTTCATGAGCAATGATGTTGTACTGGATAATTAAATAATCCAATAATTATTCTATTCTATGTTTTTGGAAATATATTATCCAAGAACCAAACCTAGAATCTTTGATTGTTGAATAGAGATGTATGTGGATTGGAGCAAGCCTTAGTTCACCACTTCCCTTGCTATTAGAAGTTTGGATTGTGATCGTAAAGATTTATGCATTACAACTAGGATTTTAGAGAATCTATTCTAACCTTTGTGATATTATTGAGATTCATTGCCAAATTCTAATCTTGTTAGAATTTTGTTGATTGATCATTAGTTTTAATAACTTTAGAATTTGAATTTATGTTAAGTTAGGTCGAGTCTTAGACTCAATATATTTGAGTTTATTCTTTTAGTTAAGGTAAAATAATGATGCTGTTATCTTTTTTTTCGATACATATGATATTTTTATTTTTTAGTAGGAGATATTGATATTTTTATGGGAAAGAGAGTATGGTTTTATAAATAGGAGGAGAGGGTGACATAAAGAGTAAGAGAGAATTCTTTTAAATAGGGCAAGATATCTTGAAGAGACATGAGGTTTTTTTTGTAAAGAATCAAAAGAGTCAGCTCATTACTTTAGCTTTTATTTTTTTTTAAATAAATTTATTTTTCTCTCAAATTTTTTCTTCTGCTACTACTGTTGGTTGCTTTAATTGGTGTTTGCTCTGGGTCTCAAACTGGCATGTTTGTTCTACTCCGAGTAGTATACCATTCTATAGATACATGACTAGTATATATTACTCAATAATTATCCACAATAACTTCAATCCCTATAGTAATGCCGGGCAAGGATCACTGTGCCATGATAAAAAGCAACACCATGCAGCGAAAGCACATCTTCTGAAATTATAAATCAGATTTTGTGATCCATGGGTGTTTTATGCTTCTTAAGAGGTTACATCTTTATCATGTCCTCGTAGATTCATAGAAAAAATTGGTTTAGCTGACACAACAAGCTTTTGACCAATTAAAAGTAAAAAATATGACCATCATAAGCCTAGATTGGGCCTACGTATTGCATGCACCAGATATAATTAGACCGCATCAAATCCTACGATAGATAACACGCCACGCTATCTTTCGTATTTCGCCAATCCCCAATTACATGTTATCCACCGGGATTTGCCCCGGTTCACTTGCACCTGGTGCATGCAATAATTTGGCGATTGTGGGGTGTAAACTCCATCCATCCATAAGTGGCCAGGCAGGCACTTACTTCCACTTGAGAGTGTGTGTGTGGTTGAGACCGGATTTCCACAGCACATGTTTTGATGAATATGACTTTGGGTTGTCCTTTCTCCACCTTTTTTCCAACTAGTTGGGTCACGTAGTTCGGACCTACCAATTTAAGAGACAGGCCATGTTGGACGACATTTCTAGTATTTCTATGGTCCACAAAATAATGATCACGCTTTCCAACTAAAAGGGCAGGTTTGAGAACCCTCCCACTCTCTCCGTCTAAAATCTTGCTGACTTAAAACAGTGCCGTCAAGGTAACGCCTATAATGAGTCACGAGATATCTCAACTACCTAATTTTGAATAAATAAATAATTAATATTTTATAGTCTGACATTCTTTTTTTTTTATTTATCTGAATCCGAATTCTTTTCAAACTTTTGTCATATTTTTAGTATTTTCTTTAATTCTTTTAATTGTAATCTCCAGCTTAATTGCTCTAAAATTAATGCTGAAACTTGTCACTATGATAAAGGATGATGTTGATAATAACATTGGAGTACGGTATGCCGATGAGAGGGCCCTGCCACCTACAGGCACTTGGAAGTTGGAAGTTAGCCCCTGAAATGGTAAAAGGATTTGACTTTTCCAAAGTTGTCTATGAATTAAGGTTCTTTGTTATGATTTGCATTTTCTAAATAAATTATTTATGATTACATTCTTTTCAAGGACATCTCTTAGATTTTACGTTCATAATTTTTCAAGATTTCTCTTAGCAGTTCTTGCAGAACTCAACTACCTACCTAGGAGAAAAATCAACAAATGACCAGTTCTCCCAAATATATATATATATATATATATATTTACAATATGATTTGATGTATCTAAGCATGTCAACCTAATTACTCAGAAATGCAATTATATCATCTTTCATAAGATGGCAATTCATATAATATTGTTTGTCATTTTATTTTACAGTTTTAATTATGACACTAACAATACTGCTCTACCGAACTAATCAAATTATTAAAATCCTTTATTTTCATTTCTCACTTGGAAACCAGATATTATGCCTAATTTTATGGGGACCGCTATACACATTCACATTTCAGCCATTTTCAATTTGGAATTCAAATACTCCTGTGAACTGAAGCTGGTGGAGACCTTATTATTTCTTCTTAGAAAGAGGGGTCATCGAGACCACCTCATGAATCGACTACAATTACGTGTATAATCTATAACCTTTATTTTTATAGCTATTTTTAATTTAATCCCCGATCTAGTTCCAGAATATAAAACCCAAAAAAAAAGTGCATAAGAAATAGAGGACAAAACGCTAGTTCTACCTTGGATTAAATGTTAAATGTTAGCTATACATGGTTAACGAAAATGTCCGTTTTAAAAAAAAGAAAAACCAATTAATAAATATTATAATATATATATATATATATATATATATATATATATATATATATAGAGAGAGAGAGAGAGAGAGAGAGAGAGAGAGAGAGAGAGAGAGAGAGAGATCTTCTTTTCAGCTCATAATGAACGCGTCAAAAAGTAGTCTCCGTATTTTCTGTTTAACAAAGACGAACTCAAAGCAAGCAAGAAGGAAGAAAACCCATGCTTCTAGAAGCATAAATATAAATTAGAGGTAGGTGTTAGGTTGAGAGGCGGTAGAGGGCGTCCGGTCAACGCGTGCACCCATGCATACGCCATGGCTTCTTGGAAGGCCAGAGAAGAAAAGGAAGACCTCCATCGATGGCCTTGGGAAAATGGAAGCTCTCTTAGTATAGTGCAGAAGAGTGCGTTCTCGCGCGTCTGGCAGGTAGCGTGCGCATGGGTCCCGGCGAAGGCAAAAAACGATGTCACATGCGCCGACCTGTTGGCAAGGGCTAACGTGGATGGGCCGCCAATCACCGACCTTGACAAGGGTTTGGGAGTAGGTAGCTCCTGGCCATCCACGGACCCGCATCACAAATGATAACTGACCAAAAAGAAAGAAAAAAACACACCTTGATCCAAGCTAAAATGGTATTACCTCACTACTTGTTGACGCAGCATTTGTAGTGGTTAGGTTGGTACAGAATTTCTAGGTCCTTTGTCTGGGACGTACATGAGACTTAATTAAATTGTAGACTTGCATAAATTAAGGCCATGTGTGTGAATGTTGTCATTAATTTGGTATTTCACATGGTCGGCATAATTTAAAGATGGAAGGTGGGTTTCAGTTATTTGGAGGGCAAACGAGCGAGCTATTTGTGATGAGCTGGTTTGAGTTTGGCTCGCTCGATTAAAAAAATGAGCCAAGCTAGAGCTAGGCTTAATTAGGATCCTCGAGCTCGGCATAAATTAACTTAAAATCTTGATTATAATAATATAATTATAATATTTTAATCATAGGATTAAAATATGTATAATCGAGATAATTATTCGAAATTATATAACAAAAGGTTCTGAATGATATCAAATTTCTATAAATATTTTAAAATAATTTGTTGAGTAGCCCGAGGTCTACTCGATACAAAATGAGCTGAGCTAGAGCTTGGCTGAGCTGATATTCAGCTCATTTATATTGTACTTGGATCTAGTAGCTGGCTTGCATCAAGCTCAATTCATATGCATCCAAATGCTGACCCCTAAATTTGCTGAGCAAAACAGTGATAAAGATCACCACTTGATCTCAGGTTATTTTACATGGCTACCCGGGTCATGGAAAGCTGAATCCTATTGAGTTTAAGTTGGTCCCATTTTGTTGAGGGAGAGTAGTATTGATCCTCTTTGGTTGGGGCGGGGGGTGGCACAGCAAAACCTTTGAATTGAAACTTAAAGATAAGACTACAAAGTAAAATTATGAACCGAGGCATGCTCTAGAGTTTTTTATTTTTTTCCCTCAATCTTTGGAGGTGCATTCCAAAAATTTAGCCTAGGGTAATTATAGTGCAGCTCCACGTAGGTAAAAAGATGTAGAGTGTAAAATTTCTTGTAAAGGGTCAGGTTTGGTAAGTCCAAATTGGATCCTATGCATAGAACCAACTAAAGATAAGACTATATTATTGTTTTAGATAATGCATCCTTCCTGAACCACTTCCAGCCATGGTGTAACCATGAGTCTTGGCTCTAGTCAAGGGGCACAAGAGGTGGCAATTCTAAAAGTCCAAGCAAATTGAAAGGCAAACTTATTAGCATGGCCACAGGAAACAGGGAAAGGGTGGCGGGGGGGTCCGCCACTAGCGTCATGCATGCATTGTTGGTGGGGGTTGGAATTATTTTTAGGCTTGATGTGGATAGCAATGATTTAATATAAACAGGGGATGGAGAAACAATTAAACTAGGAGTATAGTATATTGATAGCCCAATGATCGACCAATGAGATGGTAAGCAATGCCCTACTCTTTGAGTCACATATTTGAAGATGGAACATGGAAGCTTCTTCAGCCTACCTAACCTGTTGAAAAAGTGAAAGGTGGGTGAAGCTTGGAAAAGGACTCCTTCGGTTGGACGTTTCTCTTTGGAATTTGGTTCTCCCTTCTCTCAAAAGCCAGCATTCAGTTCATCAATATATCATATCAACCAAGAATGGCTTCATCACAAATAATAATAATAATAATAATAAATCATCAAGTGACCTTTTTTTTTTTTTTTTTTGGTATCAAGAGATGTGCCGTGATAAGATAAGCTAGACCAGGGAAAAAGGATTGGTTTAAGATGGTGTTGATAAAATAAAATCAGCTAATAGACTGACACTGGCAAACATGTTTCCATGCAGCCCAGGTGTTTTTCCAAAACGGTTGGAAAACAAGGTCAATTTGCTCTAAAGAGAGGGTGTAACACACCAAACGCTTGAGATCACCTAAAACATAACTGAAAAAACCGATCAAAGAATTTATTATGAAGGACAGAAACCAGTAAAATATCACTACAGGAATTCATGGAAGTTCGTGTGCCATTCGGACGATTCTTCTAAACAAAATAAAGATCTCATTTTCCTCATCATTTTGTCCTGTTCTTTTCATCGATACCTACCTTTGTTTTGCCATTAATTCCAACAGTTACCGCATGATTTGATAGCCGAAATGGTCAAAAGAACAAAATTCATGTTTCCTTCGAAAAATGGTCTAAATTTAAATTTTGATATTATATGGCTTCAATTACCACATGCCGACCAATCCATTGCACTAATTTCAGTTTTGTGTTGGACATGATAACTTAATGATGATTAAACTCTAGTTTTTGGTAATAATTACCAATAAACCATATTCAATCACTGATGCGGATCTAATCGGAATCAAGCGCGACGAATTGCATTGAAGAAACATCAAAAGGCAATAACGTGTCAGATAATATAATCGGTGATTTGATTTATTCTTGGATATGAATTAGATGGTGGAACAAATCAACTACCATGGTGGGAATTAGGGATTGTTGGTTAGAAGAAGAAAAGGGAAAACATGTCCGAGGGCCACGAATCTTGGTAGCCGAACACCTCCCTCGAATGGTCCATTTAGAGATCACCGGAATACAATAATCCGTCCCGGAAAAAAGAACGGTGAATTGGATCTTGCTTGTTATATTATATTCAGGGTGGAAAATCATATATGGTTCCAAAGAAGAGTGTCATGGATGGAGGCTCTCTAGCATATATATCTTCTATAGATTTCTTAAATTGGTTCTTGAGAACAACCTTTCTTAATTTGTTATTAATTACAATTATTATGTTTACCCAGGGTGGATTGGAAACCCAACTGCAATATGATCCAAAAGAAGATCATCGATTACGGTTCTCTAGTGTCTCCCCCTGATCACCATTCTTTATTGAGAATGGCTACCTACCCTCCCCACCATATCCGGCTTCTCCTCCTCTCACCTCTTATCCACAGACCACATGCATTGAATGAGATAGGCCAGGACGCAACACTAGGATGCAATAAGAAAGCTTACCCAACTTGGCCCCAAAAAATATTATTACCCGAGCTAACGTATGTCTGTAGTTTTCCCATGTTTTACACTTTTGTTATGCTTATCTTTACCATCCTGCCACTTAAAGCAATCATATAGAATAAGAAAAAGAAATACATGTAGCTGTACAACAGGACGTAAAAAGAAAACTAAGAATCAGGAACGGAAGATGCTATAATGTCAAAAAAAAAAAAAAAAAAGGGACAAATGGGAGGAATTCATGCAATTGTTATGAATAATCAGAGACATCTAGTATTATATGTTCTAATAATTATACAAAATAGAAAGAAGAGAAAATAAAGAGATCCTCAAGATGCAAGCTCTTGATATTTCCTCCCTGCTCTCCCCCTAACCTCTAAAGTCTAAAATTCTGAAATACTCCTTTCTCTATATTAATTCATCTTTAGGCTTCGGTAATCTAGCACTGCGGTGCTGAGGCAAAGGAAGCCATTACACTTGCACTCGTTGCTCTTCTGCAACCCCAAGCTGCAGCTGAAACAAAGGGTTCCCTCCCTCTTCACAGGCTCCAATGACTCTTGTTGGACGGGAGGGCCTATACAAAGCTCTAAATTAAGGTCTGGACACTTCAGCTGCTGCTGCTGCTGCCGCCGCCATGTCGATGACTCCTCACTGCTACTCCTCTCCTCATGTCCAAACGCAGCACCCTTCTCCTCTCTCCTCTCGAAGGAGATGGTTATGTTGGAAGAAGCATGCTCGTTGATCGGCCGATGGGTTGCCGGGTCTACTCCTCGACTCAAAAGCTTCCTTTTGATGTGAGTATTCCAGTGGTTCTTTATCTCGTTGTCTGTCCTTCCTGGCAGCCTTCCAGCTATCAGAGACCATCTGCACCAATTCACATATATATATATATATAAGATCGGGAAACCATTCATGACAGGGTATCAGAGAGAGAATTTTTTTTTTTTTAATTTAAATTTTGCATGAAGAATTTTTATTATATGAGGAACGTTGCAGTAATTAACTTACTTGTTGCCAAGGAGGCTATGGAGCTTAATGATGAGCTCGTCTTCGTCTTCGGTGAAGTTGCCTCGCTTGAGGTCAGGACGGAGGTAATTGATCCATCGGAGGCGGCAGCTCTTGCCGCACCGGAGGAGGCCAGCGGCCTTGGGGAGGGAGCGCCAGCAGCCCTCACCGTGGGCTCGGATGTGGGCGATGAGGCGCTCATCCTCCTCCTTCGTCCATGCCCCCTTGTTGGTGTGGGCTTTCTCGCAGCATGGAGATCTTCCCATGACTCTTTAGTGTTTTTTCCCCCAACTTCCTCTCTCTCGTTCTCTCACTCACTCTTCCCCCTTCTCTGCGTGCACTGTAAGCTCTCTCTTGGAAGGGGGATGGGGATTTATAGGCGTTTGACTCCGGCTGAAAGGACCGGAAGGGGTAGGAGTTTGGGAGAGAGTTTTTCTAGAAGCGAGTTGGTGAGAAAAGGTTGGAAGGGGAGTGGCTGGTAGTTCTCCTCACCCATCTCTTCCTCCTCCCAAGTCATGACATCATCACCTGTTACCAGTTAAAGAAGGCACAACCACATCAGTGGTGCCTACACCCTTTGGTAGGTGCAAAGTGAGGTTGTAAGCAGTGGGAATGACAAGGCTTGATTCCCACCCTACTTTTTTGGTGTTTTTTTTTTAATGCTCTGTACTTGACGGTTCTTCACCATAATTTCATATTCTTCTCATATTTTATTGTTTTGAGAAAGAAAAATATTATGGTTCAAGTGGTTGCACTCTTCCAGATGGAGGACTTAAGTTGGTGGCACATGTTAGGTATAATTTTTAGTTGGGCGTTACCTACAGCTAAGTTGGCGGACCAATTCAATTGCAAAGCAGCACACATAAAAGTACATGTATTGCATTCATTTCTAATTTATTCATCTTCATGTACATTGCTTCGTGATTAGATTAGTCCATTAGCTACAGGGACGATCTGATCCAACCAATAAACACTCTACATATTGCTCCAAGCATTTAAAGCAAACAATTCTCACATTAATTTTTTAAAATTATTGAGGGCTATTGTTCTTAAAAAATAACATAAAACACGAGTAATTGATGATATGAAAAGTGGAGATAGGCTAATAATCCAACGATGAGAATTTTTATACTTATTCAAGCTACAATTGTACATGCATTTTGCAAGTGAAATAAGTCATGGAGCAACCATGATTCTCCAATTAATTATTTAAAACAAAAAAAAAAATAGATAATGGCTATAGTTTATTGAGATCATGAATTAATGAATCCATATCTGCTACGTCAACAATAAAAGACTTAATCAATTCAATCAACTAGTACCCTTTAAGAATTTTTGATTATTTATGCATGCTCTGATATTTAATTAATTGGTGTGTTTGTCAAATATGGTGCCTTGTTTCTTCCCTTAGTATAGGAGCCCGAAATAGGTACAATATATCCCGTTAAATATAGATAAATCTGAGCTAGTCATCGGGATGAAAAGTTTGCATTATATTGTACGATGCTTCCTATATATGGAGTTACCAAAGGCTTAAACTGTTTTAGGATGTAGATTTGCAAAACAAGCAAAATAGAGAAATTGATGCTGTGGGGGAGAGAAGAAATATTTAATTAGGGGGGGTGGGTGTCCGTATCGAGAATCTACATCCTAGGGAACAGAAGGTTAGGATGGCCTTGTCAAAATCCACGTGCCCTGTCCAAAGCTAGACTATGGTTTAGCTGATGAAAAAGAAGAAATATCTTAAATATGCTCTTTAGGCTTTGTGAGTGCAATGACCCATGGTGTGATATGCTAGATATTCTGAATATATCTTCAACCCCGTGATTCCGAAGCTTTTGCAATTGTGGTGTCTACTTCAGATTTAGTTCATTTTTATCTAAAGTTTGGAGTGGGTTAGGTAGAGCCAACTTGACTTATACTTGACCTAGACCAAAATCTGAATCTCTAGGTTGAGCTTGGCCTTCAAGCCTAAATGCAAGTTTCAACTTTCAAGTTCGAGTCGAGGTAGGCTAATGTGATTAAACTTAATCGGTACAAAATTTGCATAAGATATACATTTGCGCAAAAAAAAATCTAAATTTGCTATTTTCTAGCCTTGAAAATCAGATCCATCAGATGTAAATATTTTGTTTGATGAAAACCATCACCGATAAATATAGTAACGTAGACCCCTGATTCTTTTTCTTTCTTTGAGATTAGGAGAGGCTCATCCTCATCTTTCTGCTCTTATACCTACCTTGAGTCTTTGCAACACTAGTATTTTACACACTTGAGGTCGGATACATCCATAGACATGGGTAAATGTTCATCTATATGTTGAGGTGGAGTAAGTCCAGATACCCGATGGAGCGGATGCCGTAATTATGCCATCGAGATGTTTGAGAGTCCTAGATATGCCCAAGGTGCCAAATGTAGGGAATGTTATCTTCAATGATTAAGTAGTCTAGATGGATTTTGGATCTAGTCTACTTCAGTGCAAATAAGACGGTTCTATAATGTATTATGGAGGTTTTAGAGAAGGGTGAGGAAATGATGTGGCTGTGATATTGGCTTTTGGTAGAACATCAGAGGTGGTGTAGGTAGAAGTTTATGTATAAGACAAAGATGAAATAAATCTATTGGACCATTTGATCATCCAATATGAGTGTTAGATGCAAATCCTAAGTTTGGGATATCTAAGATCTATAGGCACATGGTTGGCATGTTGCACATATAGATTTTTTATAAAGTGAATTGTTTTTAAGATTACGAGGGCTAAATATTATCCATCCTCGGAATGACAATAGGTAGTACCATCCAAGCAAGTACTTGATGATTCTGAATTTTCATTTTATACTTGCCTGCAATGCACGGTGAATCTTGAGATTCCAATGTCTTCTTTTTTTCCTCCAAAAAGAAGAAGAATTTTGAGATTCCAATCATGTTTGATATCATTATTGAAATAATTCGTTATGGATCTCAAAGTCTATTACACCTTGGAGGTGGGCCAAAGAGGACTAAGTAGTTTAAACACACATGAGAGCTACTCTACTGCGGTACAAAAAGGACGTTGTTCTAGAATGTGCAAGGTAAGGTGGAAAGGAGGAGGTTAGAGGGATGGTGTGGTTGAGGTATGGGCTTTGGTTCACCTTCCACCTCTTCCCACATCCTTCTGGTGCAACTCTTTTAGTTGCTAGCAAGCAAGTGGGGGTCAGGGGAGGAGGAGGTTGGTTGGGCATTTTTATTGTTGTGCGCTTTCCCAATGGAGACACAGCATTCCCCACCATGCATGGCCTCCTAGATATCCACCAGACCACCACTCTGCTACCCTCCTCTCTCTGCTCCCCTTGCCACACGTGTTATTCCAAATAATCTCCATTTCTTATGCTACATCCATGCCAAGAAAGGCATATTAGCCCAACCACACCTCATGCTCTTTGGCTTCCAGCCACCTGCATCAATATACTCAAGAATTACCCAGAAATGGCCCTCCACCATCGATAAATCAAAAAAAAAAAAAGAGACAAATTATTGTGGTGGATGGGAGGAAAATTTTGGGAGTTCATGAGCTCCACGCGCTCTTCAGTTGAGTCAAGTCCACGTAGAAGTCATCAATCATCCAAGACTTCACCAAGTCTACAAATCTGTCGGTCTCTGGAGTTATCATTTTCTCGTTTGAGAACATCTGGACTCTATTACTTGATCGACGGCATCTGATTGACTGGTCTAGATCGAGGCTTGGACGGGGTCTTAGACTTTCCAGCTAAGTCCACATAAATCTTACCTAACCTAACTCACTGACAAAATTGGTTTTTAAGATATGGAAAAATTAGCTGCAATTACCTCATACTAAATCTGTTCCTAGTCATTTGAAGTCTACTCTCACCAAACTTTGGTGGAATTAGTGAGCATGAACGGAAACTTGTTTTATATGGCCTGTACCCCTTATCATGCTTATCTACTTAAAATGTTGATTAAAAAAAAAAAAAAAGGGGTCCTTTTTTTCAAACAAACCAATTTCTGTCCTTGACCTAGCCTATAGGTCTAAAGGGAAGGAGCTTATTGCGTTGGGCCACCGGATTCACCGGCAACCCTAGTAATTAAGTGTTTTAACGATAACAAATCCACTCAAAACAAAACTTGAACAAAGATGCATAAACTTAATTACGTTCCCCACCATTAGAATATTAACAATGGGAGTTATATTAGTAGAAATTAGAGCACATTTGGTTCGGAACTAGAATAGGAATTGGAATGGCCATATCTCCCAACATGTTTAGTTTGTGACCAGATTAGAACCCAAATTGGAATAAAATTTGAATCCTAGGAAAGAATATAGATTGGGTTTCAGGGGATTGAGGCACATTCCTTTTTTTTTTTGTTGGAATCGAAATGAAAATGAGACTACTTCCAATCAAATGGCTGAAATGAAAGTCATTAATTCATATTCTCATTCTATAATCCAATTCTGCCCAACCAAACATGCACTTAGCTCTTAACTACTTGGATATGGATGATGACATATATCTATATCACGAAAGAATTGACTTTGTAGTTGTTTGGTGAAAAACCAAATTGATGGTAAGATATGCTACAACCTTGCACAACCAAAGATTTGCTTTTCTAGCCGCATCACTTTTTTACCATCAGGAATCAGGCATGGTTAGCATAAGGATAAGCAAGTAGTAACTCTCAAGTTTGAGTTAATGAACAAAGATTGCCATGAGAATTTTGTGAATCAAAAACCATTCACAGGTCATGCCCGTCTTTTGGAGCCCCATGTAACAGGTTTTATCTCCCACGGTAATTGATGCGCAATCCCACACCAATTGATGCAGCCAGGGCCACGTTAACTGAACCTCGACCCAGCATTTAATTTTCCTTGGGTTGGGCCTGCATGATTCTGGGCAACGATGGACTTCCGTTGGTTTATTTCCATTCCAACTCTAAAGCAGGTTCGATTGCTAAATATCAAACCAATTTTGAAACGGGAAAAAAAAAAAAAAAAAAAAAAAAAAAAAAACTTTTCTAATGTACTTTAGGAAAACTTAACATGCACGATATATATACTTTTTTAAAATATATATTTTACTAGATTTGGAGATATGCAAGGTATATGATTTTTTTAAATAAAAATTGGACATGATTTTATCTATTTTTTCGTCTCCATTTTTGGAGCAAGAAAGGAATCCCTTTGTTGAATACATACATTACGAGTAAAAAGGAAGGGGAGGAAAATGGCATGGCAACTTTTTCCTCTATTTTTTTAGCATCGGGTTAACCTCCTATAAAACATGAGAGAAATTAAATCATGAAGGTTGGAGAAAGGGGGTGCAGTTGAGCTAAGCTTGATCGAGTTTAGATCCAACCAAACTGAGCTTGTAATTCACTTTGGGCTTGAGAGTTGAAGGTAAGCTTGATTTCTTTATCATTATTCCGAACTTGATCGAGCTTAATTTCATATGAAGCTAAACATGGGCCTAGTGATAAACTTGATAACCCTAAGTCGAGCCAGAAGAGAATGCAAGCTTGATTGAAAAATGTTCAAATCTGAATCAATATTTAATTATTTTTAAAGTTAAATAAATATTTAGGCTTATGGAAACAACTATAATATTATGGACCAATAAATCGAATTATACATATACATATACATATATATAAATATATGCATACATGCACAGACATATACATATATATATATATAAATATATACACACACGTATATACATGAGTCGAATTGAGCTAATTTTGATTGATCCTAGTCTATTTTTAGTTTGGCTTAAATTAATTTCAAGCCTAGGTTGCTAGTTCAAGCTTGGATCTTTTAGCCCCAGATAAAGCCCGAACAAAGTTTCTTCTGGGCAGCACTAGAGCTGTTCCAATTGCTTAATACTTCTAATTTCAGATTTGGAAGTTAGATGCAAGAAATCAACCTCCAAACTTTTAGCTTTATGTGAGGAGCTTTTTATCAATCGAAATAGGTTACTAGCCAGTTGAACTTTTACTACAATCCAATTAACAAGCCTACAGCTTATGTAGATGGTTTTGATTTCATTACATTGTTGTACATATAGGTCTAGCACTCTCCTAAATAAATTAAATTTTAACTAATTTTGATAAATGCATCTACCAAGTAATACTTGCCATAGAGAGATTTTGGAAACTTCTATTTTAGCAATTTTGAAAGTAAATGCGTCCAACAAATAATGAGTATACATGACAGCGGGGATAACCTAAAAAGTTGGAATCATCCCATGACATTTTATATTTAATTGAAATATAAAATAAATAAACTAAACTAAGGAACATATTTATTAGTTCATGTAAATGAATTTTCTTTTTTTTAAAAGGCCCAGACATCCCAGACTCCCAGTGGAAAATTTTCCAAGCGTTGTTTCCGGGACCGGTGGAAAATGCTGGCCTCTGCCGGCTGATGGACGGAAACCGAAGTGGAATCTTATTATTTTATTGTTTCCTTTTCTAAGTTTGTGCGGTCGTAAACTTGCTTAGAAATTCCGTGCAAACCGGTCGAGACGGTCACCCGGTCGCCCACATGTATCGATCTCCAAACGGCTAGTTTTCAAACGGCTCTCTCTCTCTCCAACGGTCGAGTGTTTCCAAATTCTCCTCCCACGATTGGTATTAACACCATGATCCCCTGAGCCAAATCCATAGCTCTCTGTTCCCTCTCTCTCTCTCTAATCCTCATCTTTCTCTCGCTCTCTCTCTCTCTGCTCTGCTTCTGACCTTCCTAAATAGTCCTTCGCAGAGAGAAGAGCAGAAGAAACCGATCCCCCTCTTCGTCTCTCCTGTTGCTCTCACAAAATCATCCCTTGGAGAACTGAAGCAGGTCACAAACAGGAGGAAGATGATGCAAGACTCGTGGAACACCGCAATCCGGCCATCGAAATCAGCACCCTGCTCGCCTATTAAACCAATCGTGAGGCCAAGGCCCGACTCCTTCCACATCACCCACAAAGTCCCCCTAGGAGACACTCCCTATGTAAAGGCAAAACGGGTTCAGGTACACCTCCATCGTTCATCAGAACAAATCTGAGATGCTGATACCTGTTCTTCTAATTCCTTCTTTACTGTACCCTTCGTTGTATCAGCTAGTGGAGAAGGACCCTGAGAAGGCAATTCCATTGTTTTGGGCTGCAATCAATGCCGGGGACCGGGTCGATAGCGCACTCAAGGATATGGCAATTGTGATGAAACAGCAGAATCGAGCGGAGGAGGCAATCGAAGCTATAAAGTCGCTGAGGAGCCGGTGTTCGGATCAGGCGCAGGAGTCCCTAGATAACATTCTTTTGGATCTTTACAAGGTTTCTTACTAATTTCCACTCCTTTTTTAATTTTTTACAATGATTTGATGACCAATAGACTAAATGTTAACAGAGGTGTGGGAGATTGGATGATCAGATAGGTCTCTTGAAGCGCAAGTTGCAACTTATCCAGCAAGGGCTGGCCTTCAATGGGAAGCGCACGAAGACGGCTCGGTCTCAAGGGAGGAAATTCCAAGTCTCTCTGGAGCAAGAAGCAACCAGACTTCTAGTGAGGACTCCCTTTCCGTTATTCTTTTCTAGTTGGGCTTATATGGGGCTAATCAAAACTCTGAGAGTTACGATATTGCATTGTTTCAGGGGAATCTAGGCTGGGCGCTGATGCAGAAGGAGAACTATATTGAAGCTGAGGCGGCCTACAGAAGAGCCCTTCTGATTGCTCCTGATAACAATAAGATGTGCAACCTGGGCATCTGTTTGATGAAGCGAGGGCGGATTGCCGAGGCCAAAGAGACCCTCAAACAGGTAAGGCCAGCAGTTGCTGATGGCCTAAGAGGAGCTGATTCCCATTTGAAAGCCTATGAGAGAGCCCAGGAGATGCTCCATGATCTCGAGGCCAGACTCTCAGGTCATAATGCCAGGGATCAATTTGATAAAAATAGGCTCTTCGATGCATTCATCGGATCTTCCTCGATATGGCAACCTCAACCTTGCGTCGACTACCCGATGCCGCCACGAGAACGCTTCGGTGATGAAAATGTCAATGTGAACAGAATAATAAGCATCAACGCAAAGCCTGAATTCTCATCAAACATTGCGCTCAACATCGATGCACCGCCATTCTATTCGTCGAAGACGATAGGAGACCTGAATGCGGTCGATCATCCGTTCCACGATCCAATGGGTAACCTCAAGAGGACGAGGTCGGGCAATGTAATGGAGAAGTCCCCCCTCCCACCTAGAGTGCCAGTGGAGAAAACAAAGGAAGAAGGCAACGGAAAGAAATCTCTCTCTTTGGAAGGGACAGATGATAAGTGGCCGGAATTGCCGGACAACAATGAGTTCAATGAGGCCATTGTGGCAGCAGTTCTAGCTCCTGTTCTTGAGGATAACAGTAACACAAGTCCAGCATTGAACGAGGGGAAAATGGGGAAGAGGCTCAGGATTTTCCAGGATATCACTCAGGTTTCGTTAGGCTAGGCTTTAGAAGGGGGAATGTCTTCAATTGTCTTTGTTATTGAGTGAGTGGTAGTACGTAGTAGTAGCAGTGGTAGGAAGGAGATGATCTTGTTCTCCTTGATACCCTTGAATTGTTGTTTATTTAGAAGCAGCATGGAAAATATGTTGTGCTTGCCTGTTTGAAATTATCATTGTAACAAAACTGACGGATAATAACGATCAATTATTTTATTAATTTATCAATTTATCGGTCTTACGGTATGGAATGGCATGCTACATGTAGTAGTAGATTAACAATACTAGCCCATGATCCAAAATAAATAATATTTACAAAAAATCATAAGAAAAAAGAATTGTGGAAGAACAATAAATTGAGAGAGAAAAATAATTTATTCAAAAAAAAAAAAAACTCAAATCTCACAAAGATCCCTTACAAAAGAATCTTCATATGTATAAATAATCTCTCATCTGTCTTCCTATATCCTAAAGAAAATGCCAATGGTCCCACATCATTCGAATAGAAGTTTAACTCTTATATCAACTTAGAAAACAAAATCCATACTAAAAACACCAAGCTCACTATACAAGTCTTCAAACTGCTCGACCACCAATTCTTTAGTGAAGATATTTAGCTAGTTTTTCATGAAAATTAGAAGTAAATTAACCTCTTTATCTACAATTTTTTGCTTTAACTAAGTGATGATAAACCTCAATGTGCTTTATCCTTGAATAAAACATCGGATTCCTTGCTAATTGGATTGCACTCTCATTATCATAATAAAGAAGAACATTATGTCTTGACCTAAACTATCAAGCAATCTCATGAGCTAAGTCGACTCTCGAACTGCCATCGTGACCGTACTAAGAAATAATACTGGATCCCAAGCTAAAAGAATAACTAATGGTAGACCTACGTGTGTTTATATCACCAGCATAATCTGTATCTATAAAATCTACTAACCTAATTGAAGAATTATTCGTGTATAATATATCATAATCAACAATCTTCGCAATATACCTTAAGATCCATAAAACTGCATCAAAATCTAGCTACTAAGGATGCTACATATATCTGCTGATATCGCCAAATGTATAAAAAATATCTGATCTTATGATAATCAAATAAATCAAATTACCTACAACTTATTCAAGAGTACCTAGATAAGTAAACTATCTACGTATGCCATAATTGATCAAATAGTTAGAGCATTCCTTTGAGAAATATTCACCATTGCATCAGTTCTTAAGCAGCTAATTTTTAGTTTAAAAAAGTTTTCAACCAAATTCTTAAATTGACAAAATTTTTCAAATACTTATAATTTTTTTTAACAAAATAAATCCATATATATCTAGAAAAATCATCAATAAAAGTAACTGCATACTTCAAATCAGTGAAAAAGAGAGTACTAATCCTATCTGTGAGGTCTAAATGTATCAACTATAGTGGCTGCGAAGATGTTATTTGTCTCTCTTTAAAATATAGCTTATGCATCTTTCCATACTACCATTTAATGTAAATAGTACTAATATTAACCTTTATCTTAGAAAATTCATTAACTTATCTCCTGCTCTACATATCTTAAAGTCTATCATAATTCATATAAGCCAATCTAGCATGCTATAAATCAGTGGTATCATATTTAAGGGTCTGATCAATATAAGAATTATCAATAGGTATAATATAAAGCTTGTTCACTTTCATATTTTGAGTAATAATCTCTTTAGAAGCTTTAATATTAGCATAAATTTTTACAATGTCAATTCCAAATAAAATAGAATATTCTTTATCCATGATTTATGAAATAAAAATTAAAATTTTCTTCATGCCAGGCACATAATAAACATTATTCACAAAAATAGAAGAATCGGTAGATAATGTGAGAGATAAATTATCGATACTTTTAGTAGGATAAAATGAATTATCGGTAGGAGCAATAGCATTAGAGCTAGTATAATTAATCACATAAAGAATCATATATCTCTCTACAACCAATCAGATGATTAGAACATCCAGAATTAATAATCTAGTCATGTGTAAAATCAATATTTGGCATATAAAAGGAAATTAAAACACATGCATACTAACGATCAAGATTAAAATTAACAATAGTAATAGTAAGAGCCCAACTACCAGTTTCTTTCTCTTCTCTATGCTTTGATATAGAGGATGCAACATTAGACTGTGTTTGAGCTTTACTCCTACAATCTTAAATTTTGTGATCCAATTTTCCACACCTATAACAATTATCCTTAAATTTATGTTTTTCTTACGATTAGGATTTTTATTCTTCTCAAATTTTTCAATTAGCCTTTTTCTTGATTTTTTAAAATTATTATTCCACTTCTTATTTTTATTTTTATTATCAACAAATAAGACTTCTTCTTTCTAAGGGGATATCATAAATCACGTAGCTAAGTATTAAGTACTTTTTGATTAACATATATATTTTCCAACTCTGCTAATGTAGGTTGTTGAGCCCATCTAGAGATAGCTAGTATATAAGCACTATACTCTTTATTCAAACCATGAATTGACAATCTATGTCATTTATTTTCATCTTAACAAGAATTTGAATCAAGCATACCAAGCTCATCAAATAATTTTTTTCTTAAAAAAATATTAGGATATCGTAAAATTATCTTGTTTGAGGGCATCAATTTCATTTTTCAAAAATTGAAGCTGAGCCTCATTAATCTTTGAGTGGAGAGCAATAAGAATATGCTATGCCTCTTTTGATTTCTCTACATCTTGAATATGACAATAATTTTCTTTATCAATTAAAACTTAAAGAATCCACATGATTTTTTTGGATTTTCAATTTTAATTTTTTCTTATAATCTCATCTATTGGCATCTTCTTTAACTTATCCAAAATATTTCATAAATCTTGGACTTTCAAACAAGATCTAACAAGTGCCTTCCAATATAGATAATATGTATTGTTCAACTTACAAAGAGAAGTGATAGTAGCAAAAATAGCCTTATTGATATTGGTACAATCAGGCATCTCATAATTAAACTCATTGATAAAGATAGTAATAGCATCGGCCATGATGATTCATCTCTTAAATCACCAAACAATAGTCCAAATGCTTGCACCACCATAATGATAATTATTGGAAGCTTTTCAACCATGCCGACCGGCAAACAAAGGAATCACCAATAATTAAGTTGCCGTTATAAAAAAACTATGCTTCGAATAAATTTGATCAAAGCCTGCTCAACTACTCTCCAAACCTGTGGCTCTAATATCATGTAGAGCCACAAAAATACAGGCTACAAATCTTGAGATCTTAGCTCAGATACCATGTAAAGTTATAAATATTAAAACATTCTCTTCGATACTATATAGAACAGCATACTATACATAGTAGATCGATCGTGTCAGTCCAAGATCCAAAATAAATATGAAATAAAAAAATATTTATAAAAAATCAACAAAAAAAATTGTGGAAGAACAAAATTAAGGAAGAAAAAATATTTTTATTCAAAGAAGAATAAAGGCGCAAGCCTAAAAAAGATTATTTATAAAAGAGTTTTCACATGCACAAATAATCTCTTATCTCTTTCTTTTCACATCCTAAAGGAGACATCAATTATTCCTTTAAATAGACTTCATATGGATCGGAGTTTAACTCCTACCTAAACTCAAAAAATAAAATCTATTAAAATAATTAAATAAGATAATACAAGAAATAAAGTCGTATTTCAAATAAGACACACCAAAATAAAAATAATAAATAGAGTTCTAGTTAGATATGCAATGATTCTCAACAAGCTTAACTTTATTATTTTCAAGTAAATTTGGAGTTTTACTGAACTAAAATTATGTTGGTCTTTCTTAGTTTGATAAAATTTTCTATTTTTTAATGTTCTTTAGCTTGGTATTATTTGCTTCTGAATAATGTTTTTATTTGCTTGGATGTGTTGGACTAGGATGGGCTTCTGACCAATATTCTGTGAGGTAATTTGCTTTATTGCCATTCTTTTATTTTTGTTTGGCTTTTTTGTATATTTGATATTTTCATTCAAATAAAATATAAGTATGTTCTACTTTATCTTTTGGGCTGCTCTTGCACCAGACTAGTGTGACCGCTCATTTGTACCAAAAAATAAAAAAATCCAAGTTTATTCTACTATGTTTTAACAACAAAGAATAACGTCTGTACGAACTACTCTTTTGATGGAATTAAGAAGGAAGAGTGAAATGAGTGGTAGAATCTAAAATTTTTATTAGGGTCTCAAAATGGATTCTCTTAGGCATTTTCCAGGAATAGTGTCCTCAATTTTTCATAAATGATGGGTTAAATTATGAGTGAAGTCCTTGTTAGGGAATTAAGTGTTCTAAATTCTCCACATCACTCTCTCTCCTAATATGAGTTGCATGTCTTCTTTCCAAAATTACAATTTTAAGTTTATCCTCATGCATGTTGGACAGATCTCTAACCTCTCTTATGGCGATCAAATTAGACTAAATGTAGTGCAAGCATAGAGACCAACAGTATACCTAGAAAATTAGCTTTTGATGTCTGATAAAAGGAAGATATGCCATCATCAACAGAAGGAGGTATTCATTAACAATCAACCTTAAGTGGAAAAAGCTCTGCATCTAAGGTTTGTTAGGAAGCGAAAGTAATCTACTTAAGTATTTGTGTTATCATCATAGGAAAAGGCTATAAAGCACCATTGTCTTACTCATCATGAAATGATTCATGACAGGCAGGTGCCAAGTTCATGGTAGAAGTGTTGCAGATTGATTACATGGCTAATTCAAAGTTGCAACAAAAAAAGTCAAACATTAAATTTTCTACTAAATTAAGAGTCTATTATTTTAGATGGTAGAGCTTCCATCAACTTTGGACAATAGAGATTGCACCATGAGAGTTTTTAAATAAAAAATTAGTTACTATTTGATAATTTCTTTTTTAAAGTATCATAGAATTTTAATATTTATTTGGTAACTATTGATGCAGAAATTCATCTTAAGATCAGGTTGGCTAGAGTCGGACGGTGATGGTAGGTCGATAGTGGTGGGACAATGGCGGTCGGACCTGTAAGAAAAGTTTCTAACTAAAGATGGCTCCGATGGAATGGTAGTGGTAGGACCTGCAAGAAAAATTTTCTAACAGGAGGTGGCTCCGGCTAGGACCCTCCAACTCTCAAATCAGTTTTCTGCTTAACAGAGAGAAGGTAAGCCTTTTAGAAGAGTGGAAATCGTATACCTCTGGAGGTCCTCTGGTAGCTTCTTTTATAGATCGAAGTGGTTAGATTATTAGAAAAGTTTGTTAAATGAATCATAGCATGATCATATTGAAATTTTAAATTGAGATTCTACTAAATAAATGATTGGACCGATTTTGTTCATTTTGACGCCCATTAAGGTGTTGTTGGAGCTACTGCGTTCAAGCTAAAAGCTTAAGAGGATCAGTAGGAATCTATCGGAAGTACTGATGGATCGGTAAGCTTCGATTGACTGATAAATATGCTTAGATGGTTAAGTCTATAACATTAGTTCGAAAGAAAGTTAAGCCATCCAAAGTATGATAGTTGCCAAAGTTTGAAGTTTGCTAGTGATTGAATTGGAGATCGGGACAAAGATCGATTGAAATCAGAAGGATCGAGCCATGCACAAAGTGTTCCCAAAAAAACCTTAAAGAGGGATAGGGAGAGATCATCAAAGATCTTTTTATCCTGATTAAATATCCTTGAAGATCATACCTAACCTTCTGACCTTCTTAAATTGGGTAAGTAATGCCACCTCATGGTACGTGGCGCCACATCCATTAATGGGATGGACTGACAATTAGAAGTTTGAGAATGAACGATCCTTCTTTTACTCCTGATTATTCTTCTATTTTAATGGAATGATGCGATGAAACTCGAGATACCTTCATAGCCTTGTATACATGAGTCTTTGGCTGGTACGATATTACCCTCAATACTTGCCTCCTACTTCCATGTCCGAGTCATAATTAGATCAGACGAAGGTAGTATTTTTAATTTATCGAAGACGTGCCAAGATTATCTTTTTAGCTGAGATGACATGTTTGCAGCTCTTAGTGAGATGAAAAGTCACATCATTCTAATATTTTGTAGAATAGTTCATCAGGATATGCTCGCTGAAAAGCGAGAAGCCTTCTATATGGTGGGGTCTGCCTCTAGAGCTAGATGTCTGTGGCAGAATTCATCTTTATTGTTGCTCTAGGTGGCATTGTTGCTCTGTTCATTTTATTTAGTTTCAAGCCTTCTTTTGTTTAAAGTCTATAAAAGCTCCTTTGATCTTTGGGCTAATCAAAGACTATTGAAATTAAAGTCGATTAGAGGCTCCTTCAATTTTTGGGCTAAAGATACTCTCCCATAGATGTACAGGAGGTTCAGGAGCTTCTTATATTGTCCATATCTTGATATCTTTTTCAGAATCTTCAAAGAATGTTGTATGGTGGTCTACTTAAGATCTTTGAGGAGGGGTAGGGGTACTCTGCATAAGATCTTCCAATGTTGCATCAAACTACATTTTCCAAGGGTCTGCATCAATTCATAAATGCAAGATGATGCTTGAGGGTTAATGCTCTAAATGTCATAATGGCTTGATGTGTTGCCTATTGCCTTTCATAATGGCCTGATTTGAATGGCTTGATGAGAGTCTGCTATCAGCTTTTCCGATAGTTGAGATAGTGATCGATCAAATTGAAGATTGTTAGCTGAAGCATGGTGATTATTGGAGGGATGGCCCAGCGGCCAATGTATCGGTCAGAAACTGATGCATGAGATAATAGTAGATGCCTGTGATGTTTTCAGTAGTCATGGGACTCGAGACTCCATGTGGGGCTGAGGGTCAATCATCAAGATCTTTGGCCTCGATAACAATCGACGAGCTCCATGAGTCCTTGTAGGTTAGCCCCTGCTGTAGATTCCAATCTTTGGCCTGGATAAAGATTGATGGGCTTCGGCAGCTTCAGATGTTTCACCCAGATGAAAATCGACGAGCCTTGATAGCTTCATGTGTTTCGTCCGAATGAAAATCAATGGGCCTTGGTAGCTTCAGGTGTTTCACCTAAATGAAAATCAACGAGCCTTGGTAGCTTCAAATGTTTCGCTCGGATGAAAATCAATGGGCCTTAGTAGCTTCAGGTGTTTCGCTTAAATGAAAATCGATAAGCTCCGAGGATCCTTATAGGTTTACCCCGCTTTCTTTCTTCTTTTTTCATCCTTTATGGGATGACATGATAGGAAAAATCAATGCATGCACTAGGTTCCAATGACCCAAGGCAAATCCTTCTCTCTCTTTTTGTGTTACTTATAGGATAACAGAATATGTTGTAAAGGTTATTGCATGCACCAAGCTCAGATGACCCTGAGCAAATTCCAAAGCATGTGCATGGCGAATAACTCACAGTCAAGTAAAGAAAAATATGGATAGTATGTCGTCTCTTCCACCATGGGTTTCAACTCAATCCTAGGCCAAAGGCTCGTTGCATATATAGCTGCACATGGATAGCCTCGGCACCATCTAGAGTTGGGCACGCGCAAGGGGCCTCGGGGTTGCTTACAAGCAGCTTCGAAGCCGACAAAGACATGTCATATGGATGCATTTCACCGTGGCAGATATAGCCTTCCTTAGGGCCGACAAGGCCTTCATTATTATGATACCAAAGGACCAACCGACCTCCCCCTTAGGGCATGAAAAGGCCAACTGGCCTCTTCCTGTTTGGGTGCTGAGGCATAAAAGGACCAACCGACCTTTTCTCGTTTGCGTGCTAGAATGCAAAAGGGCCAACAAGCCTCTCCATTGGAGCACGAAAGGGCCAACTGGCCACTCCCTGTTTGGATGCTAGGGCGCAAAAGGGCCAATCGATCTCTCTCCTAGGGTACGAAAGGGCCAACCGACCTCTTCCTATTTAGGTGCTAAGGTGCAAAAAGGCCAACCGGCCTCTCCCCTGGGGCACGAAAGGGCCAACCGATCTCTTCTTGTTTGGGTGCTAGGGTGCAAAAGGGCCAACCGGCCTCTCCCCATTTGGGCACTAGGGCGCAAAAGGGCCCACTGGCCTCTCCCCTAGGGCATGAAAGGGCCAACCGACCACTCTCCATTTGGGCTATCCAATTCTAGTCGACCTTGTCAAGTTAGCTTCCTCGATTAGCCTTCTGGGATTGGCCTCATCAAGTTGGCTTCCTCGATCTTCTTGGGTTGGCTTGGATCTAAGCTTTGGATCGGTCTTATTTTGGGTGTCTTATAGATCAGCCTTAATTTTGACTTCGACTTCGGTCTTTATTTTAATTTCAGCTTCAGCCTTGATTTTGACTTCGACCTTAGCCTTGATTTGGATGCTCATAAGCCTACAGTCTTTTTCAGAAGAAAATAAAGTAAAAAATGAGGGCTTAAGAACTCCTTACCAAAAAGTTTTAAGTCTTTTGAGGCTTGCTTTCTCTTCCGATCTGGATTGCATGCCCCTCATTTATTGGACTCAACTGGGAGTGTCTAGGAAAAGGTTAACTGATCCATTTGATTTATGGCCACAATCAATTCATTTGATTTTTGGGTGCAACTGATTTATTTGACCTGCAACTATAGTTGAGTTCAGCACTGGTCATAAATTCATGGATCGTCTACACAACGTTCTTTTAGAAAGCATCCCCTATCCTGACAAAAAAGAGGAAAGAGCATTTCTGTTAAATGAATAGCAAAATATATGCGAGTCCTATCGCGACAAAGTGAGGATAAGAGAGACAGCATTGGGATCAATTTGAAATCCCCTACATATTTCTACTTTTTCTTTTCTCATTAATCTCTGGTAAACCTTTTCTCCTTTTATCTTTCTCTCTCTTTTTATTTTAATGCATATTTGAAAAGCAGAAAAGCCATGGGAAGAGAATGAGTGTCTCTAAAGTAGGAGGCTCATTCAAAAGATTAGATGTTCGACCAATTTTTATCTTTAGAGACTTGATACCATTGAGATAGCGCGATAAAGTTTCTTTGACAAAATAATCACTCCTTCCCATAAATAGGCTTGTGTCCTTCCGACTTCAATTATTTGCTTCCCATTCTTAAGTCTAACCAAAAGAGCTTGAAAGAGGGGGGGCCTTTCATTTAACGAGGCAAAGCTTGATAGTTGCATGGCATGAACCACCTTATTTTTTTTTGAAAGTCGATAGAAGGGGTAGTGAGGCCATCTTTGGTGGTGATTTCTGTTCAGAGATTCTATCGACGAGCATGCCTTGGATTATGTTAATACAGTTAAGCATCTCTAATTATGTGGCAACATCAGAAAAATTTTTAGTTTGGTAGTAGGCAACACTACTAGTATGTTCTGCATCAAGGTTGGTTGAAAGCCAATCTAGGATTACAGTTGTTGAAGGAGGAGGCGCTAGCTGAAGGAGCGATGTGCATGAAAGTGCTGGGGACTTAGGGCCAACCGATCTTACCCTCGATGGGTGAAGCCCGGGGCTGCCGATCCGATGGAACTCGATGTCGAGAGGCACGTGGGAGCACAAAGGGGCCTCGATGATAGCTGATCCAGTAGGGCTTGGCATCGAGAATGCATGCGGGTGTGTGGATGGCCTTGGGTAGAGGGAGCCGATTCTCTTCTTCTTCTTTCTTTCTTTTTTTTTTCCTCCTTTTTTTTGTATGTTTCTTGTGATGAGATATGACGTACTGTTGAGAATTCTAATACAAGCATTTATTTGGAAGTCGTGACCTCCTTTCTTACTTGGGGCTTCTTTTCTGATTGGGATCTCCTTCATTTGGAGGCTTGCTTTCTTCCTGAATGGGATCTCCTTCATTAAGAGCCCTCCAATTTTAAGGTTTGCGAGGATGATCCAGGAGGGCGTTAACTGATGTTAGCTAGTTCATGGATGGTTGAACCATCTGACTAACTTAGAGCTGGACGGCCGGTAAGGATGATCCCAGCATTGGAGCAGCGTGATGAAGCTCCTTTTGTTGGATGCTCACTTCTTTCCGAAAACGAGCCTAGGCCCTTCTTCTAGCATTAATTTGTTGATGTAGAAATTTGTCTTGAGGTTGGATTGACTGGAGTTGGGCGGTGACGATAAATCGATGGTGGCGGGATGGTGGCCGCAGGATCTGCAAGAAAAGTTCTTGACTAGAGATAGCACCGATGAAAACTCTCCGATGCTCAAGTCAGTTTTCTGCGCGATAGAAAAAAGATGAGCCTTTTAGAAGAGAGAAGATCGCGTACCTCTGGAGGTCCCCTGAAAGCTTTTTTATAGACGGAAGTGGTTAAGGTGTACCGATCCATTTGATTTATGGTCACAATCAATTCATTTGATTTGTGGGTGCAACTAATTTATTTAACCTGCAACTGCAGTTGAATTCGGCATTGGTCATAAATTTATGGATCGTCTACACAACGTACTTTTAGAAAGCCTCTCCTATCCTGACAAGAAAAAGGGAAGAGTATTTCTGTTAAATGAATAGCAAAATATATGCGAGTCCTATCGTAAAAAAGTGAGGACAAGAGAGACAACATTGGGATCAATTTGAAACTCCCTGCATATTTCTACTTTTTCTTTTCCCATTAATCTCCGACAAACCTTTTCTCTTTTTATCTTTCTCTCTCTTTTTTTTTAATGCATACTTGAAAAGTAGAAAAGCCATGGGAAGAAAACGAGGGTTTCTAAAGTGGGAAGAGGCTTGTTCAAAAGACTGGATGTTCGACCAATTTTTATTTTTAAAGATTTGATGCCGTTGAGGTGGCACGATAGAGTTTTTTTGACAAAATAGTCACTCCTTTCCATAAATATGCTTGTGTCCTTCCGACTTCAATTATTTACTGCTAATGAGGCAAAGCTAAATAGTTGCATGACGTGGACCACCTTATTTTTTTTAGAAGTCGGTAGAGGGGATAGTGAGGCCGCCTTTGGTGGTAATTTTGGGTCAGAGATTCTACCGACGAGCATGCCTTAGGTTATGTTGGTATAGGTAAGTATCTCTAATTATGTGGCAACATCAGAAAAATTCTTAGTTTGGTACTAGGCGACACAGCTAGTATGTTTTGCATCAAGATCGGTTGAAAGCCAATCTAGGATTACAGTTGTTAAAGAAGGAGGCGCTGGCTGAAGGAGCGATGTACATGAAAGTGCTGGAGACTTCGGGCCAACCGATCTTACCCTCGATGGGTGCAGCCCGGGGATGCTGATCCGGTGGAACTCAGTGTTGAGAGGCACACGGGAGCGTAAAGGGGCCTCAGTGACAGTTGATCTGATAGGGCTTGGCACCAGAAATGCATGCAGGTGTGCGGGTGGCCTTGGGCGGAGGGAGCCGATTCTCTTCTTCTTCTTTCTTTCGTTCCTTTTTCCTTCTTTTTTTTTTGTATGTTTCTTGTGATGAGATATGATGTGCTGTTGAGATTTCTAGTGCAAGCATTTATTTGAAAGTCGTGACCTCCTTTCTTACTTGGGGCTTCTTTCCTGATTGGGATCTCCTTCATTTGGAGGCTAGCTTTCTTCCTGAATGGGATCTCCTTCATTAAGAGCCCTACAATTTTGAGGCTTGCGAGGATGATTCGGGAGGGCGTTAACCGATGTTAGCTAGTTCATAGATGGTTGGAGTATCAGACTAATTTAGAGCTGGATGGTCGGCAAGGATGATCCCAACATTAGAGCAGCATGATGAAGCTCCTTTCGTTAGATGCTCACTTCTTTCCAGAAATGGGCCTAGACTCTTCTTCTAGCATTAATCTATTGATGTAGAAATTCATCTCGAGATTGGATTGGCTGGAGTTGGATGGTGAGGACAGATCGATGGTGGCGGGATGGTGGCCACAGGACCTGCAAAAAAAATCCTCGACTAGAGGTGGCTCCGATGGAAACCCTTCGATGCTCAAGTCAGTTTTCTGCTCAATAGAGAAAAGATGAGCCTTTTGGAAGAGAGAAGATCGCGCACCTCTGGAGGTCCCCTGGAAGCTCCTTTTATAAACGAAAATGGTTAAGGTGTTTGTTAGACGGATCATGGCACGATCATATTGAGATTTTAAATTGAGATCTCGCCAAATGAATGATTGGATCAATTCTGTTCATTTTGGAATCCATTAAGGTATTGTTGGAGCTACTATGTTTAAGCTAAAAGCTTAAGTAGGATTAATAGAAATCGACTAGAAGTACTGATGGATCGGTAAGCTTCAGTTGACTGATAAATATGCTGAGATGGTTGAGCCCATAACACTGATTTGAAAGAAAGTTAAGCTATTTGAAGTATGATAGTTGCCGAAGTTTAAAATTTGCTGGGGATTGAATTGAAGATCGGGACAAGAATCGATTGAAATCAGAAGGATCGGATCGTGCACAAAGTGTTTTCAAAAAATCTTGAAGAGAAATAAGAAGAGATCATTAAAGACTTTTTTGCTCTCATTGAATATCCTTGAAGATCATGCCTGACTTTCTGACTTTTTTAAATTGGATGAATAATATCATCTCATGGTACATGAGGGCCACATCATTAATGGTATGAATTAACGATCAGAAATTTGAAAATGAATAACCCTTCTTGTACTCCCAACTATTCTCATATTTTAATGCAACAATATGATGGAACCTGAAATACCTTTATGTATGCATGAGTCTTCGGCTAGTACGAAATTACATCAATAATAACCAAATAAAAAATAATTTTAATATAAAAAAATAATAATAAATATTATATAATACTTTTAATTATCTAACTTTCAACAATTATTATTATAATATATTCTTAATTTATAAATTATTTATTTTGACATTTAATCTAAATAACATAGTAAGTAAGAATTTTTATATTTATTTAAATATAATAATATTTTTATAATATTAGTATACTATAATAATAGTTATTTATGTAAAAAAAATAAAGAACATCTTGCCCTTTTTCCTCGACATAGTAATATTATGTTATTATAATACTATTATCATAATATGATAAAAATAATGATAATAATAATATAATATGATTACTTTACCATATTATATTGTATTATTACTATATCATACAATCAAAAACCATTATTATAAAATACTACTAATAATTTTTTTACTTTAATCTAACTAATATAACAAATAATAATAATCATTTTTATGAATCATTATCAAATAGTAAAGAAATATTATAATAACAAACAAGATTGTTTTTAATTTTAATAATAACATAAATGTTTAGCTTTATTCCATATTCCCTCTTTTTTTTTTTTTCCCATCACTTGCTAATCTCCAAACAACGATGGGAAAGGAGATCCTCCCATTATTATAATACCAAAATTCAAAAATCTTTAAGCACATGATCATGATAATAATAAAAAAAAAAACCAACTTAAATGATTATAATAATAAAAAAATATTTCAGTTAATATTTTAAAAAAAATTGTTGTCAAAACTTGACCTAAGACCCCTCGGGTAAGCTTAAAATGAAAACTTGCTTCCCAACCCAAAAACACAGCTTTTTTCTAGGATGTCTTTTTCATTTTTTTGAAACTTTAAAAGTTTTTTCAATTTTTTTAACGAACACTTAAAATCATCTTTAAAAAAAGCCCGTCACCATGCAAGATACGCCTTTTTTTTTTTTTTTTTCGTCCCTCCAAAAGCAAAACCACATGATCCCTGAGAGGTCATCAAAATAAGCCCATAACAAGAACCCCCCCAAGCGTTTCTCTGAAAGGTTTCACTACTTCAGTGAATAAGTTTAATCAGGCTAATACCGCTATTTTTTGCATGCAAAATTAGCGTTCATATTTTTCTTCAGCAGTTCAACCAATTGCCAAGTCGGAGCAGCAGCTGAGCTCATTTCGCCAGATGGTTCATTAATCACCCACATTCCCGTGTTATCAAGCGGCATCGCCGCACCCATGGCAAGATGACCGTGCTCCTCGATGTCTCACGTAATCACTTAATAATCAGTCTCGCTAACTATAAAAAAAAGTCAGCAATGTGTTGAAAATTTTTTGAAAGAAGAGCTCAGCCGTGTCTCTGATTTGGTTGCAACCAATCAGAACAAAGGGTATTTTATAATTCATGAGCATTCCCATAAGATGCAGCTACAGCGTAGCAGACCACGGCTGGTCGCACGTTATGATTTCAGTTGCAGTCTCTCTCTCTTTCTGTTTTTATCTGATTATATTTAACTGAGCGTCCAGACCAGAAATAAGCCAGATCTAACTATTTATTTGCTCCTTCTAGAAACTTCATAGAGGTAACTCAGGATCACCACACCTGCAGCAACTGCCACTCCAAATGCACTTTGAGCTAATACAGTACTAGTCTTTACACCTGCTTTGGTGGCTGAACCGGTGTGACGCGGAGTGAAGCCCAGCTCTGAGAGCTTCTTGTGTGATTCTGCATAGTCTTTGAAGAAGAGATCCTCATCCTGCCAAAGTCATGGTGTCAGCATGAAACATGTTCTGGGGTTACAAGTAGCGAATGGGAAGAAATCACCATAGAAGGCCTAACTGCCAAATCATAAATGCGGTGTATTAAGAATGTGATCACCAATGGCATTTCTATTGAGCAATAAAGAAGTTTTGCAAATGGAAGACCAAGCCACCAATAGTACCAACCTTAGCGTACAGCTCAACATGATACCTAAACTCAGGATCCTCCAACAGAGCTCTGTCAGTTGGAAGCTTCAGAAGCCCCTCTGATTCCCCCTTCAACAGTTCTCTGACACATCACATGAACAAAACTTGAGTCTGTTTCCCCCTTTTCACCACGATGAGGAACAAAGCCGAAATAGGAAATGAAACCTGAACTTGTTTTATGATAGTCTTACACAAAATAGGAGTTGTCAAATTTCAGAGGTTCATTTGTCCAGGCACCTTCAAATCCTGACCTCTCGGGATGAGCCCTTCCCTTCAGGAGGAAAAGCAAATATGAATTGTGAGGCATTTTTATTCAACCATGAGATGTGTGGCCGCTGTATGACAAAATTGATACCAGAGTATGGCCACCAGATAATGCCACAATATCCTTGTCCGATAGGCCCATCCGGTAAAAGATGTCCCTCAGATGTGGTGCACCTAAAGCCAAGCAAAAATTTTATAAATGCTGATGTCAGCAGATCAATTAACACGAAGAATAAAATATAATGCATCTTTAAGAAACAAACTATACTTGCTACCAGTATCATGACAAATTGAAGGAATCTTGCAACCTCTTCGAACAATTATGGGTGATACCTAGCCAACTAAATATTTGCTTTTGGTCACCTATTCTGGATGATTTAAGATGGTTTGACATTGTTCAAGAATACCGAAACATGGTTAGCACCTGATATTCATGAATAAGATAAGCTTATAAAGGACGAGATTGGTTCAGAACATGCAAGCATAAAACTATCTAATATTCACAAATAAACATAAACCAGCAACAAGCTTAGACCAATCATTTTGGATCTGTGCACTGAAATGATGCGCATGAACTCTGGCATTCAGTTTTGCAATATGTGGACGCATCATAGCATCCACTGAAAAAGAAAAGAACACCTAGAAGGCATAAAATCTAGGCACATAGAAGGTTGCACCAAGAGCACGGATCCCTTGCAGTGCCGCATGGCATTGCAGGGTGCGGTGCACGCACGAATGCATCTATCATAGGATGGACAGCGCGCATGAGTGCGTGCAGCATGCATTGTGCATTGTTTGATAGCGGTCCACCCAGCCATGGACAGCATCCACATATGCACAGCACCCTGCAGTGCCATGCGGACACCACAGGGGATCCGTGCTCTTGCACTAATAGCTAAAAAGGTCTCATACAGGATTTGGTCCTGCATGGTATAAGCAGCAGCACAACCTGCTGGAGAAAGCTACAAATGTAAATCGAAGAGACTATTCTTCAGGCAACTATTCTTTATGCACATTTCCTCGAAGAATCATCCTTTATGCACAATGCTAGAGGTTGGTTTGAATACTGGCAGGAAAGAAATCAATAAATATCAGGTCAAAGTGATTGCAGTGAACCTTGCTTCGCATCGGGAAGACGTCCTTCTTTTGGGCAAACTGATGAATCCTGACACACAGGAACAAGCAATTATCAAGATGTAATTGATAGGTAGCCGGGTATTTCCAAAGAAAAGTCATTTCATGTACCCGTCTGCCTGGGACAAAGTCAATAGTCGGTCCTCCAGTAACTTCAACTGCAACCACTCCAGCAAGCTGATTAAGAAAACATTCACAACGAATTGACTCACATTAATCATTTATATCACAGTAAAAAGAAAATGCAAAGCATAAATGAGAGCTGTTGCCTCAGCCTTTTAAGAATGGTATATTGAATCAATTTCCATCATTTATTCTGATCATCATGACAACCTTTTCCAACAGATAATCATCCTCTCAGGTAAAGCAAAATAAGAATGTCTATTCCTAAAAACACTAAAATGCAAATAGTAAATTAGTGGCCATAAAAATGGGTATCGAAAACAGCCTCAAAATATTTGCACGAGTAACAATAACCTTTGCCCAATTAAACAACCTAGTCTAGATTCTTTTGGGGGAAAAAAAATCACTAACAAAACTTGCATGCCATTTCTGAAAATTACCCATTGTACCACAAAGCAATTATTTTCTGCTACAGCAATACTCCAGTTCAGAAACTGAGTGGATCTTCACTAAAGCATTCTTTCATTGTCTGGTTTCTCCAAAACAGATTAACAACAAAATCAAAACACATGTTTGGTTGCTTTCCGTAAATTCTGTTTTAGAAATCTCACGTGCCATTAAACCTGAAAAATGAATTTTATGAAAAACAGCTTACCCCTTCTTTTTATAAATAATGACTATTAAAAGAGGGTAAGCTATATTTCATAAAAAAAGTTTCATAAGTAAATTTAGTGCTATCCAAACAGCCTCTAAGTACATAAGAACTGTAACAAGAAATAAATCAATAAAATAAAATTTTCCTTTTTGCATAAGAAATATAATAATTAGCAAATAATAAGAATCTATGTATGTCAAACCATTTCTTGAAATTTTGCAGAAAAGTCAGATAATTTGAAACCAAAGCAGTTGAGTTCTCCATCCTAGTATCTAAAATATCTGGTTCAATGCATTTTTTATGCTCAACGTATGTTTTCAATATTTTGCCTATCGATATGTCATCAAAATGAGAAATATGATGCATCTCCTCTACTTCAAAATTTGACTAAAATGGTTGTTAATACTCAAGAAATAATATGATATTAGATAAGCAACTCCCATATCCTTGGTGAATTTGAATATGAAGCAACAAAACTTCAAGTTCACATAAAACTAGAAATACAGGAAGCTAGATCTGTACTATAATCACCTGATAAAGGTCTGCATATGTAATCTTTGGATGTTTCACCTTCACTGGCTCTAATAACAATAAAAAATAAAATAAAATTAGACAAAAAGAACACAAGGTAACCGTACTGCAGCATTTTAATCAGGTTTTGGTTGCATGTGAAAAAGTATATTTAACTGTTGTGAAATGCAGATAGTCGAAATAGATATTCTATTAAATTGAAAAGGACAGGGACATTGCCAGAGCTGGTTATGTTGTTCCCACAGCGATAAAAAATATACTGATTATTATGCCTTCTTGTGCAATACATCATTGAAAGTGTAATCAAGGACATAATAATCAATTAATAGTTGATTGCTTTGGAAACAACAAAACCAGTGGCAATATCACCACCCAATTGAAAAAGAATGCCATTAAGCTACCAGAAGATACACGACTTTAGACAACACCCCATGAACATTCAGCATCTGTGCAAGAACAAATTATTATAACTGCCATATATTATAACTAATAAAAATAGGCAGAAGGATTTGATCAAATAGAAATAAGAACTACAGACTTCTATAAGAGATGTCAAAGTTGGGACAATTTGATCATAGGTTAGAGGTCTTGACATCCATGTTTTTGGGTTTGCATACATTTTATATGCTCTAGATCACCTTCCATGGGTTCCATCTTCATTAGGAGTCCTTCATTACTAAGCACAACCACATTTAACAAATCTCTCTCTCTCTCTCTCTCTCTCTCTCTCTCTCTCTCTCTCTGTGTGTGTGTGTGTCACATGCATGCATGCACAAATGCATGTGCATACACATACTGGTGCTAAACCTACATGGAATTAGGTGAAAACCACCTCAAAAGTTAACCACACCATTCCAATGTTGATCTTGAATAAATTAAATAAGAAATCCACTTAAAGAGAAGATGCATGTGACTCAAACTACATGTAACCACCTTTTGCCTACACACAAGTGCAAGCACCTTTCACCTTGTGTCGTTACATGCATGCACATGGTAATCTTATTTACATCATTAAAAAGCTCAGTTCCTCAAAAATTTTTGCATTTGTTATTCTCTTAAGTAGAACAATGGCAAAACAAAGAAAGAAGACCAACATCATATGGATCTTTGTGACTATGCTTATCAGATGCATCATCATACATTTGTGATGTTAATCCCACCACAACAAAGCATGCAGTGTGCCAGTGGGACATATTAAGAATGAAGTTATCATAGTTCCACATCCAAGAACCAATTAGGCAACACAATTACCAGTCACAAAGTATTATAATTATGATGCAAATCCAGATACTTGTTGAACCACAGTATGCAAAACTTGAGCGTATATTCGATGCTGTTTAAATTTTATAACTTTTGATGAGTAAGAAAAGGTAGCTTAAATAAACCTGCTTCAGGCTACTACAATTGCAGAGCTGCTTCATATCCATTTAAGATGAAGTTCTTGTTGCAATTAAAACACATTTGTCAGTCTGATAGTATGCCATTCTTGGGCATGTTTCATATTTTCTGATAGCCCAAACAAAAATATACAAAAACCATAATTCATGTTTCATTTCTCACTAAAGTTAGAAACAGGAAATAATTGGACACATGGAAAGGCTGAAAGTAGACGTTCTGATGCACCTAGTGAGGACACTAATCATGCTTATTAGCAAATGATTATTGCATTTGGAGATTTGTGAAGGGTTTGTGATGTTATAAAGGTGAAAAACTTATAAGAGGTGGCTAAGAATTGCAGGTGGAAAACCAGTAAGTTGCTGTAACAGCCGGAGTTTCAGGATAAAGAGCAAATATGATCCCCACTATGAGAACTTGATCAAAACCAAGTCCCTTGCATCCCTATTTAATTTTTTCCTTTTTATTGAGAAACCTTCCTTGTTGAAATAATTAAAGATTAAAACAATATATGATGTTTTACCAGAAAACATAAATAGTCTCACATACATGTCACAAGACTTCCAGAACATCCATGTTAATAAGATGAACATCCACTCATGTCTTTTTTTCCCTTATTTCAAGTAGGAAGAGTTGAAGTCTTAAGTTAAAAGGATAAATTGGATGTCTTATAAGCAGCACAGATTGAAAGCTTGAATTAAAGTTAATGGTAGCTTCACTTTTTTTTTTTTCATTTTTCCCCTACAACTTATTGATATCTTCCTGCTACCCTTAACATTAGATCTAACAAGAAACCTGTTCTTAACCTGCAATCTGTCACAAAATTCCTTCCCATCCATTCCATAACTAATTCATATCACATTGCATTCTTATCCTTGGAGCACCTACAAGCCTAGAAGTTTAAAAGAAGACCATAATATCATACATTGATTTGTGCTGTGAGCTATTTTTCTGAAATTTTTTCCCTTCTCAAAAGAAAAGCCAAACAGCAGTCAACAAAATCCTCATTATTCTTACCAGAACAAGAAGTGAGTTAAGGACAAGGAGTAAGAAACTTGACAAGAGAAACACTTCACTAATTATTAAAAATTAAAAACAAAGTGTCAAATGGAAGAAGAATTCCAGATTATTATAGGTAAACTGGTCTCTCTACTAAGTATTCTCAAGAGGACCACTAGAAGATCTATCCAACACTATCCTATTCAATTAACAAATCACCACCAAAATAGAACCCTCCGCTGACCTCAAGAGGAGGCCACCTCCTGATATGCCTTAAAACTCATTAATGTTGGGCCATTTTTCAGTTTTGTTAGCCATAGTAATAAAGAAACATGGAACTGAAAAGGCTGTAAGTTTTGCATTTAGAAAGAGTTCAACAGTGCCAACATAGGTAGGCCTAGCAAGCAAGTTGGTTAAGGACTAAGCAACACTTATTCAACTCTTCATCACTGCCTACTGGGTAATGCCTATGGGGATCGTATGCTTGAGGGCATCTGTTCATGTGTTGTATAGGTGGGGAGCATTTTGTAACTTCAGAGCCTTCCTGACAATTTGAGATACCTCTGATGTGGTCGCCAGGGCATCATGCAGAAAAGCTTTAATGTCACATTCTTCATTATTTCTTCTTCATTGATGCACCAATACATACAACAGCCTCCTTTTTCTCATCTTTCACCATTAACTTTAGATTTCATGTATGTGGATATCATCAGGCCCTAAAAGAAAAGAACCCAGCAAAGCATGAGCCAAGAGGAACACTTCTGTATCATACTCGCAAGTAATTGTTTGATGGTGTATGTTACCCTTGAAAATTATATATTTGATTTTTCATTACTTGAAAAATAGCTGGAATACCTATCAGCCATAAGATACAGCCTTTTATGTGAGAAGGCAAAAAAATCATTAATGGTGTAAATTTCCCCTTTAATATACTTTAAATAAACAATGACTAGAAGACTCAATGAACATAAGACACATCCTTGTCCGTGAAGATGTGAATAAACCCATAATAGTAGCAGTTAATAGCTGCAGACAACCCAAAAACACATTTAGTTTCAAGATACCTGCCTATTACCACAAAAACAAGGAAAAATCAAGTACACGTCAAGGTTTTGATCTGATTGAAGCAATGGTGGCAGCATCAGCAAGATGATACCCTATTTCTTGGAGATCTCTTCATTAGAAACTAATGTTACTTGTAGGTAATTAAAGAAAGACAGAACCTGCTGGTAAACAAGAATAGAGGATTTTTTTCCAAATAGGTTTGAACAAAAGTTGACCTCATATTCCCTATAAAATTTTATCAATTCCTATCCCTGAGGCATTAGCACTCCAAAAGAAAGCAATACAAGTGAACCCCCCCCCCCCCCTCTCTCTCTCTCTCTGCCTGCTAAACAGCTCATCTCTTTTTCTGAAAATGCATGCTGAACAGCATGATCTTTGTACTTTATTTTTTCTTTCCAAATTTTTCTCTTTGTTTTGATTAGTATTGAAACTTCCTTTATGCTATTCAAGTCAAAAAATATAAATGGATGAAAGGAGGCAATAAGGAAAAAAACCAAGAAGGAAAAGGCAAATATTCAGGTTACCATTGACAGAATTGGAAGAGGGCTAAAAGAACATATGGACTTCACATTAATGGTCTAGGTCTCTTAGCAGAATTGCAGACATATATCAAAGTTGATGCCTGACTTTTTGGCCAACCCAATTTGTTTGGGAGGCAATTGAGACGATATTTCATCATTCTTACTTAATAATAAGCCCGACAATAAACCTTTACAATGACAATAATCAAACAGTTGAATAGCAAGCAATAAGTATGAGTATTATTGAATAGACATTTTTCTTTATGTAAGATGCGACCAGGAAATGTAAAGCGGCATACCACAAAGATCTATAGCTATTTTTAAGCCAGCATTAGAACCATGGATGTACTCTTCCTCGTGCCTAATTGAACCATTTGGGCCACCAGTTTTTGTGTTAACATCATATGTACCAGCATCATGCCATCTGAAAGGAAAAGAAAGAAAGAACACGAAGCGTCACAGTGTGCATGATGTGTAATTATATTCAAAAATGTCACATAGAAGCTGCCCTTAAAGAATATTTAGCACGGGTAATCCGATAGAGAATCAGATTGTCATGAAATAGAAGACTTACTACATCCAAATCAAATCATGAAACCATAAGAGAACTTGCAATGGACACATAAACTCAGAAAATAACAGAGGATAGGAAGGAATTCATGACAACGTCAGTAAAAAGCTCAAAAGTTGAAGAGGCTCTGTGGGAAGTACAAGAAGAATCAGTGATAGGCGGAGCAAAATACATAATCTACTATAAATTTGACAATAACACATCCGATTTTTTTTCCTTTTATTCTAAGTATTAGATCCTCTCCTGCAAATGTCCATGATATTTAATTCCCCACTATTTGCTCTTTATCGATTGTTTTCTCAAAAAAGAGAAGTCAACAAAAACAAAAATAGTGATGGATAGGTTGCCACCAAGCCTACTCTTGTACCTGAAAAATATGAACTGCGATAGATTTCCAATCGCTTCATTGATGCTAGAAGTTATAGCGTCGCCAAGCCCTCGACATGCGTCAATCCAGCCAAGAAAAAAGAATGATAAAGTTTTCTTCGAACAGATCTTTAAAAATCAACAACAAATTCACCAATCCTCACAAAATCAGGTTCCAAGCGACCAAAAACACCGAAAATTCAGCTCAAAGATCCAAAAATTATCGATCAGGACAGGGAGAAGAACTTCAGCACCAAAAATCAGATAAAATCCAAGAATGGAATCAGAGCATAACCGATCGAGAGGATTGAGTGAGGGAAAATACAACGCTGCATGCAACAATTCCGTGACTAGAGAAGCTGATCTACGAGAGATCGATCGGAGAAGAGGGGGGAGGGAACTCACGCGAGGCGGAGCATGATGGGAGCGCAGTTCTTGCTGGCGATGAGGGCTCGGAGGTCTCTGCGGGCCTTCTCGATCTCCTTGAGGTACTCCGCGCCCACCACTGGAGCTGCCATTTTCTCCAGCCGCGGAAACCGCGCTTGCTCAAAGCCGATGGAGAGAGTACTGGGAGAGAAGGAGGAACAGGGAGACGATGAGATATGGTTTTATTGGCTGCTCGCCTCCCGATATAAATGCGTTGAACTGAGCCACGAACCACTGGATGATATTACCACCCTCGACTAAGATAACAATTCCTCTAAACAGGTCCCGGTTTGTGTTATAATTTGGGATAATCTTTTGATGACATTTTAAGCTTAATATTCACCCAAGAGTTTCTCCGAATGTGGGTTTTGGAAACATTTATCATGCAATATAATTCTTCAACTTAAAGTTATCCATGTGTCCCCTTTCTAAGATCATTAACATAAAAGAATCAACCGATCACATCTTATCCCAATACCCTGGAGCAATTCAGATATGGAGATGGACTCTTTAGCCTTTTGCCACTATTCAGTCATTCTTAGAATATGGAGATATTTATCCAAACTATTAAGTGAGGCATTTTTAAAAAGATAAATGATCAGAGCCCTCAGTTCAATCTACTTGGGCTAAATTAATTATCATAAATAAAAGCCTTTTTGAAAATGCTAGAAAACCCTCTTGATTACTGCATTGAGACCCTTAAACTATGTTTCTGACTTCATACAGGATGATGGATGATAAAAAAATTTAAGGTTCCTCGTATGTAAGTGCTACAATTCATATGGTTTACTTCACTTTGAAACTCCCATCCTCAAACTTTCTTAAAACTAATTTTAATAATGGTGTGAAAAATAGGGGTCAAATACCCTTCAATTATAAGATTATAAATCCTATAAAACGAGAGTGTTTTCTTTTTAATAAAATGAGATACTTTACTATTCTATTCCCTCCCGACAATTATCCAAATCAAGCACATAGATAAAATATCCTTCTCTCTTTCTCTCCCTAATATTTTTTTTATTTATTTTTTTTCATCTTTCTTTCCTTTTTTTTATTTATTTTAGTTTTTTTTCTTTATTCACTTCTTTATTTCATTTACCTTTTATTTCTTTCATTTATTCCATCTTCCTTCCTTCCTTTCTTCTCTTCCCCTTCTGTGTTTCTTTTTTTCACTTTTCTTCTTTCTTCCTTCTTTATTTTCATTTTATTCTTCTTTCGTTGTATGAGTAAGTTCTAGAGTCTTACTTCATCTTGTTTATTTTCTCATAAGAATAGGACGAGATGGCTAAGACAATCTCCATCATATCAAAACTTAAAAGCTTGATCTAGTTAAATCAGTTAATATCATGACTTTAAATATATTATTTTGTTTCTTATTAATCTATTTATATATATTGTTGAGGATAAATTCCGCTTCCATCGAAGTCTAATTCGACGCTTAGCCTAATACAACCAGTAGCCGCGGAAGAGCTTCAGCAGACGGACTTTAGCCGAACCCCCAGCGGCCGAGCTTCTTCGAACCCATTCGACCGGCTGAACTACTTAGCGGTCGAGCTCCTTCTGACTCCCCAGCCGTCAAGCTCCTTCGGACTCCCAGCGTCGGGACCGAACCCCTTCAGCCAGTCGAGCTACTTAGCGGTCGAGCTCTTTGGACTCCTAGCAGTCGGGCTCTAACCGAACTCCCTCCAAGCTTCCTCTCCGATCGAATTTCTTCGGATGCTGGACTCATCCCAGACATCCTTTGGACAGACTTCTTCGGGAGCTGGACTCGCCCCAAACACCCTTCGACCGAACTCCTCTTGGAGTCCGAACCTCTTTGGGATTGGTATACGCCCGAGTCCACCAGCCAACACCTACTTCCTCAGACTACGGCTGTCGGACCTTGGCAGCATGGCCACCACTCTCTCCGTAACTAGCCCCATGCAGCCCAGACGACATGGCCACTACTATTGGCGACACCACTCTCTCCGTAACTAGACCCATGCAACCCGACGACATGGTCACTACTACTGATGACACCACTCTCTCCGTAATCGACCTCATGCGGTCCATGACCTGTCGGTATGGCTGTCACTATCCACCTGACGATGCCTTCCTCTCCGTACCGAACTCCATGCAGTTTCAATGACTCGCTACCGGACGGTATGGCCGCCACCATCAATTAAGCTCCGCCTATAAAAGACCCTCCAAATACGCTAATCTCGGGACCCTGATCTCTAAGCTCTCCTCTTCTCCTCTAAGCTCTCCTCTTCTCCTCCAAGCTCTGGAATTTCTTTTCGAATACTCCATTCCTGTTGGTCAGAGCTGACTTGATCGTCGGAGGGTCCTACCGAAGCCACTCCCCCTCCGACTTCGGTCGAAACTTTATTTTGCAGGTTTTCGACGGTGACCTCATCAGCCTCCACTCCAGTGGACTCCGGCGATGATCAGATTCTGCGTCAATAGATTGGCGCTAGAGGAAGGACTCGACGATGATTTCTCTCTTAAAGAAAGTCGAGATTCTCTTGTTCTTAAAGGAGTGCTCGGCGATAATTTCTCTCTTCCCACTCCAGAGATCTCTCTTCTTCCTCTTTCGAATTTTTTTTCAAAAAAAAAAAAAAAGATGCCCCCCAAGAGAGCCTCGACTCGACGATCGGCTGCCTCCACATTCCGATCCCGTCCAGATCCGTCTGCCCCTACTTCAGCCCCGGAAACTCAAATTTCATCCATACCCATGGTAAATATGGAGCAGTTCAACCTACTCGTCCGACAGATCCATGGCCTCGTGGATGCAATGCGGGCCATGCAACAGCCTCCGATGGTGACTCTATCAGAAAATCCATCATTCGGAAGTCGAAAATCGGCCCCAGGAAAGGATACTCAAGCCGGTGTGCCCGCCGTCCCTTAGAAAGAAAAACAGAGAGCCAGAGATCCATTTTCGGATCATGGTTCTTCTTTGAAGGAGACCTTTTCTGCTTGTAGCCGAAAGTTCCCCAAGATCTGCGACCAGGACGACGCCCTTGATCACAGACTGCGGAAGATGGACCGATGGATTGAAGAGCTCGACCACGTCGTCCCGACTCATCATACCGACTTCCACGCCGAACCTTCTTTCTTCCTTTAGATAATGCAAGAGCCCATCCCACCGAACTTCAAGCTCCCTCAACTTGAAAGCTACGATAGAACCTCTGATCCGGTTGATCATCTGAAGGCCTTTCGGACCATGATGCTGCTTCACGGTGCTTCAGACGCCATGCTGTGCTGAGCCTTCCCATCTATCTTAAAGGGAGCAGCGAGAAACTAGTACTCGACGTTGAAGCCAAGTACGATCTTCTCTTTCGATCAGATGAGCAGTCAGTTTGCAACCCACTTCATCAGCAGCAGACGACCGCATCGAGGTTCGAATTCCCTGATGAACGTCAAGCAAAAGCAAGAGGAATCCATCCGAGCTTACGTAATCCGATTTAACGCCGCGGCATTGGAGGTCCGGGACTTGGACCAGTCTGTTGCGATGGCCGCACTCAAGGGCGGCCTTCAGAAAAATGACTTACTGTTCTCCCTGGAAAAAAGATATCCCAAGGACTTCGTCGATCTGCTGGCTCGGGCCGAGAGATATGTCCGTGCGGAAGAAGCCTTCAAGTTGAAGAATGAAGAAGCCTTAAGGGAGCGGCTGGCAGGCAATGGAGAGCCGAACGAAGTTCGGTCGCGCTCACGGACTTCCTCCGATAGCAGGCGAGTCCGAACTCCTCGAGTTCACAAAGAAACGTGAAGAAACCCTCCTCCTAAAAGATTCCACGACTACGCCCCCCTCAACGCTCCTCGAACTCAGATTCTCACCGAAATTAAGAACCAACTGCCAAGACCAGAAGGGTTATGGTCTCCCCCAAACAAGCATGATCGAAGTAAGTACTGCCTCTACCATCGCGATCACGGCCACAATACTGAGGAGTGCATCCAGCTCCGAGATGAAATTGAGGAGCTCGTTAGAAAGAGGCATCTGGGTAAATTCATTCGACGCCAGTCTAAAGATCGGCAAAGGGCGCTACCGTGATAAGAAATGATGAGGTCGGTCGCCTTACGGCATCGTCAGCGTTACCCCAGGTCCCAACGTCGAAGCCAAAGAGAAGCATGCTCCAAAGTGAGGAGGCCAGCGTGAGATAGAAAAAGTCATTCGTATGAAGAAACGCGGAGGAACAACGCTACCACGACCTTGAATCACAAAAAATTCGGGAATATATTGCCAATAATTTTCTTTCAATAAAGTTCTTCTCTTTCAATAATGTGCTGTTTCTGGGCGCGAAAACTATGTGATGATAGGAAAAGAAGCAGTTAATAGTTGCCGTGTTAGGAACAGGAGGAGAACCTCATCCTAGCATGAGCAGGTCAAAGACCATCAACCTCGGCCAGAGATAAGATCTCTCCCGAGAAGCGACCTCGGTCAGAGATAAGATCTCTCCCGAAGCGATCTCGACCAGAGATAAGATCTCTCTCGAGCGACAACCTCGGCCAGAGATAAGATCTCTCTCGAGAATCAACCTCGACCAGAGATAAGATCTCTCCCGAGCGACAACCTCGGTTAGAGATAAGATCTCTCCCGAGAATCAACCTCGGCCAGAGATATGATCTCTTCCGAGCGACGACCTTGGCTAGAGATAAGATCTCTTCCGAGAATCAACCTCAGCTAGAGATAAGATCTCTCCCGAGAATCAACATTGGCCAGAGATAAGATCTCTCCCGAGAAGCGACCTCGGCTAGAGATAAGATCTCTCCCAAGCAAAAATCTCGGTCAGAGATAAGATCTCTCCCGAGCGACAACCTCGGCCAGAGATAAGATCTCTCCCGAGAGACGACCTCGGTCAGAGATAAGATCTCTCCCGAGAGACAATCTTGGTCAGAGATAAGATCTCTCCCGAGAATCGACTTCGGCTAGAGATAAGATCTCTCTCGAGAAGCAACTTCAGTCAGAGATAAGATCTCTCCCGAGCGACAACCTCGGTCAGAGATAAGATCTCTCCCGAGAAGCGACCTCGGCCCTCGGCCAGAGATAAGATCTCTCCCGAGCGATCGAGTCAACCTCGGCTAGAGATAAGATCTCTCTCGAGTGAAGGTCTCGTTCACCCTAGACAAGACGGGGGAAGACGGACGACGGTCTAAATGTGCCCCCATAGCCCGTTAGGAATAGGAGGAGAACCTCATCCTTACGCGAGCAAAGTCGAAGTTAGGAACAGAAGGAGAACCTCGTCCTTACGCGAGCAAAGTCGAAGTTAGGAACAGGAGGAGAACCTCATCCTAATGCGAGCGCCCGTATCAATCTCGACTAGAGAGCTTCAAATTTGACCTCAGCTGTAGGAGGCAGTATCGCTCCGAGGAGCTCAACCTCTGACTTCGATCGCAGCGGACGAGGCCTCTCTCAACCTCGATTAGAGATAGGATCTCTTCCGAGCGACCATGTCAACCTCGACTGGAGAGCTTCAAATTCGACCTCCACTGTAGGAGACAGTGTCGCCCCGAGGAGCTCAACCTCCGACTTCGATCGCAGCGGACGAGGCCTCTCTCAACCTCGGTTAGAGATAGGATCTCTCCTAAGCGACCGTATCAACCTCGGTTGGAGAGCTTCAAATTCGACCTCGACTGTAGGAGACTATGTCACCCCGAGGAGCTCAACCTCCGACTTCGATTGCAGCGGACGAGGCCTTCCTCAATCTCGGTTAGAGATAGGATCTCTTCCGAACGACTGTGTCAACCTCAGTTGGAGAGCCTCAAATTTGATCTCGACTGTAGGAGACAATGTCGCCCCGAGGAGCTTAACCTTCGACTTCGATCGCAGCAGACGAGGCCTCCCTCAACCTCGGTTAGAGATAAGATCTCTCCCGAGCGACCGTGTCAACCTCGGCTGGAGAGCTTCAACTTTCACTTCGACCAGAGATAAGATTGGAGACAACCTCGTCCTGAGATCAGATCTTCCCCGAGCTTCGACCTGAACCAGAATGGGGCTCAGAGGAAGACTTTGACAGTCGCCCTTCCTCCACTCCCTTCCTTCGATTTTCGAACTCAAAAGTGGGGGACTAGTGTTGGGGATAAACCCCGCTCTCGTCAAAGTCTAGTTCGACGCTCAGCCTAATGCAATCAGTAGCCACGGAAGAGCTTCAGTAGATGGGCTTTAGCCGAACCCCCAGCGGTCGAGCTTCTTCGAATCCGTTTGATCGGCCGAACTACTTAGCGGTCGAGCTCCTTCTGACTCCCTAGCCGTCGAGCTCCTTCGGACTTCCAGCATCGGGACCGAATCCCTTCAGCCGATCGAGCTACTTAGCGGCCGAGCTCCTTGGACTCTCAGCAGCCGGGCTCTAGCCGAACTTCCTCCAAGCTTCTTCTCCAGCCAGATTTCTTCAGGTGCTGGACTCATCCTAAACACCCTTCGGACGGACTTCTTCAGGAGCTGGACTCACCCCAAATACCCTTCGATCGAACTCCTCTTGGAGTCCGAACCTCTTTGGGATCGGTACACGCCCGAGTCCATCAGCCAACACCTGCTTCCTCAGGCTACGGCTATCGAACCTCGGCAGCATGGCCACCACTTTCTCCGTAACTAGCCCCATGCAGCCCGGACAACATGGCCACTACTACTGACGATACCACTCTCTCCGTAACTAGCCCCATGCAGTCCGGACGACATGGCCACTACTACTGGCGACACCACTCTCTCCGTAACCGACCCTATGCGGCCCATGACCTGTTGGTATGGCCGTCACTATCCATCTGACGATGCCTTTCTCTCCGTACCGAACTCCATACAGTTTCAACGGCTCGCTACCGGACGGTATGGCCGCCACCATCAATTAAGCTCCGCCTATAAAAGACCCTCCAGATACGCTAATCTCGGGATCCTGACCTCTAAGCTCTCCTCTTCTCCTCTAAGCTCTCCTCTTCTCTCCTAAGCTCTCCTCGTCTTCTCCAAGCTCCGGAACTCCTTCCCGAGCACTCCATTCCTGTTGGCCAGAGCTGACTTGATCGTCGGAGGGTTCTACCGGAGCCACCCCTCTTCGGCTTTGATCGGGACTTTATTTTGTAGATCTTCAACGGCGATCTCATCGATCTTCACTCCAACGGACTCCGATGATGACCAAATTCTGCATCAACATATATTAAAATGAAGATTTTCATCTTTATTTGACATATGGGCTTTTAAGAAAAAAAGGAGAAGATGTCATATATAACAAAAATTTCGCTCCGGCCATCATCTACTTCCCGTTGCTCCTAGCTTGTTGAGATCTCTATGGCTTCTGCAACACAAGGAAATAGCCCACTCTCAATTTCCTCTCCCTATCTTTTATTAGTTTATGGGTGCAATTTCTTCTTCAATTCAAAACTAATATATATATATATTAAAAAAAAAAAAAAATGGAGGAGGAGAAGAGCACTTGAGGGGAGAGCGATGGACGTCGAGCGCAAGCATGCGAAGCTCATCGATCTTTTTGTGAAGCAAGCTGCCATCCTAGACGGCCCCATCCTTTCTGACCTCGTTATATATGTATATAAGTACAATATCAATACTATTATATTTGGAAGTCAGTTCCTCTTGTCCTAAATTTTTTTAAAAAAAATGCCACCAGTCACCATATATTCATTGCTTAGTTCATAGATTTATGCAGTAATTGAGGGTCGATATTATAAAATAGGGTACTAGTTCAATTTGTTTGTCAAGAATTAGTGCATGGGATAGAAAGTATTAGCTAAGGTCTTATTTATTGCCCAACCAACCAACTTCACATAGGATTGATGAATTGGATGATGATATGAGGTGTAATCTTTGATTTTTTTTTTAAACATATCTTTATATCATTTTATTATGCATATACTTTGTGCATTCCAGTTTTAATGAGATAATAGATCAGCAATAAGCTATATTTTAGGTATTTATGTGAATACTTAATAATTTCATGATTTAGATTGGAATCATGGTCATTATAGTAGTTTCATTTAGGAAATATATACATAACCAATATTTGAATAATGGCTATTAATTGTACCATCTTGCTGCATAGTGGTAACAATATAATAAAACAATATTTTTTAATGATATTTTTGATAATTATCTTATTAAAATAATTATTTTAAATTTTCATGCTGATGGTAATTCAAAAAAATTTATAATCAAATAGCCTTTGTTTCTCTAATGTCTCTTCTTGCTTCGTTACTTTCTATGGCACCTAAAATTAGCCATTATGCAACGAAAAATTATTTAGAAATCAAGGCTTGGTCTAATAAATGACTGATAGCATTAAGCCGTTAATAATATAAAAATATAAATATTACAAGCATCTTTAGGGTGGTAATATCAATCATTGTTTATTAGTTTTGTCCCTTTTTCTTGGTCATCGGATTAGGCGCAACGGCCTCGGGTCACGAGTTCCGGTTGGATTACGCAAGACCTGCGTGGATGCGGAACCCCAAGAAACGAACAAAATCCCTATGGACCAGCCACAAGAGAAAATATCATAAAGCGGAGTTATATATATTTTTTAATATTAATTTTAAAAATTAAATTTAAAAATTAAAAAAAATTACTAATAAAATTGTTAGCTCCATGATTTAAAAATATATATATTTTTTCTTTTTTTATTTTTTTATATATTTTTTATCGATATATACTACATGATTATATGATATAATACTAAATAAATTAATTATTAAATAAATTAATATATTTTTAAATAAATTAATATATAATTTTTAAAATATAAAATTTATAGATATATATATATATGATCAGATAATATATACTTAGTAAATTAGTCTTTTGATATCCCAATACATGTCTCCAAATAAATTTATATATAATTTTTTGAGCATTATATTCACCAGTACACACCACATGGCATGAAGATAGATAATAAGCTTCTTTTATACATCCCCATAGTGATCCAATACACATTCTTAGATAAATTGATACATAGTTTGTAGATATGTATTAAAAAATTTTATAATATGTATTAAATAATTGATCAGTATGTATCACTATATTGTATAGTATGTATTGATAAATATTATATTCTAAAAATCATGAATCAATTTATTTGGAGATGTATATTAGGATGCTAAATGATTAGTTTAATAAATATATTCTATCTGACTGTATATTATATATTAGTGAATTTTATATTATGAAAATTATATATCAATTTATTTGAAAGTATATATTAAATTACTGCTAGATGTGTATTAAAAAGCTTGTAATATATATTAAAAAATTGATGAGTGTATATTATCATATCATGTAGTGTGTACTGATAAATATAATATTATAAAAACTATGTATTAATTTGTTTGAAGGTATGTATTAAGTTATTAGATGACTAATTTACTATGTGTGTATCATCTGCTTATATACTTTATATTGATGAATTTTATATTTTAAAAATTATGTATCAATATATTTGAAGATATGTATTGATTTGCTTGACGATTAATTTACTTAATAGGTATCATTCGACCATATAGTATATATTGATAAAGAAATATATATTATGAAAATGAGGAAGAGAATACCACCTTTTGTTTTTTATTTTTTATTATGAGACCAATGACTTCATTGAAAGAACAAACAATCTTTGACTTTTTTTTTTATTTTTTTAAAATTAATATTACAAGAAATATGATAAAATTGGAAGTGCTTACCTACCTCATATAATTTTTGCTCCCCAAAAACATACTTATTTTCATAGTCACAAAATATAGGTTATATTTTATTTTTTTTTTAATTTTGATTTGGTTATTTAGGTTATATTTTTGTTTATTTATTATAAAAATGATTCACTTTTGGCTTCCATTGACTAATATAAATCTACTATGAAATAAATTCATAAATTTATCTTAGTCAAGCCACGCGTGCTAGCAGTCCCTCCAAGAATTCTATTCCAAAAAAAAGTGATGCACCAGAAGCTCAAATGTCAAGTTTATGCGAAAATGCCATCTTTACCATCGGTGTGAATGCACATTTGAAAACACTTTTACAGACGAGGACAAGTTCAAAAATTAACTATATTTATTTATTTATTTATTTTTCTCTTGTAGAACTCCTTAACGATTATAAAAGTAGAAAGAATTCATCATCATACTTGTATCATTAAAACTACTAAATACACCTAATTTTGAAAGCAACCAAAATGGTAAGTTAAGTGCTTTTGGTCATATTGGGCCTGCGGGGAGTAGATCATGGACTAGATTTGAATTTAGAAAATGTCAAATTTTATATAAATCTAATTCGAAGTTTGATTGAAAATGAATATAATTTAGGTCTAAAGTCCGGCTCGTGATCAACACCAGCGGCAAGGCAAGGAATAGTTGGTGTTGGGCTTAGCTTGTAGGATCCTATGCTTTCTTAAGCATCGGCCACCTCATTGTTAGCCCAAAAGTCAGCCCACCGCCCCGCCCAGTTCGAAATTAGGCGAAATTGGTGTAGTTGCCAAAATAATGAGGTTTATCCTTGGTTATTTTAAGAGAAAACAAAAAGATAAAGCCTGAGAAATTCTTTGGCTACATGATGAAATTCAAAATGCTACTTGTAGAAACCATGTGTGTTAACCTTGCAGTAATCATGTAATGAGGTAGAGCCTTCAAGCTCACAAACTATTGGGTGTGTTGGTTGAGTCCTGACTCCAAGAAACTAACACTCAAGTTTGGTAGTTGGAAGTTATTAAAGCTTGCCTTTTTGCAGATGGGGGTTATCAAATTCTCCATAACTAGCTTAGTAAGATGGTTTGAGATAGCAATGGATTGAATATAGAGTGGTCCATCCTACAAATAAAAATTTTATATTTGTATCCACATCATACTTACCTTGGATCAGGTCGGGTCAAATAGAAATGCAGATCGGATCGGATATATAAGAGAGATTGATCGGATCAGATCAGATCAGATATATATAAATAATATAAAAATTATCATAATTTTGAATAAGAAATATCTATTAAGGTTATCTTAGATCGGATTTGGAATAAAGCATATCATTATCTATATTCGATTTAAATCCACTTCCGATATTTTTTTTACGACTCATATTTATTCAGAATTCCAATCAGATCGAATAAAATTCATCTCATTCGGATTGAGTCGAATTGGATATCTGACAGATTAGATAAAATTGCTATCGTTAAATCTCTGTATAATTCCATCAAAGATTTGAATTCAAATTTTTGTACCATTATATAGCCTTAATGGAGGTTATTGATAGATGATCGGACCCTAGAACTTTTCAAATTGGAGTATCATAAAAAAATAAAATAAAATAAAATAAAATAATAATAATAATAGTTTTAAAAAAAAGCTTTTTTCTAAGAGGAGAGAGGTAGCAACTAGTTGAGATAAGGCTAATTAATTGATTGTGTTATGCATTGTCTCAAATTCATACACTAATCAAGTTGATGGCATTTTGCCAGACCACGTTATCTTACATACATAGTTTATTGTTTGATTTCTTTCACTACAAATATTAATGAAGTAGATACTAGTATAAATATTGAGCATCAATCTCATACCTTGTATGAATGATGAAGGTCAACCACTGGTAGGTATAAGGGGATAATTGATATGTTGTTTACTTTTATCATAGTGACATTAATATGATCTAAACTAAGTGTTGACGCAGAAATTGATTGTCATCGGAAGCAGCTGGAGCGGAGGTGGATGAGGTCACCGTCGGGACCTGCAAAACAAAGTTCCATCCGAAGTTGGTGGTGAGTGGCTCCGACAGGAGCCTCCGATGATCAAGTTAACTCTGACCAACAGGAATGGAGTGCTCGAGAATGAGTTCCGCGGAGCTTAGAGAAGAAGAGAAGAACTTAGAGATTAGGGTTGGCATATCCAGAGAGTCCTTTTTATAGCCGAAGCTTGATGGTGATGGTTGTAGCTGCATGCTGACGGGCCGCTCGAGGTTCGACGAAGTCAGTCCTAGGGGAAGGCACCACCTACAGCACCGTCTGCAATGGGTTGATGGTGACAGCCATCACCGCCTGATAGCGGATCGCTATCGCTTGCGGTGGTCTGATGGTGATGGCTACAGCTGGGAGCTGCTCGGGGTCGAATGAAGGGCTAAAGGATTTTGACATGTACCCACTTCGGAGGAGTTCGAACTCCTAAAGAGGAAGCTCAGAAAGAGTTCGGCTCCCATAGGCATTTGGCTGGAGGTGTGCGGCTAAGGCTCGATCACTGGGGAGTTCGATAGGAGCTCGATTGATCGAAGGAGATGTCTGGGAGGAGTCCGACTCCTGAAGAAGTCTGGTTGAAGAAAAAGCTTAGAGGAAGTTCGGCTCTTGCGGGAGTCCAACTGAAGCTCGACCGTTGAGAAGTTCGACTAAAGTCCGGCCGCTAAGAGTCCGAAGGAGCTCGATCGCTAAGCAGTTCGGCCGATTGTAGGAGTTCGAAGGAGCTCGACCGTTGGGAGTCCGAAGGAGCTCGATCGTTGAGGAGTTCGGTCGGCTAAAGGGGTTCGGCTAAGTCCCGTCCGTTGAAGCTCTTCCACGGCTATCGGTTGCATTAGGTAGGGCATCGAACTAGACTTCGATAGGAGCGGGATTTATCCCCAACAATAGTCCCCTCACTTTCGAGTTCAAAACTTGAAGAAAGGGAGTGCAAAAAAGACGACTGTCGAAGTTTTCTTCTGGGCTCCATGCTGGTTCAGATCGAAGCTCGGGAGGAGATCTCATCTTCAGATGAAGTTGGTGCTGAAATTGAAGCCTGGGGGAGATCTCATCTCCAGTCGAGGTTGATACGGATGCTCGAGAGAGATCTGATCTGCAGTCGGGGTTGACGTGGTCGCTCGAAAGAGATCTCATCTCTGGTCGAGGTTGTTTTCAATCTTGTCTCTGGCCGAGGTTATCTCAGTCGCTCGGAAGAGATCTCACCTCCGATCGAGGTTATCTTCGATCTTATTTCTGATCGAGGTTGGCTCCGACGTTCGGAAGAGATCTTATCTCTGGCTGGCCGAGGTTATTGCGGACCTTATCTCTGGCCAGGGTTGCCGGACCCTCGGGGGAGATCTTATTTCCTGCGATCGAGGTTGATGCGAATGCTCGAGAGAGATCTTATCTTCTGTCGAGGTTGATGCAGGCGCTCGAGGGAGATCTTATCTCCTATCGAGGTTGATGGAGATGACTTTGCTCGCGTTAGAACGAGATTCTCCTCCTGCTCCTAATGGGCTGTGGGGGCACCTTCGGACCATCATCGATGACTCTCCCCCCATCTCATCTAAAATGAACGAGCCCTTCAATGGGCTATGGGGGCACATATGGACCGTCGTTCGCGTCTCTTCCTCCATCTCGTCTAAGGTGAACGAGGCCTTTCACTTTGCTCGCGTTAGAACGAGGTTCTCCTCCTGTTCCTAATGGGCTATGGGGGCATATTCGGACCATCATCCGTCTCCCCCTGTCTCGTCTAAGGTGAACGAGATCTTCAACTTTGCTCGCGTTAGGACGAGGTTTCCCTCCTGCTCCTAACGGGTTGTGGGGGCACCTTCGGACCGTCGTCCGTGACTCTCCTTCCATCTCATCTAAAATGAACGAGGCCTTCGACTTTGCTCGCGTTAGGATGAGACTTTCCTCCTATTTCTAACAGACTGTGGGGGCACATAAGGGCCGCTGTCAGAGCCTCTCCCCCCATCCCGTCCTTTGTGAACGGAGCCTCCTAACGGGTTGTGGGGGCACCTTCGGACCGTCGTCCGTGACTCTCCTTCCATCTCATCTAAAATGAACAAGACCTTCGACTTTGCTCGCGTTAGGACGAGACTTTCCTCCTATTTCTAACAGACTGTGGGGGCACATAAGGGCCGCTGTCAGAGCCTCTCCCTCCATCCCGTCCTTTGTGAACGGAGCCTTCAACTTTGCTCACATTAGGATGAGGTTCTCCTCCTATTCCTAACGGGCAGCGGACGAGGATCATCAAAGCTCGGGAGAGATCTTATCTCTAACCGAGGTTGATGCGGTCACTCGGGAGAGATCTTATCTCTAGCCAAGATTATCGCTCAACCTCGGTCACTCGAGAGAGATCTTATCTTTAGTCGAGGTTGTCTCGATCGTTTGAAAGAAATCTTATCTCTAGCCGAGGTTGTCGCTTAACCTCAGTCGCTCAGGAGAGATCTTATCTCAAACCGAGGTTGTCTTTTGGAAAAGATCTTATCTCTGGCCGAGGTCGCTCGGGAGAGATCTTATCTTTAGTCAAGATTGACGCGGTCGCTCGAAAGAGATCTTATCTCTAGCCAAGGTTGTTGCTCAATCTTGATCGCTCGGAAAAGATCTTATCTCCAGTCGAGGTTATCTCTCGGAAGAGATCTTATCTCTGACCGAGGTTGTCTCGATCGCTCGGAAGAGATCTTATCTCTGGCCGAGGTTGACTTGGGATTATCCACAGTCACTCAAGAGAGATCTTATCTCTGATCGAGGTTGTCAGCGGTCGTTTGAGAGAGATCTTATCTCTAACCGAGGTTGATGATCTTTGACCTGCTCGTGTTAGGATGAGGTTTTCCTCCTGATCCTAGCACGGTGACTATTGACTGCTTCTTCCCTGTCATCACATAGTTTTCGCACCCAGAAATAATATTATTGAAGGAGAAGAATTTATGGAGGGAAAGTTACGGGCAGCACATCCCCATTTCAGGATCGTGGGGGCGTTGTTCCTCCGGATTCCCTTGGGCAGCAAGGCCCGGGCCGGACGACATCTCTCTTCTCCCTCTCTAGAATTCTTTTCCGAAGATAGGAGAGCTTCAACTCGACGATCGGCGGCCTCGACGCCAGATCCATCTACTCCCATTTTAGCCCCGGCAGCCCAGTTTCCATCCGAAGCCACCGCAGATGTAGACCAATTCAACCTGCTGATCGAGTTCGTGGCCCCGTCGAGATGATGCAGGCTGTGCAATAGCCTCCGACGGAGACTTTGCCAGCAAACCCACAATGAGGATGCGAGGAACCGGCCTTAAGGAAGAGCATTTGGATATACCAATCACCCTTAGAAGGAAAAATAGAGAGCATAAGTTCTTCCGTAGAAAGTTTTACAAAAAGGGCGGAATGAAGTTTGGCCGCGTTCACGACCTCTCAGCGCAAGCGAGGCCAAACTCCCCCTCGAGTCTACCATCAAGGAAGCTCCGCAGGAGGTCTCGCAAGGAGGCGGAATGAAGTTCGGCCGTGTTCACGACCTCCCAATGCAAGCGAGGCCGAACTCCCCCTCGAGTCTGCCATCAAGGAAGCTCCGCAGGAGGTCTCGCAAGAGGACGGAATAAAGTTCGGCATGAGCGAGGCCGCCAAACTCCCGCCTGAGCTCGCCATCAAGGAAGCTCCACAAGAGGTCTCGCAAGGAGGCAGAATGAAGTTCGGCTACATTCACGACCTCCCCAGTGCAAGTGAGGCTAAACTCCCCCTCGAGCTCGTCATCAAGGAAGTCCCGATAAAGAAGCATGAAGTTCTCCCGATGAAAGCTTCACAGTAGGGCGAAGTAAAGTTCGGCGCAAGTAAGGCCGAACCCCCCCTCGAGTATATGTCATCAAGGAAACCCCCCACAAAGATTTCATAAGAGGTGGAATGAAGTTCGGCCACGCTCACGACCATCCCAGCGTAAGCGAAGCCAAACTCCCCCTCGAGTATGTCTTCAAGGAAGCCCCTACAAAAAATTCAGCGGAGGTGGAATGAAGTTTGGACAAGCTAAGCCGAGCCCCCTCTCGAGCTCGTCGTCAAGGAAGTCCCGACTAAGAAGCATGAAGTTCTCCCGCAGAAGGTTTCATAGGAAGTTCGGCTGCGCTCACGACCTCCCCAACGCAAGTAAGGCCCGAACTTCTCGAGCTCACCACCAGGGAAGCCCCGACAGAAGGGCGCGAAGAAGTCCTCCTCCCGAAAGGTTCCGCAACTACGCCCCCCTCAATGCTCCTCGAACTTAAATTCTCACGGAAGTTAAGAACCAGCTGCCAAGACCAGAAGGACTCCGGCCTTCCCCAAACATGCGCGATCGAAGCAAGTAATGCCCTAACCATCACGACCACGGCCACGACGCTGAGGAATACATTCAGCTCCAAAACGAAATTGAGGAGCTTGTCAGAAATGGGCAGCCAGGTAAATTCCTCCAACGCCAGCCTGAAGCAGAAGAAGATCGGCCAAGGATGCTGCCGTAGTCAGAAACGACAAGGAGGTCGGCCGCCTCGCGGCATTATCAACGTTACCCAGGGAGGAGCTTAGTACATCGGCGACTCGTCACCTCCCAGCATCAAAGTCAAGAGAAGTATGCTCCAAAGTGAGGAGGCCAGCATGAGATAGAAAAGGTCATCCGCATGAAGAAACGTGGAGGAACAACGCTACCACGATCCTAAAACACAAAATTTGGGAATGCATTGCCAGTAACTTCCTTTCAATAATATACTATTTTTGGACGCAAAAACTATGTGATGACAGAGAAAGAAGCAGTTAATAGTCGCCGTGTTAGAAACAGGAGGAGAACCTTGTCCTAACACGGATAGGTCAAAGACCTTCAACCTCGGTCAGAAATAAGATCTCTTCCGAGCGATAACCTCGACTAGAGATAAGATCTCTCCCGAGCGACTGCGACAACCTCGGCTAGAGATAAGATTTCTCTCGAGCGACAACCTCGGCTAGAGATAAGATTTCTCTCGAGAAGCAACCTCGACCAGAGATAAGATCTCTCCCGAGCAACAACCTCGGTCAGAGATAAGATCTCTCCCGAGAAGCAACCTCGGTCAGAGAGCAACCTCGGCCAGAGATAAGATCTCTTTCGAGCGACAACCTCAGCTAGAGAAAAGATCTCTCCGAGAAGTAATCTCGGCTAGAGATAAGATCTCTTCCGAGTGACAATCTCGGCTAGAGATAAGATCTCTCCGAGAAGCAACCTCGACCGCAGAGATAAAATCTCTCCCGAGCGACAACCTCGATCAGAGATAAGATCTCTCTCGAGAAGCAACCTCGGCCAAAGATAAGATCTCTCCCAAGCAACCGTGGACAACCTCGACTAGAGATAAGATCTCTTCCGAGCAACCAAGTCAACCTCGGTTAGAGATAAGATCTCTCCCGAGCGACCATGGTCAAACTCGACTGCTGGAGATAAGATCTTTTTCGAGTGCCTGCATCAACTCAGCCGCAGGGAGATAAGATCTCCCCTCAGGCAAACTCGATCTGTAGGAGATAAGATCTCCTCCGAAGCTCCCGCATCAACCTCGGCCATAGGAGATCCGAGCCAACCTCGGCCAGAGATAAGATCTCTTCCGATCGACCAAGCCAACCTCGGCCAGAGATGAGATCTCTCCCGATCGATCGAGCCAACCTCGGTCGGAGAATCGGATCTCTCCCGAGCGCCCGTATTGACCTCAGCTGTAGGAGAGGAGATCTCTTCCGAGTCAGCCTCGGCTGTAGGAGACAATGTCGCCCCCGATGAGCTCAACCTCCGACCTCGATCGTAGGAGACGAGGCCTACCTCAACCTCGATTGGAGATGGGATCTCCTCCGAGCTTCAACTTCAACATCAACTTTAGCTGGAGATGAGATCTCCCCCGAGCTTCGATCTGAACCAGCATGGAGCCCAGAAGAAGACTTCGGCAGTCGCCTTTTCTGCACTCCCTTCCTTCGAGTTTCGAACTTAGGAAAGTGAGGGGGGCTATTATTGGGGATAAACCCTGCTCTTTTGATGATTCTGTTGACCTGCTCGTGTTAGGATGAGGTTTCCTCTGATCCAGCACGGTGACTATTGACTGCCTTCTTCCCTTGTCATCACATAGTTTTCGCACCCAGAAATAATATTATTGAAGGAGAGAATTTATGGAGGGGAAAGTTACGGGCAGCACATTCCCCATTTCAGGATCGTGGGGGCGTTGTTCCTCCGGATTCCCTTGGGCAGCAAGGCCCGGGCGGACGAAATCTCTCTCTTCTCCCTCTCTGAAATTCTTTTCCGAAGATAGGAGAGCTTCAACCGACGATCCGTGACGGCCTCGACGCAGATACCATCTACTCCCATTTAGCCCCGGCAGGCCAGTTTCCATCCGAACCTACCGCAGATGTAGACCATTCAAACCTGCTATCGAGTTCGTGGCCCGTCGAGATGATGCAGGCTGTGCAATTAGCCTCCGACGGAGACTTTGCCAGCAAACCACCAATGAGGATGCGAGGAAACGGCCTTAAGGAAGAGCATTTGGATATTACCAATCACCCTTAGAAGGAAAAATTAGGGAGCAGTAAGTCTTCTCGTAGAAAGTAGCAAAAAAGGGCGGAATGAAGTTTGGCCCGTTCAACGAACCTCTCAGCGCAAGCGAGGCAAACCTCCCCTCGGATCTACCATCAGGCAAGCTCCGCAGGAGGTTCGCAAGGAGCGGAATGAAGTTCATGCAATGGGTTGATGGTGACAGCCATCACCGCCTGATAGCGGATCGCTATCGCTTGCGGTGGTCTGATGGTGATGGCTACAGCTGGGAGCTGCTCGGGGTCGAATGAAGGGCTAAAGGATTTTGACATGTACCCACTTCGGAGGAGTTCGAACTCCTAAAGAGGAAGCTCAGAAAGAGTTCGGCTCCCATAGGCATTTGGCTGGAGGTGTGCGGCTAAGGCTCGATCACTGGGGAGTTCGATAGGAGCTCGATTGATCGAAGGAGATGTCTGGGAGGAGTCCGACTCCTGAAGAAGTCTGGTTGAAGAAAAAGCTTAGAGGAAGTTCGGCTCTTGCGGGAGTCCAACTGAAGCTCGACCGTTGAGAAGTTCGACTAAAGTCCGGCCGCTAAGAGTCCGAAGGAGCTCGATCGCTAAGCAGTTCGGCCGATTGTAGGAGTTCGAAGGAGCTCGACCGTTGGGAGTCCGAAGGAGCTCGATCGTTGAGGAGTTCGGTCGGCTAAAGGGGTTCGGCTAAGTCCCGTCCGTTGAAGCTCTTCCACGGCTATCGGTTGCATTAGGTAGGGCATCGAACTAGACTTCGATAGGAGCGGGATTTATCCCCAACAATAGTCCCCTCACTTTCGAGTTCAAAACTTGAAGAAAGGGAGTGCAAAAAAGACGACTGTCGAAGTTTTCTTCTGGGCTCCATGCTGGTTCAGATCGAAGCTCGGGAGGAGATCTCATCTTCAGATGAAGTTGGTGCTGAAATTGAAGCCTGGGGGAGATCTCATCTCCAGTCGAGGTTGATACGGATGCTCGAGAGAGATCTGATCTGCAGTCGGGGTTGACGTGGTCGCTCGAAAGAGATCTCATCTCTGGTCGAGGTTGTTTTCAATCTTGTCTCTGGCCGAGGTTATCTCAGTCGCTCGGAAGAGATCTCACCTCCGATCGAGGTTATCTTCGATCTTATTTCTGATCGAGGTTGGCTCCGACGTTCGGAAGAGATCTTATCTCTGGCTGGCCGAGGTTATTGCGGACCTTATCTCTGGCCAGGGTTGCCGGACCCTCGGGGGAGATCTTATTTCCTGCGATCGAGGTTGATGCGAATGCTCGAGAGAGATCTTATCTTCTGTCGAGGTTGATGCAGGCGCTCGAGGGAGATCTTATCTCCTATCGAGGTTGATGGAGATGACTTTGCTCGCGTTAGAACGAGATTCTCCTCCTGCTCCTAATGGGCTGTGGGGGCACCTTCGGACCATCATCGATGACTCTCCCCCCATCTCATCTAAAATGAACGAGCCCTTCAATGGGCTATGGGGGCACATATGGACCGTCGTTCGCGTCTCTTCCTCCATCTCGTCTAAGGTGAACGAGGCCTTTCACTTTGCTCGCGTTAGAACGAGGTTCTCCTCCTGTTCCTAATGGGCTATGGGGGCATATTCGGACCATCATCCGTCTCCCCCTGTCTCGTCTAAGGTGAACGAGATCTTCAACTTTGCTCGCGTTAGGACGAGGTTTCCCTCCTGCTCCTAACGGGTTGTGGGGGCACCTTCGGACCGTCGTCCGTGACTCTCCTTCCATCTCATCTAAAATGAACGAGGCCTTCGACTTTGCTCGCGTTAGGATGAGACTTTCCTCCTATTTCTAACAGACTGTGGGGGCACATAAGGGCCGCTGTCAGAGCCTCTCCCCCCATCCCGTCCTTTGTGAACGGAGCCTCCTAACGGGTTGTGGGGGCACCTTCGGACCGTCGTCCGTGACTCTCCTTCCATCTCATCTAAAATGAACAAGACCTTCGACTTTGCTCGCGTTAGGACGAGACTTTCCTCCTATTTCTAACAGACTGTGGGGGCACATAAGGGCCGCTGTCAGAGCCTCTCCCTCCATCCCGTCCTTTGTGAACGGAGCCTTCAACTTTGCTCACATTAGGATGAGGTTCTCCTCCTATTCCTAACGGGCAGCGGACGAGGATCATCAAAGCTCGGGAGAGATCTTATCTCTAACCGAGGTTGATGCGGTCACTCGGGAGAGATCTTATCTCTAGCCAAGATTATCGCTCAACCTCGGTCACTCGAGAGAGATCTTATCTTTAGTCGAGGTTGTCTCGATCGTTTGAAAGAAATCTTATCTCTAGCCGAGGTTGTCGCTTAACCTCAGTCGCTCAGGAGAGATCTTATCTCAAACCGAGGTTGTCTTTTGGAAAAGATCTTATCTCTGGCCGAGGTCGCTCGGGAGAGATCTTATCTTTAGTCAAGATTGACGCGGTCGCTCGAAAGAGATCTTATCTCTAGCCAAGGTTGTTGCTCAATCTTGATCGCTCGGAAAAGATCTTATCTCCAGTCGAGGTTATCTCTCGGAAGAGATCTTATCTCTGACCGAGGTTGTCTCGATCGCTCGGAAGAGATCTTATCTCTGGCCGAGGTTGACTTGGGATTATCCACAGTCACTCAAGAGAGATCTTATCTCTGATCGAGGTTGTCAGCGGTCGTTTGAGAGAGATCTTATCTCTAACCGAGGTTGATGATCTTTGACCTGCTCGTGTTAGGATGAGGTTTTCCTCCTGATCCTAGCACGGTGACTATTGACTGCTTCTTCCCTGTCATCACATAGTTTTCGCACCCAGAAATAATATTATTGAAGGAGAAGAATTTATGGAGGGAAAGTTACGGGCAGCACATCCCCATTTCAGGATCGTGGGGGCGTTGTTCCTCCGGATTCCCTTGGGCAGCAAGGCCCGGGCCGGACGACATCTCTCTTCTCCCTCTCTAGAATTCTTTTCCGAAGATAGGAGAGCTTCAACTCGACGATCGGCGGCCTCGACGCCAGATCCATCTACTCCCATTTTAGCCCCGGCAGCCCAGTTTCCATCCGAAGCCACCGCAGATGTAGACCAATTCAACCTGCTGATCGAGTTCGTGGCCCCGTCGAGATGATGCAGGCTGTGCAATAGCCTCCGACGGAGACTTTGCCAGCAAACCCACAATGAGGATGCGAGGAACCGGCCTTAAGGAAGAGCATTTGGATATACCAATCACCCTTAGAAGGAAAAATAGAGAGCATAAGTTCTTCCGTAGAAAGTTTTACAAAAAGGGCGGAATGAAGTTTGGCCGCGTTCACGACCTCTCAGCGCAAGCGAGGCCAAACTCCCCCTCGAGTCTACCATCAAGGAAGCTCCGCAGGAGGTCTCGCAAGGAGGCGGAATGAAGTTCGGCCGTGTTCACGACCTCCCAATGCAAGCGAGGCCGAACTCCCCCTCGAGTCTGCCATCAAGGAAGCTCCGCAGGAGGTCTCGCAAGAGGACGGAATAAAGTTCGGCATGAGCGAGGCCGCCAAACTCCCGCCTGAGCTCGCCATCAAGGAAGCTCCACAAGAGGTCTCGCAAGGAGGCAGAATGAAGTTCGGCTACATTCACGACCTCCCCAGTGCAAGTGAGGCTAAACTCCCCCTCGAGCTCGTCATCAAGGAAGTCCCGATAAAGAAGCATGAAGTTCTCCCGATGAAAGCTTCACAGTAGGGCGAAGTAAAGTTCGGCGCAAGTAAGGCCGAACCCCCCCTCGAGTATATGTCATCAAGGAAACCCCCCACAAAGATTTCATAGGAGGTGGAATGAAGTTCGGCCACGCTCACGACCATCCCCAGCGTAAGCGAAGCCAAACTCCCCCTCGAGTATGTCTTCAAGGAAGCCCCTACAAAAAATTCAGCGGAGGTGGAATGAAGTTTGGACAAGCTAAGCCGAGCCCCCTCTCGAGCTCGTCGTCAAGGAAGTCCCGACTAAGAAGCATGAAGTTCTCCCGCAGAAGGTTTCATAGGAAGTTCGGCTGCGCTCACGACCTCCCCAACGCAAGTAAGGCCCGAACTTCTCGAGCTCACCACCAGGGAAGCCCCGACAGAAGGGCGCGAAGAAGTCCTCCTCCCGAAAGGTTCCGCAACTACGCCCCCCTCAATGCTCCTCGAACTTAAATTCTCACGGAAGTTAAGAACCAGCTGCCAAGACCAGAAGGACTCCGGCCTTCCCCAAACATGCGCGATCGAAGCAAGTAATGCCCTAACCATCACGACCACGGCCACGACGCTGAGGAATACATTCAGCTCCAAAACGAAATTGAGGAGCTTGTCAGAAATGGGCAGCCAGGTAAATTCCTCCAACGCCAGCCTGAAGCAGAAGAAGATCGGCCAAGGATGCTGCCGTAGTCAGAAACGACAAGGAGGTCGGCCGCCTCGCGGCATTATCAACGTTACCCAGGGAGGAGCTTAGTACATCGGCGACTCGTCACCTCCCAGCATCAAAGTCAAGAGAAGTATGCTCCAAAGTGAGGAGGCCAGCATGAGATAGAAAAGGTCATCCGCATGAAGAAACGTGGAGGAACAACGCTACCACGATCCTAAAACACAAAATTTGGGAATGCATTGCCAGTAAAACTTCCTTTCAATAATATACTATTTTTGGACGCAAAAACTATGTGATGACAGAGAAAGAAGCAGTTAATAGTCGCCGTGTTAGAAACAGGAGGAGAACCTTGTCCTAACACGGATAGGTCAAAGACCTTCAACCTCGGTCAGAAATAAGATCTCTTCCGAGCGATAACCTCGACTAGAGATAAGATCTCTCCCGAGCGACTGCGACAACCTCGGCTAGAGATAAGATCTCTCTCGAGCGACAACCTCGGCTAGAGATAAGATTCTCTCGAGAAGCAACCTCGACCAGAGATAAGATCTCTCCCGAGCAACAACCTCGGTCAGAGATAAGATCTCTCCCGAGAAGCAACCTCGGTCAGAGAAGCAACCTCGGCCAGAGATAAGATCTCTTTCGAGCGACAACCTCAGCTAGAGAAAAGATCTCTCCGAGAAGTAATCTCGGCTAGAGATAAGATCTCTTCCGAGTGACAATCTCGGCTAGAGATAAGATCTCTCCCGAGAAGCAACCTCGACCAGAGATAAAATCTCTCCCGAGCGACAACCTCGATCAGAGATAAGATCTCTCTCGAGAAGCAACCTCGGCCAAAGATAAGATCTCTCCCAAGCAACCGTGGACAACCTCGACTAGAGATAAGATCTCTTCCGAGCAACCAAGTCAACCTCGGTTAGAGATAAGATCTCTCCCGAGCGACCATGGTCAAACTCGACTGCTGGAGATAAGATCTTTTTCGAGGCAAACTCAGCCGCAGGAGATAAGATCTCCCCTCAGGCAAACTCGTCTGCAGAAGATAAGATCTCCTCCGAGCTCCCGCATCAACCTCGGCCATAGGAGATCGAGCCAACCTTGGCCAGAGATAAGATCTCTTCCGATCGACCAAGCCAACCTCGGCCAGAGATGAGATCTCTCCCGATCGATTGAGCCAACCTCGGTCGGAGATCGGATCTCTCCCGAGCGCCCGTATTGACCTCAGCTGCAGAAGAGGAGATCTCTTCCGAGTCAGCCTCGGCTGTAGGAGACAATGTCGCCCCCGATAAGCTCAACCTCCGACCTCGATCGCTGGAGACGAGGCCTACCTCAACCTCGATTGGAGATGGGATCTCCTCCGAGCTTCAACTTCAACATCAACTTTAGTTGGAGATGAGATCTCCCCCGAGCTTCGATCTGAACCAGCATGGAGCCCAGAAGAAGACTTCGGCAATCACCTTTTCTGCACTCCCTTCCTTCGAGTTTCGAACTTAGGAGTGAGGGGGGCTATTATTGGGGATAAACCCTGCTCCTGCCGAAGTCCAGTTCGATGCTCAATCTAATGCGATCAGTAGCCACGAAAGAGCTTACCTCTTCAGCCGGCTGAACTCCTCAGCGGCCGAGCTCCTTCGACCATGTTCAGCCGACCGAACTGCTTAGTGGTTGAGCTCCTCGAACCCGTTCAGTCGGCCGAAGTGCTTAGCGGATGAGCTCCTTGGACTCCCAACGGTCGGGCTTTAGCCGAACCCCTCAGCAGCGAGTTTCAGTCAGACTCTCGCGAGTGCCAAACTCTCTCCGCGCCCTTCCAGCCAGACGCCTGCAAGAGCCGAACTTCCTTCAGACATTCCCTTCGGCCTGACTTCTTCAGGAGCCGAACTTCTTCCAGACATCCCCTTCGGCCGGACGAGCTCCTTCCGAACTTTCTAGCGACCGAGCCTTAGCCGCACACCTCCAGCTAGATGTCTATGGGAGCCGAACTCCTTCCGATCTTCCTCTTCAGAAGTCTGAACTCCTTGGGGATCGATATATGCCGAAGTTCAATCAATGCCTACTTTCTGAGAGCCATGGCTATTAAAGCTGGACGAACGATCACCATCAGTCTGCCACAGACAATAACGACCCACTACCAGACGGCGATGGTTGTCACCATCAATCCATTGCAAACGACGCTGCAGACTGCGCCCTTCTCCTGGGACTGACTTCACCGAATCTCGAGCGGCCTGCCACCACGCGGCTGTGGCTGTCGCCATCAAGCTCCGTTTATAAAAAGGATCCTCTAGATACGCTAACTCTAATTTTTTAAGCTCTAAGCTCTCCTCTTCTTCTCTAAGCTCCGCGGAACTCATTTCCGAGCACTTCATTCCTGTTGGTCAGAGCTGACTTGATCGTCGGAGGATCTTGTCGGAGCCACCCCCACCAGCTCCGAATGGAACTTTATTTTGCAGGTCTCGACGGCGATCTCGTCCACCTCTGCTCCAACTGCTTCCGACGATGATCAATTTTTGCATCAATATTAGGTTTACCAAAAATAATACTTAAATATTTTTTGATCATAGTCAATACAATGTTAATGAATAATGCATGCCACCCCATGTCTCCCAGGATTTGTCCCCCACCAAGTATTTGTCTCATTTTTCTATAATACAAATAATTAATCCCTATCAAAACCATATAATGATATAAATCATATAATAATATGCCTCAAAAATAATTATTTACGTCCCTTGGGCATGCAAAGAATGTTTGTAGGTGTATATTTGGTTAGAAAAAATTGGACTAAAGAATAAAATGTGAATGAATGACTCCCATTCAAACTTTTTGGTTATAGAAACTTTCATTTCTATTTCTCCTCAATCCTCTAAAATATAATTTTTTTATTTTTTTTAATATTAAATTTTTTTTATAATTCTAATTTAGTCACTAATCAAAATATATTAAAGGATGTGGTCATGCTGATTCTTATTTTAATCCATTCTAATATATCCAATGTACCTATAAATTCTTTCAAATTTGCAACCAACATGGATTGGCTTCAAGCGTCATCAGTCATCACACGGTGTTTGCAACATATATCCATATTTGTATTTTGCTTTTTGGCAGGATATGCCTTCAACCTCCCCAAGCGATATAGATGCACTTTGACCGTTGCATCAGCTAACTAATAGAAATATACCGAGCACCAATTTTAGTCCTTTTCAACCACAAAAGGCATAGGGTCCGTGACAAAGGAACCTCATGTGGAATGACCTACCATGCGTGCCTTTCTTCTTCTTCTTCTTCTTTTTCTTTTTTTTCTTTTTATTTTTTTTGGAGGGAGGGAGGCTCCCGACGTCGAGCCTTCATTTTTTATACATGATGATATAAGATGGCTCAATCATTTTCTACAATTTTAAAGTAAAATGCATGAATATATCATTCCAGCATCATCATTCAGATACTAAAGAATTCACTTATCATCCACTTTTCAAGTATTTCGATATCTAAAATTTAATCCATCATCTAATTGACTTCCTCAAGATATGAGATTTTCTCAGCACTCAAATCATGGACGTGAGGAATGGAATTAAAGGTGCGCGACCACATGAGGGGAAACCATGTGCGTCTTTGGTGTCCAAATTTTGGTCTTTGAATTTAACCATTTCCAATTTCCATTGTTAAATTCTTATACTTCTAGGTGTACATTTCCTGGTCCCCAGTGCTAATTTTAGCATTTCATTATTAACCTGGACAAATTGTAATCATGATTTGAAACAGAATCGCAGATTCGTTGCTTTCAAAACAGAAACGGGTTCCACCGCTTATTTTAAAAATGGTAGCATCTTTAAGTAATTTTAAAAAGTAAAGGGTCTTTTTCGTAATAGGGCTGGAAATTTCGCATAAATTTTCCAAATTGCTCGCTCGTTCTGTCGTGGCAAAATACATTTCCAGAACTACCCCCATACACACCAAGAATAACGAAAACGCCCCCCCCCATCTCATTAAACAACTTAACGAAAGATAGCACGCACCCCTTGAGTCTATTTAATTGACCTAAATGACCCTCCGGTGGCCTCCGTTATTCGCCCAAACGGATCAAAAGCACAGTTATCTTGCCAAAATTAATTGGGTTGAAAGATATTTAGTTGACAGAACAGAGGTGTTATGGTAAATGTGGAACCCATCTCATGCACACTGCCCAACATCCCATGTCTCCGTTCACCTCCAAACTGTTCCACATGGTCTGTTCCACTGCTCAATTTCTCTACCTTTGCGTTCTTAAAGCTCACGAGACAGAGGAGGGACAAGTGGAGGCAAAACGGGGAGTTTTTGGTAGGATTTGGACTTCATTGGAGAGAAGAAAAAGCTAGGAGAAGAGGTCTCCAGAGAGGATTAAAGCTGCTAAGGAGGCTCCTTTCCTTCACTACAAGACGTGAGACAACCATGAAAACCACCCAAATTACCAGGGGTGGGTAAAAAAAGGAAACCCGCAGATATTTGAAGTTCTACACCAAAAAGAAGCCACCTTTTTATTGATATAGTTCAGAGAAGAGGGAGAAAAAAAACAGGGGAGCCATAGAGGAAGAAGAATGAGAGAGAAGAAGAGAATGGAGGTGAAGGAGAGGAAAAAATCCATAGATATTTGAAGTTGTACAGCAAAAAGGGGCCATCTTTCTTTTGGCACATAGAGAGAAAACAGGGGAGAAACAGAGGAAGGAGAAGGATAAGAGAGATGGGGTGTTGCCAATCCAGGCTGGAGAGAGAAGAGGCCGTGGCTCGATGCAAGGCCCGGCGGCGATACATGAAGCATTTGGTGGGGGAGCGGCAGGCCTTCGCCGCCGCCCACTCCCTCTACCTCCGCTCCCTCCGCTCCACCGGCGCCGCCCTCCTCCAGTTCGCCAACGCCGAGACTCACCTCGACCTCCTCCACCACCACCTCCCTCCCCTCCCCTCCCCATCCCCTCCGCCTCCGCCGCCGCCGCCTCCTCCGCCGCCACCCCGCCACCTCCCCACCTCCAATGAGCCCAGCTCCGACAATGGACCTCTTCGGTCACCGCTTCCCCGGTGCTCCCCCCTCCCCCACCCCTCCCCGCCGCCACACGCGTCAAGCTGGGATTTTTGGGACCCATTCGTCCCCTCCTCCTCTCGTTCGGTCACCGATGAGGAATGGGAAGAGGCCGCCACCACCGTGTCGGAAGCCACCGCCGCGCCCGCCGCCGCCCCAGCCCCGTCGGTGATTAGCGGCTTTTCGAAGGATTCCGCAAGTGAGCTCGCAATGGTGGTGGTGCCCAGGAGCAGGAAGGATCTCTCCGAGATTGTCAAGGAGCTGGACGAGTACTTCCTCAAGTCGGCGGATGCCGGCCGCCGTGTATCGGTGCTATTAGAAGCACAAAATTGCGAGCTTCCTCCTAATCAAGGAATGGCAGGCAAGCAAGCTCCTTACGTTGTAAATCCTTATTCTTAATCTATTTCTACAGAAGTCTGCTCTCATTTTGTTTCTTAGTTATAATGTAGGCAAGATGTGCAGCTATGGCAAGAGTTTGAACCCATTGCTTTGGACCTGGGGGTCGAATTCAAAAGCTACTGGTTTCGCCAGGTTTGGAAGGTGCGGAGAGGAGATGGCGAGGGGAGTCGGCAATGGGAGCACGAGCCATTCTTCTACAGTGGAGAAGCTGTATGCTTGGGAGAAGAAGCTCTTTCTTGAAGTCAAGGTACAGTACCATCCTCACTCTCTCCTCCTCATTTTTATTTCGTTTTTAGTTTTAATGTTTTGCATTCTTTAACCTGTGTATATTCCATGTTTTCCTTCTGTCCTTGGTTTTCTTTTGAGCTCCATGCGTGGTACCAGCCTCAATGATTCTCGGACAAAAAGAAGCATTGCTTTATTTACTTGACCAAATCTTACCACAGTAGTTATTCTATATTAGAACACGTAAGCTTTTGTTGTTATTCCATTGGAACACACCCTTTGTTCTGTTCTCTTTATTTATTTTGTTGGGTTGGGGCCAAGAATATTTCCCAAGAACTTCTTAGTTTCGAAGAGAGAAGTAAAAAGACAAAATAGACACAAGGAGTGCTTGTTTCATGTATGTTTTGGTTGTTCAAAAGAGCAGGTTCCTTTCCTTTATTTGTAATCTTTTTTATACTGTTTTTGATCTGCCACAGAATTCTCAGAGACTCAAGGAGGAGCACAAGAGAAGGATGGGCCTCCTAAGGAACCAAGAGGCAAAAGGAGCGGACTATGTGAAGGTTGAGAAGAACAGGAGAGAGATTGAGAGGCTGGAGTCCAAGATGTTGGTGTCCTCTCAGGCTATAGAGACCACCACCTCGGAGATCATCAGGCTGAGAGAGTCTGAGCTTTTTCCCCAGCTCCTTGAGCTTGTCACTGGGTCAGTCTCTCTCTCTCATGCAAACATACACCAAAAAAACCTCTTCACATGTTCTCCATTTCTCTACATAAAGGTTACAAAAGAATACGTTGGCTTTGTGGTCCTGCCAGTACGCACCACACTTGATCGTGGGGTTGACCGTCAGAGTCAAATTTGGTGTTTCACAAAAGCGGATGCACGAAAGTAAAAAGGAATATATTTGCTAATTCCACACTTTCTTTCTGCTAATCCACCAAGCACAAGCCATCTATTATTATTATTAGCCTGCTGTTATATGTGGGAACCATCGGTCTAAAGGGGATGGATGGAGGAAAAGAAAGGAGTGGAAATAGAAATTAGCGGTTCAGAAGAGCACTGATCCGTACCCAGGTCGTCTGACAAGAAAAATAGAAGCGCACTAGGCTGATACTCTGATGCATTCATCATTCCCATATACAAACAAGTCTATTCTACCTGATGACATGGTATCACCACAGGATCATATAGCATCCTTGCTTTTATCATGGCTTAGTTCGACATGCAATCATAAATCTTTATGCAATTTTCCATCGTGTATGCTATAGCTTGGTATGATAGCTATAGGACCATGTACATGATGCATAAAATCTGTTCGCATTCTGCATCTGTTTGTGAGTGGAACAAATATTTAAGGCTGTTGAGCAACTAACTTCGAATAGCAACATGCAATCGGGCACAGGTGGGTTAGATGCGAACTACGTAGCATAGTTTGATGATTCTATCCCCATGCAAATGCTACCAACTGGACAAGATCTTGCTTTTTTTTTTTTTTGGGGTAGAAAGACAAGATACTGCTTTGATTGTTGATTTGCCTATCAAAGTTGGAAAAAAAAAAAAAAAAAAGTTTCATGCATTGTCACTCATCGTAGTCATCTCAGTCTAAAATGAGCGTCATACATGGTGGGTAACATCATCATGTTGCTACCTAAGTGGTGCCTGAACTCCACCACATGCTATCATTTATTTTGATAAAACCAGTCTGACTTCTTGGTGCCATGGGTTATTCTGATATATAAAATTTGCCATCCCTTGTGTAGAATTCCTAGATTGCCCTCTATAGTCTAAAAAGAAAACTTAGTTTTATATTTAGTAACGAAGGGTCTATTTGGTTTTATTGTTGTTTTTGTGTTTTTGTTTCCCTACAAATAAGTGAAATACTGCATGGAGATTGACCTTGGAGTTAATTTTTTGCATGGAAAATTCTGCCATTGCTTTATTTTCATTTTTGGAAGCAATAAATCTTTCTTTTCAAAAGCTCTAGATATTATGCAAATAATTGAAAAACAAAAGGGTTTAATCATATACATATCTGTTCTTTCTCATCAATGTTCTTGGGTTTTTGCCGACAAAGGCAGAAAATATAAGCAGTTACATGCTGGCCCTAAAGGTTTCTATTTTACTATTGATATTTTTGCGTGAAGTACGCTGACTTGTTAAATACATGGCTTCCTTTTCTTTTATTCTTTATTTTGCTTACCGTCAATCTTTTGTTCTTCAATTCATATTCCTCCACCAACATTCTAACAATCTAATTAGATGGTGGGCCTTGGCGCAACGGTGAGGTTGCTCTATTGTGACTTGTGTATCTTAGGTGGTATTGGAAACAACCTCTTTACATATGGGGTTAAGGGGACCCTCTTTAGAACCCACAGAGGTGGGAGACTCCTGCACTGCAACACCCTTTCTATATTCTGACAACCTAATTGCTGTGCACTGTTTTCACATTTAATAGTATAGATTGTTTTGGAGTCATGCATATATTGTGGTTCTCATGATTTCATCTAATGTTATCGGTACAAATATAAGACATGATCACAGAAGGTCCACCTTGTCTTTTAATGATATCCATCAGGAGGAAGTAGCTCCGTTCATAATTGCTGCAAGTCATTCTTCGAGATCAGTCTGTGCCTGCTCCTATTTTAAGAGCCATTGAAACAAAACCTCCAGCAACTACGCTACCAGTTAATCAGATGACAATGGAATGTAGCCCTACAAGAATTCTTGATTATACTCATAAACATTAATAAAAAAAATTCTAATATTGTTCAAATTTAACCTATTCCCATGCCTAGACTTATACCTTTTGATCAACATAACAAAACCAGGAGGAAAAACCTACAAAATACAAATGGATATGCATCTGACATGTTGACTTTATGCTTCTAAGTTCTAAACCTAATGGGAAAAATAAGTTGCAATACAAACACTTGTTTTGCCAACTTCTGAACCTGAACAATCTTTGTTAGAAAATGTTGTGTCATTGACTTCAACCTATAATCTTGTGCTCTCACATGAATTTTTTGCACAGAAAGATAATATAAATGAAGAAATATTTTCTTTTCAGCATTATAACGATCAAAAAGGGGATTAGGCTTGCGGTACATATTATAGGAAGACAACATGATAAATGAACAGCATCAGTATCAGATAATCTTTAATACTTCTTTGCATACAATATATATTAGGAGCATAGGCAAAATCTATACAAATCATACCTTGAGCCACTACCAAAATGATTGCATCACAGAATGATCCAAATGATGGCGAATGACAAACGTAGTTAAAAATGACAGAATGAACCAAAACGATAGCGAATGAACCAAACGATAGTGAATGGTCCTAACATGGTTAAAATGCAAACTTTTCTCATACTTTGAGCCAATACCTTGTTTGTTCGGCAGAGTATGTATTGACTGTTATCCCATACCTGATCACATGGCTACAAACATAAGCAGGAATTGGAAATCTCTTAACACTGGACTTGATTAAATCAGTCTTTTTAAACAAAGCAGGATTGGGGGCCTCTCTCTCTCTCTCTCTCACACACACACACACACACAAAAAGGATTTAGTAAAATTAGTCATATCCTAATTAGGCATGGCCATGAAAAGAACAAAGTATATGCCTAATAGACAGATAATATGACATGAAAACTATCCACAACAATATTGAGTCCTAACTACCCAGCTATGAGCCTAAATTCGCAGTTCGACATGTTTGAGAGTGTAGATTTGCTAAGTCGAACCAACTCATTCAGCTAAATACGGGTCACAGTCCTTTTATTTCCTGTTCACCGATTACTGAATTCCTAGCATCCCTTATTTTGAGAACTAGAAACTTGTGCATGCACACAATTAGGCATGTGTGAGGGAAACTTTTAACTTGACCAACTGATTCATCTTAAATATCAAATCACACACACTGGGAAGTGGATCAGAAATATGTAATGAAGTAAATGAACAACCATACTATGAGCCGGATATGATGTCTTTTTATGTGAACGAGACAATACAATACAGCAAAGAATCAGAGTATCATAATCTTTCACAGCACCCATCAATCAATTTTGGTTGCAGCTGCCGAAGCAGCTTAAGATTTCAATCAGTCTTGTAATAAAGTTTTGTTTCTTATTCTTCCCTAATATGATCTTGTTAAATTACTGGATTGAGGTGCATCTTTTCACTAGCTTATACCATGAACAATATTTGGTTATGAATTGCAGTTTGATGGGCATGTGGAGGAGCATGTATGAGTGCCATCAGGTACAGACCCACATAGTTCAACAACTCGAGTACCTCAACAATGCATCAAGTAATAATCCAACCACCAACATACACCGGCAGGCCAGTCTCCAGCTGGAACTTGAGGTTGATCACTGGTACTCAGCCTTCTGCAATCTGGTTAAGTCCCAGAGAGAGTACATCCATGCCCTCACAGGCTGGCTCCGCCTCTCTCTCTTTCAATGTGACCACAACCTGCTCGGGGAAACCCACCAGAGCTCCGACATCTACTCACTGTGTGAAGAATGGCAGCTTGCACTTGATCGAATTCCTGACAAAGTAGCCTCAGAGGGGATCAAAAGCTTCTTAACAGTAATCCATGCAGTTGTTCTTCAGCAGGCAGAGGAGCAGAAGCAAAAGAGGAAGTCAGAGCTGGTATTTAAAGAGCTTGAGAAGAGAGCAGAAGAACTAAGAGCATTGGAGTCCAAGTATGGCCCGTACTGTGTAACTGAGGGTTATGGGGTAATGGCACGGACATCCCCAGTTATGGAGAAGCAGGCAAAGGTGGAGGCTTTGAAGATGAAGGCCGATGAGGAGAAGAGCAAATATGAGAAGAGTGTCGCAGTCACAAGAGCAATGACTCTGAACAATTTGCAGACAGGGTTTCCAAATGTTTTCCAAGCCATGACTGGTTTTGCAAGTGTATGCATGCAGGCATTTGAGTCAGTTTATAACCATCAGAGAAGCTCGGATCGGGTCCTTGGGGTGAAGAGGTTGCTCACTTGAGGGATCCACCGAAGAAGGCTGGATTCATGTACAGTCTGTAAAGAGTTTCAGTGTAGTAAGGTGGTTGGTGTTCACAGGGTTCTTTTAAATTTTAATGGATTTGGTTGGCAAAGATGTGGAGGCTACCGAAGTGCTTCCGGTTCTAGAGATGGTTCATGGTCCAATGAGAGGCCTCCTGATCTGAAAAGTGACACCATACTTGGTACTGGGTGTTGAATCAGCTGTTGGATTATATGCAATTTTTTCCTTGGGGCCTCTAGACCCGTGTCTGATATGTTCCAAACATCTTTATTGGGGTTTGTGACCTTTCATTGTGAAATAGCATGGATTCACAAGACCATAGCAAGCTTCCTGGCTATTTTAACATACCATCCATGCTGTAATTGCTGAGTTCAAACAGGCTCTTTCACATAACTAAGAATAAAAGTAAATGAAATTGTAACTTGATCATAATTTGAGAATTACTGAAAACTTGAGGAAACACCTTTGAGATTTTGTGGATGGAGCCTCCACCAGATGGAATAGCGTAACCAGTCTCAGTTTGTCATCTCCTATTATTACAGCCAAATCGTAATTGATACTTTTTTTCATGATCTCAATCATAACCAAAACCGGAGACCGAACGCCAAATGTTCATATGAGCTGAGTCCTCAAATTTCCAGACATATTGAGTTTATATCTCCATTTTATTTATAAGCACTTCTAGAAAATTGCAACACTGCAGAAATACCAATCTCAGTGGCCCGACAAGATTGGCTAACGTCTGAAAGAGTCCAAAACCAGCATGGAAGTAATCTGCATCCTTTCTCTTTCTTTTCATGTGATGATCAAAGTGAGCCAGATACAAAAAAGTTAGTATCAATATGCAAGACAAAACCCTGATAAAAACAGCAAAAGAAATAATATGACGGTAGAGAAGCATGGCAAAGAACACATACCATTAGTTCCGGTATTCTATATTCCTAGTTCAGGCACGGTGAAAACCCTCTTGTAGCTGAAAGAATACTCCTTGGCCACCATATGCCAACATGCTGAAGAAATGGAAGAAACCTCAACCCCCTGATTCTAAGGGCAACTCCACAATATCCATTAATCAAATAAAGGGATCAGGGATTGCTTCATGATGCGATGCATATGAAGGAAATAAAACAACTACTGTACAAAAAATACTACTGTTGCCAGTCAAGCTTCAACTGTTTTTTGTATGATAGACTGGATCCTCTCCATTGCCAACTGTATGACAGTTCACCATCTGTCTTCCAACAATGGGCTACTGCCATAAGGTTTGCGGCTATAAGAATTCCAAAGCAATACCCATAGCAGCTCCACCATAGACATTTTCAGTTATGGAAGGAGATTTCACTGATGGAACATACGAATAGCTTGAATAACCCCAAGCGTGGCCAAGTCTTCGGTTGCTTCTTTTCTTTCTTTTGACCCCAATCCCCTGGTTGGGGCAAATGAAGCTAAACCAACATTACATGCAGCAGCTAACCAAGCATTCCATCTCTCCAAGTACCGGCTATTTGGTTGCATTTGCCAGTTAGACTACTTTGCAAGAAATAGGGAACTAAGCACAAAGTATAGGGAGTACTGTGTTTATTGTCATGACTTCCATTTAATCCTACTCCAAGATGTATCCACCTTCAATGACCCAATCAGGTAAATGTGGATATAGCAGCTCCACTCCATAAAATGATTTGATTCACAAAGAACATTTCATTAAGCATGAATTTATGTATATTTGAATTTACCAATCAACAAAATCTTTATCCACAAGCACAATAAATCTAAAGAAAAAACGGGGTGAAAAAGAGATTCTGTAGTCCAATATCTACATGATTTCATCTTCAATACATCACAACATGTACTATGCGCAAGCATAAAGATTCTCTCCTATATTCTAGGATATAGTACGTCAATGCTCGAAACTCTCCATCAACAAAACTTCATGAAGTTCTCCACTGCAACTCAATTTGAATCCGACCATTTTTGGAGTCAATGAGATGATATTTTTCATTGATTCGCTTGTTACTCACGACATCTGCAAGGCTAATAGTGACATAACCCAAATTTTCCTGAATAATAATAATTTATATCAGATGGTGAAGAGTTGGAAAACCAAGCAGCATAAGGATGACCATTTTAAGAAAAAGAGACAGCTGTTAAGAAAAAAATGTTGCAATAATTCTACCAACCAGCAACACCAACATTAATATTGTGACAATAGCTACAAAAATAATAATGCTATCAGCGCATTCACATATCTAATACCTATTCCATATCAGTAACAGCAGCTAATGATAATAATGAATCTTTAGGTTATTTACAACAAAATCACTTTATAGACACTCATTTAAGAGATTCAACTTCAGTGAAAACTAAATAGAAAATGCCTCGTGTAATTAATCTCTTCTTATACAGACCCCTTACAGTTATCTGTTGGATGTTCTGTGGAAACTAGCTGGAAACTAGAAGCAGGCAAGAAACATTTAAATAAAAATACATATGCTCTTTTTATTTCAAGAATGCTCCAATGAACCACTGGTCTTCATAACACTCGCTAGTACTAGCAGAATGAAATACATTAGACAGGCACATGGAATGACCACAGAAGTTGTCAGGGAAAGCAGGCACATGCCCATTTTTGCAGGACCGACACCACCTAATGATATACAAACCCTTAAAAGTCCAGGTACTTAATGCACGCATGCAAGCATGCACGTGCCCGCGCACGCACGCGCACCCAACATTGCCAGATTGCCTTTTTTCATTTCAACTTAAAATTTACAAATGATCAGTTAATCCTAAAATGATAGCTTACAGAGTCTGTACCTTGGAGTGTATGCCGATGCTTGGTGGCCTACTGAGTACCTCTACATGCAGTTTGTCATGAATTGGTGGCTCATCACAGACAAACTGAAATTCCTCTTCCCATCGTGGATCTCTATTTTTCTTGATGTGCTGCATTAATAAATAAAGAGTCATCTCTTTATTAGATAACTAATCATCAAAGGAATGTCAACAAACCAAGAACTCAAAAATGTACAGCTAAACTTTATAATCATGACTAGCGTTACCTTAGTCTTCCTCTCCTCCCCTCTGAACATGATTCGCACATATGGGTTTGTATGGTGTTTTCCCTCAAGATCTTGAGCTTCATGAACCATAACAACAAGCAAACCACCACCATCTGGAGTACCATCAGGCGCCTTTTCTACAACATTTGCATCCTCACTGATTTCTTTTGGTAGGTCTGCTTCCCTAAAGGGCTTATATGTCACTTCCACAACAAGCTGTCCACGTGATTTCTCATTTTGAACATCGTTAGGATCCATATTTTTAAGCATGTCAAGCGTCCGAGATTTTGGTTCATCTGGGGTAAGCTCCTTTAACTTAATAACATTCATGCCCATTTTCTCATGTTTCCCAACCTACAAAGTGTATATGCTTAGCCAATGAATGAGGTATAAAGCAAAGACTGCAGAATATTAAGAAAGGGAGAACCATAAAAGAAAAGAATTTGTTGAGAAACAAGACATACCTTTTCCCAGTCATAAACAAGAAGCTCTAAAGCTTGAGTTTCTGGATCTTTGACAACTAATTTGAATTCTTCATTCCATTCGGGGTTAAGGTTACTGTGCTTCACTGAAGTTTTCTTTGACGGAAGCTTTTCTTCCATAAGCCTAAGTTTCACATATGGGTCAGATTTACCCAGGAGATCCTTTTTCCTCAGATTATGAGCCCTGACAACCTTCACATAAAGAATTCCAACAGGCTTCTTTTCAGCTCTGCAAGATTTATAGAGTAGTTAGTGGCAGTTGTCAGGATGGGTCTCTCGCCCCCCCCCCCCCCCGGGTAAATAGATTTCTCATTAATTACAAATAGAATATAGCAAATTACTTTGAAGGGTCCATAATTGGAACTTCCAATGTTCTAGGCCAGAGATACATATTTGCAACCTGATTTTTAATTGTCTCCTGAAAATGAAACCATAAAAAATGATCAAAAAGAAAAAGGAAACAAAGTCTTATGCATGTATGTGTGCACATATAATGGTTCTGCGTACAACATCACAAAATTATGATGCTAATGCTAAGAGTTTACAATGCTGCTCCTTACAACCCATGCAAATCAACAATGCAGCAGAATAAATAAGAAAGAATTTTAGCAAGAAGTTCCTGCGATCAAGCTTTAATTTTAAAAACTTATAGCAACCCTAGTTTTCACATCTTAGTTCACAAACCTTCCCTCATATACACCAGCTGCATCTTAAAAGCAAAAACAAGAAGAATTTTGTTAGAGGAGAAATAGAAATTCAGTCCTCAGCACAATGTCAACTCTGATATGACAGACAGGATACAAAACAAGGTGAAAGTCTCTTCAACTGATACTAACATTTGCTACTTAAAGAGCATTAATATCCACTTCCATGAGGGCAGGAATTGGAACCACAGTAAGGCTGCTTTATTGTGACCCAGGTGTTACAGGTTCAAAACACACAAACTGCCTCTCCACGCATGAGGATAAGGTTGCCTAAATCTGACTCTCCCAAGACCCCATAGTGGCAGAAGCCTCGTGCATTGGATGCCCTTTTGTACCCACTTCCAAAACTTAGTGTCTGGAACTTATAGATGTTTAGTCCAGAACATACTTTACAACTAAATGATTAAGAACAGCATAACATACAAAATCCGCAAAACAAAAATAACAAAACTTATTCAAGTTTTCTGGAAATGACAAATCAATTATAATACAGTGCAAACAATCAACTCTTGGTGTACACCAGCTGAAGTTCTCATATGCATTTTGTAGCTTTATCAGAACATATTACTTTTACAACCTTGGCATATTAAAGCCACACCAAGTTCAAAAGAGATTACAACAGAACAAAATGTGAGCCATTTCAGAAAGGTAAAAAGACTAGCAAATGCAGTGTGGAAACATGACAAGTCTCCAGGGTCCCAGGAAAACTACCTGAACAAATCTGTAGAGACCAGGAATGGCCATAAGATCTGCTCCAATAAGTTTTAGTCCAAAGTCAACATGTGGCTGCAAAATGGAGACAGTACCTAAAATGCCTTATATGTAATTGAGCACAAAATTGCAACAGGGATAGAATGTATAAGAAATATAAAAATTAAGCTGCCATTCTCACTTACCTTCTCCATGAGAGACACAAGGATTTTTGCAAAACAAGGAAAGCTAGGGACCAATGGCTTCAAAGTTATACGTGGTGAAGCAAAGACTTGCAAATCAACCACCTAAAATCTCAAAACCAAACAGATTGAAAATCAATAAGCATTAGCAGCATTGGCATCTGGTCCTAACTGCAATGTTAATTTAACATAAGTATGACATTGTATTTTCTCATGAAACAAAGAGCCTGCTGGTAACCTGTACAGTTGCTTTTAAGCCAAATGCTTTAATCAGAACAATGACATTAGGGTTTCCAGCCCATTTCAGTGATGGTTCCATAATCAGTTCCTTCTCCTCCGTAACATAAGCTTTAATTCCTGGCCAAAGATATATGTGGACACAACAAATTACCATAGATAATAGGTATCTGACAAGCATGCCGGAATTAAGATACATGAAATTAAGGGTAGGACTAGAATAACGTAATGTAGCAATGGCTTGCTGATAAACATCATAAATTCATTAATAAAAGTATTAATTTATCAATTAATTTATATTAATTTTTAAAAATTATTAATCAATTTATATATAATTTTTAAAAAATTCATATTTTTATTAATTAAAAAATTAATTAAAAAATAATAAAAAATAATAAAAATTAAAAAATAAAATTTTATTATCAATAGAAAGAGCTCATTTTTCTGATCACAACGAAATAAATTTCAAGTAAAACGGAGCTAAAATGGAAAAGATATGAATTTTTAAAAATATAAAATAAATAAAAATTAAATAAAAAAGAAAACGGCTCAGCCGGCTCCGTAAGCCGAGCCACCAAGCCAAGCCAAGCCATCAAGCCGACTCAGCCGTTGAAGCCATCAGCCGATCCACGATCTAGGCGTGGACCGTCAGCTCAGCAAATTCCGGCGAATCAGAGATTGCCACGTGGTGGACCTAGACCCCTTAAGGGTCTACAGAAATTTATCGCGGCTCACAAGGGTAATTTAGTCTTTTTCGTCCGACAACAGCGGTGCTGATTGGTTGCGGTGCGGCCGGTCCACGCGGTTCCATGGGAACAGTTATTGCGCGATCGGACGGATGTGGTTGTTTGCGGTCAGGATCGGACGGCTGTGGTTGCTTCCGAATTTTATTCAGATACAAACATCACGCGGATCACCATCGGATGGCAGCGCTCGATCCAGGCGATGATCCGACGGTCCAGAACGCTGCCGGCGGTGATCAAGACTCCCGAAGCGCGATTTGCGGCCAGATTTCCTCGATCAAGCGCGATCCAACGGCCAGAATTTAATCCGACCCGATCTGAGCTTATCTGCATCCGATTTTGATGATTTTTGGACCGTTGGATTCCTATTGAACGGCTGGATTTTATCAGATTTATCAGAGTCGTATCAGAGCTGTTTTGATTCAAATTTTATCCGAATTTATTTGTATTTTGACGATTACAAAGGCATTAGTCCCATATTGCCTTTAGAAAAAATATCCAGCCCTCCTAGCTCTATAAAAAGGACCCCAGGCCATCAAAAATTGACATCTCCGATCAAGGTGAAGCTTTGGTACAGGGCGAAGCCAGGCTATGGGTTAAAGGCTGCTTCGAAGCAACGGGTGCCGAGAAGAAGAGCCGAGCTTCTACACCATCTTTCTGCCAATGCCGATCCAAGATCAGAGATCAGGCTATTTTATTTTATTGTCTTTTCTTTTTAAATTTTATGTATTTAAATTTTAAAATTTTAGTTAATAAAAATTTTTATTTTTATATTTTAATTTCTTGCTTTTTTTATTGCAATTTAATTTCTGCATTTTAAATTATTGCTTTGCAAGTAGATGCTAAGATCTAACTAGTAGATCTTAGTACCAAATTTAAATTCCTGCATCTTTTAATTTTTATTTTCAATCTTCCGACTTCAGTTTTTATTTCAAAATTCAAATCATTTTCTTTTTCTCAAAAAAATTAAAGATTTCAAATCTAAAAACACTACCTTCCCTGTGGATTCGACCCGACTCACTACTATTTACGTATTTTCAATAATTTTAAGAAGTCGGATTAAACTGATAAACACGATGTCTTAACGACAACATCGTATCCCTATCAAGTTTTTGGCGCCGTTGCCGGGGAAGGCACGGATATTAAATTTTTGATCTCTTTGATTTTTCTATAAATAAATTATAAATAAAATTTTTATTTTCTTGCTAATTTTTTTTATTATTTTGCAGGAAAAGAAAAAAAAAGAACAAAAAGAATCAGAAGTTTTGCCTGGTGAGATCAATCCTAACCCTAGTTCTCTTTTCTTTTTATTTTATTTATTTATTTATTTTATTTTTAAATTAATTTAAAAAATATTCATTTAAACTTAATTAAAAGTCTCATGATAAGATTAGAAACACTAACTGCTTAGAGCATGCATCATATTAGTTTTATTTTTATCTTTATTTTTATTTTTATTTTTTTTGATGATTGCTGGAGGCAAGGTAAGCCTTTCATAATTTAATTAGTTGCATGCATCTAGTTTAAATTGCATAAAACCCTTTGATTGAATTTTTTTTTTTTTCATGCATATTCATATTAAATCAAATTAAGGGCACAACCCAATTAAACAAGATAAGGTGGGGATTTGATCACCCTTCCTTAGCCCACAAACAACCAACCAGCATCCTGCATTGACCTAAGCCTTTAAATTAAAATCAATTAGACATCAACCCTAGGAACTCGAGCTCAATAGGACAAGGAATCCTAAGAGTTGAACCGGGTTAGGATAAATCAATTTGACTGGTGTCTAGGAAAGTGGTTCAGGGACGATTGGGTCCGAAGGAAGGTGGTTTCTAATTGATTCCGTTCGCTTACCTGGCCAAGCATAATTGGTGTCTAAGGCAAGCAACGGGGGGACTCCCACCGACCTTACACTTACCTGGCTAGTTGATTGGCTAATCCTACACTTGGAGGGCTTGAAGGTGACCTTGGCAGTTAGGAGCTGTCTAGATCTAGGATAATCCTTAGTTAGGATTGATTGACCAACTTGATTGCTAACCAACATTAAATCTAATTAAACCGAATTCTTCTCTTTCTTCTTAATTCTAGGACTCCTTAGTACCTCTTCTTTAGAACTCTTTTTTCTTTCTTCTCCTTTCTCCTCTAAAAATAAAATAAAATAAAAATTAAACTAACTAAAACTTAATAATTAAATTAAATTAAATTAAATTAAAATTAATAAATAAAAATAATTAAAAAATTAATTTTTAATATAATAAAATAATAAAAAAAATAAAAAAATATTCTAAAAATTTTTAAACCATACATTAGGGTTACACTAATACATGCATGATAGGAAATCATTTTTTCTAATTTAGCTGAACATAATTGAATGGTTGATTCACATTAAACATAATAATCAAATGGCTAATATGAATCTAATAGTCCAAAAATTAGATAAAGTTGACCTTCTTGCTCAGAAAATAGATCAACTCCTAACCCTAGGTCAACAATCTCCTGCACAATTCACATCATCTTCTAATTATCAGGAGAATTATTCAATCTGTGCTAGTCCAACCCATCATGTAAGTGAATATCCTATGACTGCACAGTTTCCATATTTTATCCAAGAACAAGTTCAAGCTGCTCAAGGATACTCCAAATTGATTAATGATCCATTTTCAAATTCATATAATTCAGATTGGAGTAACTTTAATTTTTCTTGGACATCCCAACGACTCAGGCTCAGACCCAAATTTCACTTGAGCAAAATTATCAAAATTATGCCTATAATAATGGTCAGCCTAGTCAGTTTAACCAGCCATCATATTATAATCAGCCTTCATACCCACCTCCTCAACAGACCAATCTAGCTGATGATAGATTTAATCAACTTCAACAATTAATTCTAACTCAACAGCAATCTATCGCCAGACTAGAAGCTCAAATAAGACAATTAGTTGAGTCTAACATGAGGAGAGAACTAGATCAACTACCGAACCTACCAATTTCAAATAACCCACCTAATGACCACCAACCACCTGGATTAAATTATCAATCTAATGTTTCATCTAAGAATCTCCAATTTGAGAATACCAAAGTAATTCCTGAACTTAAAAGCTATAGAATTCTTACGGACCAAGACCAGGTGAGAGAGGCTAGTACTGATGCTAGCCAAAATAAAAATTTAGAGGAACTGGTTAGTACTGAGACTAACCACATAGAAGAACCCAAGCCAGGAATTAGTACTGATACTAGTTCCAGTTTAAATGAGATAGAAATAAGGGAAAAGAGAATAGATGATTTACCCGAGACTTATAAACCTAATGTCCTATTCCCTTCAACCCTAGAAGCTGGTTCTTCTTATAAAAATCAAAAGGCATATAATGAAATATCAATGAAGTTGTTTAAGCAGGATCATATTAATTTATCTTCAGAATTAAAACCGCCTTTAGTCACCATTCCAGCACCCATTGAATCAAACTTAACTCCTAAAACTCCATTCATGAGCATTTTAGAAAAACAAATAGGAGAAATTCTTAATAAACATGGGTCTGAGAATGGAATCATAAAATATATCCCAAAAATTAATGGTAAATATATCAATAATGGGATTAAAAATCAAAATCAACTTTCTAAGATTGGCAATCCAAAACCATTGAAATTTGTCAATCCAATATTCGACACAGGATAGTGAGCTACATTGTGTCTGGCTGAAGACGGTAAACTTAGCGCTTGTTGGGAGGCAACCCAATATTTAGTTTTTATCTAATTTATCTTATTTTCTTTTTAGGATAATTTGAATAAGTTGGAGGGAGAGCTCAAATTTGTAAAGGCATGTGCTGGACCAAAAAAAAATATAAAAAATAAAAATAAAAATAAAAATAAAAATAAAAATAAAAAAATATATATACTGAGTTAGGTGTATTCTTCCATGTTCTTTATTACATCCTTTATTTTTTCTTCTCCATTGAGAACAATGTCGATTAAGTTGGGGGGAGGGAAAAATAAAAATTTTAAAATTTTAAGTCCTCGAAAAAGTTAGTATTTAGTATTTAGATACTTGATTATGCTTAAGAATCGAATAAAACTAAGCATTTTTAAAAGAAAATTGATACACAGATCAGAGAATCTGTGAGATATTGAGGAATCAAGTATTAAGAAAATTCAATAAAGAGTTAAGTCCAGAACATAAAAAATTTTTCCTTGGAGCATTTCTAATTATTTTTACTAGCATCAAAGAAAAGTCTACTTTTTATAGGCTTGTGTAGGGTAACTATACGTTTCTTCATATAAAAATTTATTTTAATAAAATAGTTTTCAAGTACTTCTCACTGAGTAACCGGGCCTCTTTGCCTAAGCAAGCATTGAGTTTCGCATCAAAAGGTGGGAAGGGCAAAGAAGCTCGTTGTAAAGCTAGTCTTAACTCGTAGCCTATTTGATTCGAGCTAGTAAGCCCGAGGGGTAATCTATACCTAGTGCCCTAAAACCAACTGGTTTGGGAGTCATTGGCCCAAGACTCGCTACATGGATCAAATAGAAAGCTTAAGGAGTTAAGACACTCAATAGTGGTACAACGTTAAAAAAAAAAAAAAAAAAAAAAAAAAACATTGGTTTCCCACCAAGTAACCGGATTCCGTTGCCTAAGTAAGCAATGATATTCACGTCAAAAAGTGGGCAATGTGAAAATAAAAATTAATAAATGAAGGATGGAAGTATCAATACACCTGCCTATATGAAAGTTTAGACAAATCAGAGATAAAAGTAGAATAATTTAAAAAAAGTTCTGAAAAATTTAATATTCTTTACTTAATTTTTCTATTAATAAGTATTAATACCCCAATGATATATCTCATTTAAGCTCTACTGAATATCAATGGCTATTTTGAAAATTGCTTAGGTAAAATTCGAAACTCTAAAGTTAAAAGGTATTTAAAACTAAATTCTTTCTTTACTCGAGGACGAGCAAAGCTTAAGTTGGGGGGTGTGATAAACATCATAAATTCATTAATAAAAGTATTAATTTATCAATTAATTTATATTAATTTTTAAAAATTATTAATCAATTTATATATAATTTTTAAAAAAATCATATTTTTATTAATTAAAAAATTAATTAAAAAATAATAAAAATTAAAAAATAAAATTTTATTATCAATAGAAAGAGCTCATTTTTTTGATCACAACGAAATAAATTTCAAGTAAAACGGAGCTAAAATGGAAAAGATATGAATTTTTAAAAATATAAAATAAATAAAAATTAAATAAAAAAGAAAACGGCTCAACCTGGCTCCGTAAGCCGAGCCACCAAGCCAAGCCAAGCCATCAAGCCGACTCAGCCGTTGAAGCCATTAGCCGGTCCACGATCTAGGCGTGGACCGCCAGCTCAGCAAATTCCGACGAATCAGAGATTGCCACGTGGTGGACCTAGACCCCTTAAGGGTCTACAGAAATTTATCGCGGCTCACAAGGGTAATTTAGTCTTTTTCGTCCGACAACAGCGGTGCTGATTGGTTGCGGTGTGCGGTGCGGCCGGTCCACGCGGTTCATGGGAACAGTTATTGCGCGATCGGACGGATGTGGTTGTTTGCGGTCAGGATCGGACGGCTGTGGTTGCTTCCGAATTTTATTCAGATACAAACATCACGCGGATCACCATCGGATGGCAGCGCTCGATCCAGGCGATGATCCGACGGTCCAGAACGCTGCCGGCGGTGATCAAGACTCCCGAAGTGCGATTTGCGGCCAGATTTCCTCGATCAAGCGCGATCCAACGGCCAGAATTTAATCCGATCCGATCTGAGCTTATCTGCATCCGATTTTGATGATTTTTGGACCGTTAGATTCCTATTGAACGGCTGGATTTTATCAGATTTATCATAGTCATATCAGAGCTATTTTGATTCAAATTTTATCCGAATTTATTTGTATTTTGACGATTACAAAGGCATTAGTCCCATATTGCCTTTAGAAAAAATATCCAGCCCTCCTAGCTCTATAAAAAGAACCCCAGGCCATCAAAAATTGACATCTCCGATCAAGGTGAAGCTTTGGTACAGGGCGAAGCCAGGCTATGGGTTAAAGGCTGCTTCGAAGCAACGGGTGCCGAGAAGAAGAGCCGAGCTTCTACATCATCTTTCTGCCAATGCCGATCCAAGATCAGAGATCAGGCTATTTTATTTTATTGTCTTTTCTTTTTAAATTTTATGTATTTAAATTTTAAAATTTTAGTTAATAAAAATTTTTATTTTTATATTTTAATTTCTTGCTTTTTTTATTGCAATTTAATTTCTGCATTTTAAATTATTGCTTTGCAAGTAGATGCTAAGATCTAACTAGTAGATCTTAGTACCAAATTTAAATTCCTGCATCTTTTAATTTTTATTTTCAATCTTCCGACTTCAGTTTTTATTTCAAAATTCAAATCATTTTCTTTTCAAAAAAATCAAAGATTTCAAATCTAAAAACACTACCTTCCCTGTGGATTCGACCCGACTCACTACTATTTACGTATTTTCAATAATTTTAAGAAGTCGGATTAAACTGATAAACACGATGTCTTAACGACAACATCGTGTCCCTATCACTTGCGTATCAAAAGACTTGTGATGAAACTTAGATGCAGACTAACAATGAGGGGAGCAAGCATGATAGTGATATAAGTTTCCCAAAACTGCAGAAAAAAGGAAAACAAATAATATATAACTTCACAACAAGAATCTTGACAGCAGCTTAATACGAAGTTATAGACAACCATTTTTCCAAAATACAAGAAGTGTTATAAATGCTCAAAAGGTAACATAATGAAATATAATGACTTCAGCATAGCTACTGAAACTTAAAGGGCTTCACCTTATTCTGAAAAATGATATACAACTTCTCCCACCTAGTAAATGAGAATAATGCAATGGTAGTCAAAAAAGAAACAGACACTGCTATAGTGACAACCTAAAGAAGAATGCTAGACAACCATACCCACCTTCTTGACCTTGGCTGGACTAAGAAAAGATGTCCTACACTCTCACTTGCTAAGATAGAGAATTTACTTAGTGAGCTTTTTTATCAATGTATCATTAGTACTGGTTGGCCAGCAGTATGATACGGCATGGTACCGTGCTACGCCATTCCAACACATACCAACAAAGAAAAATCAGAGAGAGGGGGTCAAGAGGACGATCAAGGAGGGCTGGAACCCTCCGCTCCCCTGTTTCGAATGAACAGGGGCCGGGGGGCCCTTTTCTTTTTTAATTATTTTTGATGTTTAAAATAAAGTCAGCTCCCCCCAGCCCATGTTTCATTCGACACAGGGGAACAGAGGGTACCGACTTCCCCAGCCCTCCTCTCTCTCTCTCTCCCCCCTCCTTTTCCTTGTTTTGCTGGATATCTTGAACAAAGGGGCAGAACCATGCTGCTCCGCTTGTGGTACAGCTCAGTATGCCCCGTAACCAAGCAGTTCGGAGCAGTACAACATTTCTTTCATTATATAGTTCTTAATTGTGCAATTTGCTCCAGGAAAAACTAAGGGAGAGAGAATCTGCTTAGAAATAAGGATAACATATTTGATGGCAACAAGAAAAGATAAAATATGCATACAACTAATGTTAAACATATATTAAGAAGCAACAGCAAGCATGTCACCTGCTCAAATACTTAACTCCAAGCTCTCATTATTAATAATTTTAGAAATGTTCGCTGCATTTATTGCTAATACATCTACATGGCTCCATGGTTCATGTCATTTGTTGATGAAACAGTATTTGCTGATAAGATTATGCATTAAATGTAATGCAAATGTCAAATATTATTATGCAAATGAGTGTTTTAGAACAATGATGTGATTGACTCTACTAAGAAGGTAGAGATATTAGTCATTGGAAGGGGCACATATGAATAATATGATTTCGTGAGCATAACAATTATGACAAACCTAGGAACCATAAAGTTGGAACTGCATAAACAACCTGTCCGATACCCTACGACCATATCCAAGTGAGATTTGCCACATGGCTAGGAAATGAGTGGTATGCTAAAGATCTAGGCATTATGGGCTCAATAGGCTCCCCAGCTCTTCAATGTTGTGACATAAAAACTTCTAACATGATATGCTTAGATGCAACATATGTCAAAGATAACTTAATGAGGTGAATTACTCAACTAGGTCAAAGAGACTCCCAAGAGGAGGTAGACAAAAGAAGACTTTGATGAAGATCAGTGATAAGAGTTTCAAGGCACTCCACCATTAAGGAATTCGCTTTGAACAGGAATACTTAAGAAAAAAAATGCAGATGAGCTGATCCCAACAAAATCTACTATGATAAACCTTCCGGTTTACCTAAACATTTAGTAATCCATCCATAATTAAATGAGTCTACATAAACAGTTAGTAATCCATAATGAAATGAATCCAATAGCTCAAACATTCTACCATATGCCATTATATTATATGAACATAAAAATAAGAAGCATGTATACAAAGATATATGCCATAAATATAGCTCATTTAAAATTTCAATGCTTAATTTCTCTAGGAACTGAAGGTTTTTCAAGTAACTTTGAGTCTCGCCCCCCCCAACCCAATGAATCTTACCTACTTCATCGTCTTGTTTTATTTTGAGTCACGACAACAAGATAAACCAATGTGAGCATATTTTCATTCCCTAAAGTATGCACTAATCAAGACAAAAAAAAAAGTTATTTCGGTAATTGTTGTTTCCTTTCCGCTTGTCAGCTTGCCCATTGCTCTACAAACTGTTCATCAAAGGCATACTTGCTCAAGGATCAATTAACCTAGCAGAAAATTGACACAGTGCATATGATACAAAAGCTATGGTTCAATAAAACAGAGGAAATACAAGGCACGTCAGCATTATTGTTCAGGCCTTTAAATACTCGGGGATCGTAGTACCAAACTGATATACCATCGGTGATACAAAAGCTATAGTCCAATAAAATAAATGATATGTAAAGGATGTGAGGATTACTGTTCTGGCGTGGACAATAAACACAAACTAAATGCTTGTGGAAGACAGAAATAAAGATTAGAAGTGTTCATGACATCTAAGGCAGGGTTAGGGTTTAACAGTGGCAGATTTGAAGCTCGACTAAAAATATAAGGAAATATAGAATTTGTTGCATATTTTGATCCAAAACTTGGGAGCAGCTTCATATCCTAGGAAATAAATTAGTTCCTTATCATCTATATCCAAGTAGCCAATCTTTTTACCCACAAAAGCTATGCTATCTCTGGAAGAATAGAGTTCGATACAATTTGAATGCACCTTAGGTTCTTATAAAACAACCATACTATGAAAACCATAAAATACATCCTCATATTGGACCCTACAAGAAATAATTAAGTAGATAGCAAATATAAAAGGGATTGTTGGAGATTGTCAAATCATGTCATCAAAAATAGGGATGATTTAAACACATATGGATGAACAAGGCAAAGATATTTTCAGGATAAGATGTAGAGTGCACCTAATCGGACTATCAGTGATGCTATCTCATCAGCAACGTAGAATTTCAAAAATATTCATCTGAGACTTGCAAAATCTAGAAGGTTTAAAGTTGTTTGAGAGTCTAACTAGATAAAGAAAGTGGAACCTAAACATTTTGTGACTAAATTTTTCAATTATCGAACGGCACATTCCCATATTTTGGAGGTTGCCTAAAATTTCAGAGAAATTTCACTATACCACATACCACAAAGGAAGGTAACATGGACATTCTAAAGGCTTAACTCCAATATACAGTCCAAATGGATGGCAAAATACTAGAAGATATTCACTCTTGTTGGGGCATGATAAGATTTTTAGAAAGATGAACGAGGTTGATTGTATACTAGACAATCAGCTTCAGCTACTCTTCTTCTGTCCCACACAATAGAATTGGCATGTCCTTGTATTTCTTTTTCTCGCTACTGGCGTACCCATTTCCCAAATGAGAAAGGAAAAATAAATACTGGTTACAATTTTTATATGAAAATTAGAATTATTTCAAACATGAAAGATTTATCAGCACTTCAAAGCAAGTAGAAAAGCATAACAAAGATCTACAGAAAACTAACCTTGAAAGGTTGGTGGTAAGGAACCTAGTGTAAATGTTTCAAATTCAACAGAGTCAATTTTATACTTTGGAATATTTTCAGCAATTATTGGCTTTGCAATTTCCATTGCCGTTCTACAGATTGCCTAGAAAGGGAAGAGCAATACATTAATATTGAATAGAAAAGACCACAACCAGATATTCTGCACGTTCAAAATATTCAGTGAGACTTGCAACAGAACACACCTTATCTAGATAAGGCCACATTGATTCTAGAAACTTGTTTAGCCAATCAACCTACAAATAGAGAGAAGCATGATAAGTAACAAGTTGCAAAATTAAAGTTGCAGTTATATTCCAGTTATATTATTCAATCAACACATGCATACTCGATCATAATCTGGATTTTTCACCCATAAAGGAATCTCAGGAATCATGCGCTCCAAAGATTTTGAATCATGTTCAACAAGCGGACGGATTTTAGGATCCTGGTCATGCGAAAAGGGAAAAAAAATATAATCCAAATCCCATCAATACTAATGAAAAAATGGAGAGAGTGTGGCAGGAAACATAAACAAACTTATAAAAATTATTAATCAGGGAAGATACAAGCTCCTGCAAGAAAGAAGATACTCCTTGCCTAATCCAAGAAAAAGCCAATCCAAGCAAATAACTATGACTACAAGGATCCTACTAAGCAAGATAATATGATACACACACACACATATACATATACATATATACATATCATATATATATATATATATATATATATATATATATATGTATGTATACGTACATATGTATGTATAATGTATGTATACGTATATGTACATACATTACATATATATATATATATATATATATATACATATATATATGTATTATACATGTACATACATACATATATATATATATATATATATAACATATGTATATATATATATGTATATGTACATACATACATACATATATATATATATATATATATGTATATATGTATGTATGTATATGTATATATATGTATGTATGTACATACATATATATATATGTATGTATGTACATATATACATATATATATATATGTATGTACATACATACATATATATACATATATATATATACATATGTATATATATATATGTATGTACATACATACATATATATATATATGTATGTATGTACATACACATACACATACATATATATATATATATATATATATATATATATGTATATATACATACATATAGAGAGAGAGAGACGGGCTAGAATCAGATCGATCGAATTTGGACTTAGATCCGATCAGATCAAAACTCTATAATAAAGGTTCCACATCAATGATTTAAGTTGTTGAATATGATCTACTACCTCAAAATTGCTTGCCCACAAAAAATTATATGATTTGGAGACTCCTAGCCTATGCATCAAATAGTTAAAAATTGGACAGTCTAAATTAAATTAAATTAAATATATTTTTTGATCACTTGATGCATAAGTTAGGAGTCTTCAAATCATATGATTTTTTGTATACAAGTAGTTTTGAGATGGTAGATCACATCCAACGGCTTGAATCGTCAATGTAGGACCTCCATTGTCTAATTTTGACATGAGCAGATCTAGATAGACGCATAGATGCAAATCTTCGATAGGATTTCAGCTTGGATCCTCTATTAGTGGAAAATATGTTACATAACTTCCAAATGGGAACCTGTGTTGTAGTCATGATCTATAGTTATGTTTCTAGATTGTTTTGGCAGTAATTCAGCTTTACTGCCATAAAGCAGTCTACTTATTCACATATTCTGGGTGTACCTCCTCCAAGCCTTATTTGTACAAGTCACAGAGTTCAAAGGGCTAACATCCATCCTGCTGCAAGTATCCCCACTGAATTTGTTCTAAATAGCTAACATAAAGGGGCCAACACCCGTCCTGCTGCAAGCATCCCTGCTGAGTTCATCTTTGATAGCCAATCAATCTGTCAGCATACTCCCCTCCCTCTGAACATGTAGAATCTAGACATTGACAAATTGGGCTGACAGCTCACTTAACTTTTGTACAATAGAAATGTTCCAGGTCACCCACGACTACTAGTAAGGAATCTACAACAATCTTGCCATCTAATTCCAACCACAGTTTAGAACATCCTTCCCATCTTCCTTATTCAATCCTATATCTGAAAACAATCAATCAAAAGTAATAATGTCATCGGCCATGGAGGATACTGACTCTGAATATATTGGCAGCCCTTGTCATTTCAACAAATGAACCCAATCCCAGCTGTTGAAGCTGCTCTTGCTAGAGAGGCATCAAGTTGGTGTTAATATGACATGGAGATGGATGATTCTGTTAACTATCTTCTGGCATCTGCTACCTTTTGATATGATTGCAACTTGCCCAACAGCAACCCTTTGTGAGATAAACAATATGTCATACAACCTTGAACATGACCCTTTGTTGTGGCTGAAAAACAGCATCATTCCTACCCTTCCAAATGTTCCAACAAGCAAATGAAATCAGAGATGCAAAAGATCTCTATCCACACTCAGTTGTATTGGTCAACCATTTCCAGCAAACATCAGAATCTACATCTTGTGGCACCCATTGAAATCTTAGAACTTCCCTCATGTTACCATTAATCTACTGCAACACCACATCATGTGTCTTACAATCCTCATCCTCCAATTAACATCTAACATCATGGTTCCAAATAATAAATACTATTGCTAAAGGTGAACTTAAGATGGCAATCTGCTTTAGCACATTTCTAGAAGAAAGATAAGCATTCATGGCCATGTTGGCATCATCAATCTCTCCGACCACCGTGCCAGTCCATACCTTACATTGCATGCTATTTATGTTTAGCTAAGGTGCCCAGACACAAGCAAAATTTTAAAAAGCAGGCTGAAGATTGAAGAAATATAGTGTTTTATTCAAAAAATTCCATCTTTTCCGATTGGTTTTCTTGGTGTATGCATGTATGTGTGTGTGTGTGTGCATGCCTGTGTGCCTGTGTGCCTGCGTGTATCTTAGATGACAATATACGTTCCATCACAACATCAAAGTGGACATTGAGCAGCATATAGCGTGCCAGCTGTCGCACATTTATTTACATGCCTAATAGTTTCTTCTATATTATTTTATGCATAACGTAACCATATTTCTTGGTTGGTTCCCGTAATTTATTTAAATCAAATAATTTTTTAGTAGTCATGCAAACTGCCGTACAAGGATTATTTACCTTAAAATAAATTCAACGAGGAAAAAATTCTGAAAACATGTATCATGAGTAACAAGAAACCTAATTCTCTGTCCATTTGGTGGCAAAGTCATCTTTGTGGTGGCTTTAAATCCTAAAAGAGAAGTAAGTGGAGGTTTTCTTGAATTCTAAACCAGAAGAAGAATCAACCTACTGCACTGTTTGTAACAATAAGAAAATTTCACCTCACATTTCTTCAAGACAAACCCTAGAATTCTGAAAAGCAATGAAACGGTAGAATTCTTTGACTTGCATTTTTCTAGCAAGAAAGCTGCTTCAACTCCACAGATTCTTGCCAGAAGCTCACACAGGCACCAATTCAACTGTTCAACAAGCTTCACTATACTCTCGAAAACCAAATTCGTAGCCCACCTCAAGGCAACATAATCAAAAAAATAAAATAATAAAAAAGAAATCTTAATGACCTCAAGATTCCTAGATTCTTCATTGCAAATCTGTAGCAACTTCTACGGACTAAAAAAAGGGGCGGGGGTGGGGTGGGGTGGTTCATAAACGATGCCCACAAGGAACAAGAACAGATCTCCCAAAAAGCAAAAAAAAAAAAAAATCAAAACCCGCATAAAAGAATTACTAAATAAGAAAGCCATATGCAGATCGAGAGAGCCGTACCTTAACATCAGTGGGTTGGAAGTAGATGAAGAGGTAGTACCCTATCACGATCCCAGCCGAAAAACCCGTGCCAAATCCCAAGAAACCCAGCACCGTACTCACGAATCCCATTCTCAATCCCCTTCCAATTCCTCACAAAACTCTAAAACCCCAAATTCAAACTCTAACACCAAGCAATAACAACAAAAAGAAGGAAAGAACAAGAAAAAAAAACGCCCACCTTCTGCCTCGTTGAAATCTCCTGAATCTCCCACCTTTCACCTGCCAAAACGTACGAAAACCTCTGTGAAAACTCCGCAACGAAGATGAAAACAAAGAGATCAATTTCTACATCCTCTCGCTAGCAAACAAATATATCACTCGCCAAGAGATTTAATCATCTGAAGAGAAAGGGACGCCCCCAGTTGTGGATAGCTATTCTGGGATAACTATTCTTCTTCAATAGCTAACGGGCATGGTAGAATTATTTCTCTTGGTAGTGGATAAGAAGAAGAGTGAAAAAGAGAACGGATCATGGAGTTCAAAAAAGGAACCTGAAAGGTGGCGATCTTTCTTTCTTCGACGAAGGGAAACTTTGGAGGAGGAAGTGGGGGCATGTCTTGGATTCTCCGCTTCACCGCGTGTAAACCAGGGGCGGGAATAATTTACCAAAAAAATACTTGAGAGGGAATAAGAAATGAGTAAAGGAGGGAATAAGGGGTTGGAATCGAGATCTCCATAATATATATATATATATATATTTTTTCCCTTTCATTTAATGGTTCGAGTTGTATCTTTCGCGCGAAAGAATAATCACCTTTCTTCGCGACCTCAACCGTTGGATCCATCAATATCCACTTCCAGATTTGTGCAGCGGAAGTTGGAGTGCTTTGATGGCTGTGCAAGTCCCAATCCAACGGTTGACATCGCGAAAGAAGATCAATCATTATTTCGTTCGAAGGATACAACCCGACCCCTTCATTTAATGCACGTCGCTACGCGGGCGGTGTACGTAGCGCGGTCTCTCCGCGTGATGGGCTCACGTGGCATGGCCGCGCATCATGGTCACGGATGAGCAAATAGCCAAAGCCCTTTTTTTCGGCCCTCGTTTATAGCCCATCATAGAGGGAGGATAAGGGAAAAGGCGCAAAAGGTAGTTTAGAATAGTGAAATAGCCGACCAAGATTTAATTCGACGGCAGACTATTAGGTTGATCCACTGGTCAAATGAGGCACCCTTCTTGTTTAGTGTGGTTGTCGGCGAGGGCTAATTTATGTACTCAATTATATCATGGGGGGGGGGTTGAGGATAAGGGGTGTGAAGTGGTGGGGTGTGGGAAGAATAGCTATGAAGAGAATAGTGGAATAGCCGGCGAAGGTTTATTACCTTATGCCATGGCAGGCCGTTAGGGTGGTCCACCGATCAAACGAGACACCTTGTTTCTTTATTAGAGTACTTAATTTTTTTGCAAGTGCTGGACTGATGGGATCTCCTCAACTATTAAAGTAGCATTTTGAATTCATGGCCTGGGATCTTTGGGTAATTTCAGGTGAAATCTGGGGTATTTGAATTTTCTTTGCCTAACATATTATAATCATACATGTATCCTTGATAAAATATTGCTCAAGATTTTGGTAGCACCCTCTTGTGACACGTTGCTTTTGGTGTCAATGATCTGTGACACGTTGACAGACACCCTCTTATGTCCATTGGAGCGGTTGGTGAAGTGACGACAAGGAGTCAATAATTTGCCCGACGATAACAAGTATATTATGGTTTGTTTGATTTGGATAAATTAGTTTATAAGATAATTTGATAATTTTAAAAAATCAATTATTAATAAAAATAATTATGAAAAAAATAAATAAATTTTATCATATTCATAGAAAAGATATTTTAAAAAATGATGCAATATATATATATATATATATATATATATATATATATATATATATGATTAGAGATAATCTCACGTAAAAATAATATCAAATTTTCAACAATGATTTTGACTACATAATTTAAGTAATTATTTTTTTCAATCCATTTGTTGGATGGCTCACTTAATGATTAATATGGACCATTTTGAATATTAAAATATATTTATATATATTAATATATATTTTAAAATTAATTATATATATTAAAAAAATTTATTATAAATAAATATTATTATATTTTTGGTATATCAATAAATATATTTATCAATTATTTATTTCTAATTATTAATTATTAATATATTAATTATGTTATTATTCATGAAAAATACCATTAATATGTTAATATATTTGTTATAATAAATAAGTTAATTATAATAATTATAATAAATAATCAAAAAAATATTAACTATATATATAATATAATATATATAAATACATATATGTATATATATAAATATATAAATATATATAATATATAATAGTATATAAATAATAATAATAATAATATATATAGAGGAGCTGTTGGTGAGACTCGTGTGTGGAGGAGCCATAGGTGGCACCGAGAGAAAGGGAGAGTTGGATTATTGATTTTTTATGATTTTTTTAGAGATATTTTTGTTCAAAATTTTTAATGCAACATTGCTAAAGAAGTGACAATCTAGATAACCACTTCTCTCCAAGGCAATGTAAATAGCCTCCTATGAAGCAATGTAGATTATCTTGGCACTCTGAATTGCCATCCAAAAATCATACTAAATATAGTAATATGATAGGCCCATTTTAAATTACCAGTAATTTGAATAAATTGTTAGATACCAAATGTAACCTTACATGAAATCTTAACTTTTATATTGTTAGTGCAGAATTTGGTTGACGTCGGATCAAGCTAGAGTCGAGGAAGAAGAGGTCGCCGTTGGTGATCTACAAAATAAAATTTCATCCGGAGTCGGTGGTGATGGCTCCGACAGGATCCTCCAATGATCAAGTCAGCTCTTCTAGCCAACAGAAATGGAGTGCTCAGATAAAAAATTCAACAGAATTTCGAAAAGAAGAAGAGAACTTAGAGAAAACATATCTGAATGATTCATTTTATAGACGGAGTTCGGAGTAGATTAATAATGGCAATCGTAACCGTCCAATCATAGGCCGCTCGGAGCCACTAAAATTTATTATGAAGAGAAGTGTCGCTCGTAATAGACTGATAATGATAGTCGTAACCGTCCGATAGTGGGGTCGTCTGTAGCATACTGATAAATGACGATCATAACCATCCGATAGTGAGGTCACCTATTCATTGAGATTTAATAGTCAAAGTTTAGAGGAAGCAGGTATTGGTTGGTGAAAAACTTTGATATAGATCAATTTCAGAGGAGTTCGAACTCCTAAAGGAAATACGGCTAGAGGAGATCATCCGAGAGAAATGCTAGTTGAAATCTAGAAGTAATCCACTGAAGGAATCCGAATGGAATTCGACTGATGAAGAAGTTCAGGAGGAGTCCGACTGGTGGAGAAGTTCGATCGAAGAAGAAGTCCGAAAGGAGTTCAGTTCCTAGAGAAATTTGAAAGGAGTTCGGCTCCTGGAGGAATTCGATTGAATAAGAAGTTCGAAAGAAGTTTGGCTCTTGGAGGTATCCGACTGAAGAAGAGATCCGAAATGAGTTCGGCTCCTATAGAAATCCAACTAAAGGAGGAGTCCGGGAAAGAAGAAGTTTGAAAAGAATTTGACTTCTGAAGGAATCCAAAAAGAGTTCGGCTTCTGAAGTTAACCGACTGAAGAAAAGATCCGAAAGAAGTTCGACTCCTATAGAAATCCGACTGAAGGAGGAGTCTGGAAGGAGTTTGGCTCCTAAAGGAGTCCGACTGAAGGAGAAGTCCGAAAAGAGTTTGGCTTCTTAAGAAATTCGAAAGAAGTTCGGCTTCTGGAGGAGTTCGATTGAAGGAGAAGTCCGGAAGGAGTTCGGCTCCTGGAGGAGTCCAACTGAAGGAAAGATCCATAAGGAGTTCGATTGGGTTCGGTCGCTAGAGGAGTTTGGCTACTGAATGAGTTCGACCGTTGGAGGAGATCGAATGGGGCTCGACCGCTAGAGGAAGAATTTTCAAATGAAGCTCTTCTATGATTACCGATTATGTTAGGCTAAGCATCAGACTGAATTTTGATGGAAGTGGGATTTATCTCCAATATGTATATTAGTCACAACCAACTCATGTTTATTAGCAAATCCTCTTCTTATATATCACAGAAGATGACCTATCATCATTCAAAAGGTATTATTGAATGTTGAGTAGGACACTCCTCTTAATGAATGCCTCGAGGATATTCACTAATAGCACCTTAAATAGTTTGTTATTTATATACCAAACTTGCTTTTTAAGCTTAAAGAGTTATAATCTTTCTATTTAATAATTGTTGATGCAGAAATTGATCGTCGTTGGAATTAGCTGGAGTGGTGGTGGACGAGATCGCCGTCAGAGATCTGCAAAATAAAGTTCCATCTAGAGCCGATGGGGGTGGCTCCAGCGGGACCCTCCAACGATCAAGTCAGCTCTAGCCAATAGGAATGGAGTGCTCGGGAATGATTTCCACAGAGCTTGGAGATGAAGAGGAGATCTTAAAGATCAGAGATTAGCGTATCTGGAGGATCCTTTTTATAGTGGAGTTTGATGGTGACAACTGTAGTCGCGTGCTGGCGGACCGCTCGAGGTTCGATGGAGTCAATCTCACGGAAAGGTGCCATCTGCAATGGGTTGAGGGTGACAACCATCGCCGCCTGACAGCGGATCGCTGTCGCTTATGGTGGACTGAGGGTGATGGCTGCAGCTATCTTGATGCTGAGCCGCTCGGGGCTGAATGAAGGGTTGAAGGGCTTCGACGTGTACCCATTTTGGAGGAGTTCGGATTTCTGAAGAGGAAGCTCGGAAGGAGTTCGGCACTCGTAGGCATCTGACTGGAGGTGCGTGGCTAAGGCTCAATCGCTGGAAAGTTCGATGGGAGTTCGGTCGGTGAGAAGTCCGACCGATGGACGACTGCTGAGGAGTTCGACCGTTGGAAGTTCGAAGGAGCTTGGCCGGCTGAAGGAACGGCCGCTTGAGGAGTCCGACCGAGGGACGACTGCTGAGAAGTTTGGCCGCTGGGAGTCCGAAGGAGCTCGGTCGGCTGAAGGGACGGCCCCTTGAGGAGTTCGGTCGAGGGACGACCGCCAAGGAGTTTGACCGCTGGGAGTCCGAACGAGCTCGGTCGGCTGAAGGGACGACCACTTGAGGAGTTTGGCCGAGGGACGACCACCAAGGAGTTCGACCGCTGGGAGTCCGAAGGAGCTCGGCCGCTGAGAAATTTTGTTAAAGCTCGACTGCTGAGGAGTTCGGTCGGCTGAAGGGGTTCGGCTCAAGACCCATCCCCTAAAGCTCTTCCATGGCTACTGGTTGCATTAGGCTGAGCATCGAACTAAAGTTTGGTAGGAGCGGAGTTTATCCCCAACAGTAGCCCCCCACTTTCGAGTTTGAAACTCGAAGGAAGGGAGTGCAGAAAAGACGACTGCCGAAGTCTTCTTCTGGGCTTCGTGCTGGTTCAGGTCGAAGCTCGGGAAAGATCTCATCTCCAGCTAAAGTTGAAGTCCGGAGGAGATCCCATCTTCAACCGAGATTGAGGTAGGCCTCGTCTCCTACGATCGAGATCGGAGGTTGAGCTCATCAGGGGCGACATTGTCTCCTACAGCCAAGGCTGCTTCGGAGGAGATCTCTCCTGCAGTCGAGGTCAATACGGGCGCTCGGGAGAGATTCGATCTCTGGCCGAGGTTGGCTCGGTCGATCAAGAGAGATCTTATCTTTGGCCGAGGTTGGCTCGGTCTCCTGTGGTCGGGGTCGATGCAGGCGCTCGGAGCAGATCTTATCTCCTGCAGTTGAGTGTGATGCGGGCACTCGGAGGAGATCTTATCTCCTGTAGCCGAGCTTTCCTCGGGGGAGATCTTATCTTCTGCGGTCGAGATTGAAGCAAGCACTCAGGGAAGATCTTATCTCCTACAATCGTGCTTTTCTCGGAGGAAATCTTATCTCCTGCCGCCGAGGTTGCCTCGAAAAAGATCTTATCTCCTACAGTCGAGGTCGATGCGGGCACTCGGAGGAGATCCTATCTCCTACAGCCGATATTTCCTCGGGGGAGATCTTATCTCCTACAGCCAAGCTTTCCTCGGAGGAGATCTTATCTCCTATCACCGAGGTTGCCTCGGAGGAGATCTTATCTCCTACAGTCGAGGTCGATGCGGACACTCGGGGGAGATCCTATCTCCTACAACCGAGCTTTCCGGGAGATCTTATCTTCTGCAGTCGAGCTTTCCTCAGGGGGGATCTTATCTTTTACAGCCGAGCTTTTCTCGGGGGAGATCTTATCTCCTATGGTCGAGGTTGAAGCGGACACTCGGAAGAGATCTTATCTCCTGCAGTCAAGCTTTCATCGGGGGAGATCTCATCTCCTGCAGCCGAGCTTTCCTCAGGGGAGATCTTATCTCCTACGGTCGAGGTTGAAGTGGGCACTCGGGGAGATCTTATCTTCTATAGCCGAGATTTTCTTTGAGGAGATCTTATCTCCTGCAGTTGGGCTTTCCTCGGGGGAGATCTTATCTCCTACAGTCAAGGTCGATGCAGACACTCGGGGGAGACCCTATCTCCTGCAGCCGAGCTTTTCTCGGGGGAGATCTTATCTCCTACAGCAGAGCTTTCCTCGAGGGAGATCTTATCTCCTACGGTCGAGGTTGAAGCGGACACTCAGGGGAGATCCTATCTCCTGCAGTCGACCTTTCCTTGAGGGAGATCTTATCTCCTGCAGTCGGGGGAGATCTTATCTCCTGCAGCCGAGCTTTCCTCGGGAGAGATCTTATCTCCTGAGATCGAGGTTGAAGTGGCACTCGGGGGAGATCTTATCTCCTGCAGTCGAGGTTTCCTCGGGGGAGATCTTATCTCCTGTAGCCAAGCTTTCCTCGGAGGAGATCTTATCTCCTACGGTCGAGGTTGAAGCGGGCACTCGGAGGAGATCCTATCTCCTGCAGTCGAGCTTTCTTCGGGGGAGATCTTATCTCCTACAGCCGAGGTTTCCTCGGAGGAGATCTTATCTCCTATAGTCGAGCTTTCCTCGGGGGAGATCTTATCTCCTGCGGCCGAGGTTGAAGCGGACACTCAAAGGAGATCTTATCTCCTACAGCCGAGGTTTTCTCGGGGGAGATCTTATTTCCTGCATCGAGCTTTCCTCGGGAGAGATCTTATCTCCTACAGTCGAGATTGAAGGTTTCCGATCTGCTCGTGTTAGGACGAGGTTCTCCTCCCGTTCCTAACACGGTAACTATTGACTGCTTCTTCTCGGCAGCATGTCCCCAAATTCTTCATGTTTTAGGGTCGTGGTAGCGTTGTTCCTTCACGTTTCTTTGGTTGATAAGCTATGGGCCGGATGACCTCCATCACCTGCTGGCCTCCTTAATTTAGAGCATGCTTCTCTTGGCTTTAACGTCGGAAGATGATGGATCGCCGATATACCAAGCTCCTCCTAAGGATAATGTTGATGACGTCATGAGACGGCCGACCTTATCATTTCTGATTACGATAGCACCCTTGGCCAATCTTCTCATTGCCATTTCTGGCTATGGTAGCGCCCTTGGCCGATCTTCAGGCTGACGTCAAAGGAATTTATCCAGCCATCCCTTTCTAACGAGCTCCTCAATTTCATCTTAGAGTTGGATGCATTCCTCAGTGTCATGGTCGTGGTCGCGATGGTAGAGGCAGTACTTACCACGATCGCGCTTATTTGGGGGAGACCGTAACCCTTCTGATCTTAGCAGCTGGCTCTCAACTTCGATGAGAATTTGTGTTCGAGGAGCATTTTCGGGAGAAGGGCTTCTTCATGCCCTTTTGTCGGGGCTTCCTTGGTGGCATACTTGAGGGGGAGTTCGGCCTCACTTGCACCGAACTTCATTCCGATGATGAGGTTTGAGGGGGAGTTCGGCCTTGCTTACATCGAACTTTATCCCGATGATGAGCTTTGAGGGGGAGTTCAGCCTTACTTGCGCTAAATTTTATTTCGATGATAAGCTTCATGGGGGAGTTCGGCCTTGCTTGCGCCGAACTTCGTTTCTCTTTTCCGCGAAAGCTTCCATGGGAGAACTTCATGCTTCTTTATTCGGACTTCCTTGATGACGAGCTTGAGGGGGAGCTCGATTTTGCTTGCCCAAACTTCATTTCACCTCCTGTGACTTTTTTGTAGGGGGTTTCGTTGATGACATACTTGAGGGAAAGTTCGGCCTTGCTTGCGCCAAACTTCACTCTGCCCTCCTACGAAGCTTTCGCCAGGAGGATTTTATGTTCCTTTATCGGGGCTTCCTTGGTGGCGAGCTCGAGGTGAAGTTTGATCTCGCTTGCGCTGGGGAGGTCGTGGATATAGCCGAACTTTATTCCTATCTCCTTAGACGTGGCCGAACTTTATTCCGCCTCCTTGCAAAATCTTCTCCGGGGGAAGTTCATGCCCCTTTGTCAAGGCTTCCTTGACGACGGGCTCGAGGGGGAGTTTAGTCTCGCTTGCGCCGAACTTCATTCCACTTTTTTGCGAAATCTTCCGTGGGAGAACTTCATGCCCCTTTGTCGAGGCTTTCTTGATGATGAGCTTCGAGGGGAGTTTGGCCTCGCTTGCGCTGGGGAGGTCGTGGATGTGGCCGAACTTTATTCTACCTCCTTGGACATGGCCGTTTATATGGGAGAACTTCTGCTCTTCGTTTCTCCTTCCTTAAGGAGATTGATATGCCTGAATGCTCTTCCTTAAGGCTGGTTCCTCGCATCCTCATGGCGGGTTTGCTGGCAAAGTCTCCGCCAGAGGTTGTCGTATGGCCAGCATCATCTCGGTGGGGCTACGAACCCAACCAGCAGGTTAAACTGCTTCACGTCTGTGGTGGCTTCGTGTGGAGCCTGGGCTGTTGGGGCTGAAATGGGAGCAGATGGACCTAGCGTGCAAGCAGTCGATCGCCGAGTCGAAGCTCTCCTGGGAGGCATTTTCTCTTTAAAAAAGAACTCTAGTGAGGAAGAAGAGAGATCTCTGAAGAGGAAAGAGAGAAATTATCGTCGAGCACTCCTTTAAGAACAAGGGAACCTCGGAGGTTCATGCCCTTCCTTTAGCGCCATTCTGTTGATGCAGAAATTGGTCATCACCGGAATCAGCTGGAGCGGTGGTGGACGAGATCGCCGTCGGAAATCTATAAAATAAAGTCCCGTCCGGAGCCGATGGGGGGTGGCTCCGACAGGATCCTCCAACGATCAAGTCAGCTCTGGCCAACAGGAATGAAGTGCTCGGGAATGATTTTCGCAGAGCTTGGAGATGAAGAGGAGATCTTAGAGATCAGAGATTAGCATATCTAGAGGGTCCTTTTTATAGCGAAGCTTGATGGTGACAGTTGTAGTCGCGTGCTGGTGGACCGCTCGAGGTTCGGCGGAGTCAGTCTCACGAGAAGGTGCCATCTGCAGCGGGTTGAGGGTGACAGCCATCGCCGCCTAACAGTGGATCGCTGTCGCTTATGGCAGACTGAGGGTGATGGCTGCAGCTGTCTTGATGCTGAGCTGCTCGGGGCCGAATAAAGGATTGAAGGGCTTCGACGTGTGCCCATTTCGGAGGAGTTCGGATTCCTAAAGAGAAAGCTCGAAAGGAGTTCTGCTCCCGTAGGCGTCTGGCTGGAGGTGCGCGGCTAAGGCTCGATCGTTGGAAAGTTCGGTAGGAGCTCGGTCGGTGAGAAGTTCGATCAGCAGACGACTGCTGAGGAGTTTGGCCGCTGGGAGTCCGAAGGAGCTCGGCCGACTGAAGGGATGGTCGTTTGAGGAGTTCGATCGAGGGACGACTGATAATGTCGGTAGAATCGGAGTTGAGGTCTTGGTTTTTTTTTTTTTTTTTTTTTTTTTTGCTTCTCAGCAACTGTCATGTTCTCCTGTTGGGGAATGAGTTTGTTGGCATCATCGGCGAGGCCGAAGAGGATTTCTCTGGGCTGTGAGCACTTACAGGCGAGAGAGAGCCAAATGAAACAAAAGGCACCACTACCAAAAGATGATAACACCGTAACCACCTCTTTCTTTTTCTCTTCCTCCCTCGACATAAGGTGCCCTTTAAATAGGTTGGACATAGGTTGGACATGGGCATTATAGAAGGAAAAGAGTTCAGTGGAGGTGGGGAATGGAAGAGTTAGTCATCATACCATATCAAGACCCATAAAAAGGATCACAAATCTCACACCCACTAAATCTAATCTTGTATTAAAACAAACAAAAGGAAAGACTAGTTCCAGAATGCATAAATATAAAGTTCTGCTATACATTTGGCCTTTATTAAGTTAATCTCCATCCATAGAGAATGATATACATATAGACAGAGGTGCCGATGATAATTTCATACATAATAAATAGAATATTTGTATGGAAGGTAAGTCCAACACTTCTTTATTATGTGCTGCTCTTCTGCATGTTGTTCTTCTCAGATAAGCAACGCTAACATGAATAACAATATTCCAACCTCACAAGTCTCCTACTTGAAAGAGATAATTCCAGCTCCTATGTGATGTTTACCAAAAGCTTAATTATATGCTATCACCACTTGCCATTTGAGCAAGAGGTTGAGGTGCAATTCTAATCGAAGTCTAACCCCCAAGAATAAGATAGATATAGAATAGAAAGAATGCAGATTAGCCTCTCCTAACCTTAAAACATTACAACCTTATATGAATAGTGCTCTAACATCAAGCATCATAATTTATATTTTCAATTCTCTTGATCTAAATGTAGTAGAAAATCTTTTAATTCAAATATACAAATTATTATAATTAAAAGCAATATTATTATTAAATCGGAAGGTTACAACTTTTAAAGCTTAAAAAGCAAGTTTGGTATGAAAAGCAACATTCTCATTATTTCAAAAATTAAAATTAAAATTTATATTAATATATTTGTATTATCATATAAATAATTAATTATTTAAGATGCTGAATGCCCTCGAGGCATTCATTAAGAGGAGTGCCCTCCTTAACATTCAATAATGCCTTTTAAATACTACAAGAAATAGGAGTTTTGCCTATGTAAAATTTTACGTAGATGAAAAAAATAATTAGCTACGTAAAAAATTAAATATCGATAAAATTAGTATAATTAGCTATGCTATCGATAAAATGTCGTAAAATATAATTAGTGACGTAACGATAGTGTCAGCATTTAAATAAAAGCGTTGATAATGAATGATCTTAATTTTTTAATTTTTGATAAATATTTACCGATGCTATATTTGTGCAGGCAATAAGACTATGCTTATATCTTATATAGGTAATTAAGTTTATTGCTAATGCTAAATTAGCATCGATAAATTTTTTTTATTAATTTTTTTTTTATTTTTATAAATAATTTATCGATGCTAAATTAGCATAGACAATAAGACTAATTGCCTATGCTTATTTCTTGCATAGATAATTAGACTTATTTCCTATGCTAAATTAGCATCGATAAATATTTTTTTTATTAATTTTTTTATTTATATAAATAATTTATCGATACTATTTAGCGTAGGCAATAAGATTAATTTTCTATGCTTATATATTGCATAGGTAATTAGTCTTATTGCCTACGCTGAATTAGCGTTGATAAATATTTTTTTATTAATTTTTTATTTTTATAAATAATTTATCAATGATGAATTATCATAGATAATAAGACTAATTATCTACACTTATTTCTTACGTAGGTAATTAGTTTTATTTTCTATGCTAAATTAACATCAGCAAATATTTTTTTTATTAATTTTTTATTTATATAAAAAATTTATCGATGCTAAATTAGCGTAGGCAATAAGGCTAATTTTCTATGCTTACATATTGCATAGGTAATTAGTCTTATTGCCTACGCTGAGTTAGCATTGATAAATACTTTTATTTTTATTAATTTTTTTTATTTTTATAAATAATTTATCAATGCTAAATTAGCGTAGGTAATAAGACTAATTATCTATAATTAATTCTTACATAGATAATTAGTTTCATTTAGCATCGACAAATATTTTTTTATTAATTTTTTTTATTTATATAAATAATTTATCAATGCTAAATTAGCATGGGCAATAAGGTTAATTTCCTATGCTTACATATTGCGTAGGTAATTAGGCTTATTTTTTATGCTAAATTAGCATCGATAAATATTTTTTTTATTTTTTTTATTTTTATAAATAATTCATTGATGCTAAATTAGCTAAATGTTCTATTTATCAACACATGTTAGCATCGATAAATGGTTTAATATTTGCCTATGCTAAATTTATGTAGGTAAAGAGATTATTTACCTACGCAAATTTAACGTCGATAAATAGTTTATAAAAAAATAAAAAATAAAATTATTTATCTACGTAAATATTGTGTAGGTAAAGAGGTCATTTGCTGATGCTTACGTTTGTGTAGGTAATTAAGTTAATTACCTATGCTAACATAGCATCAAAAAATGGTTAAAATTTTTTATTAATTTTTTAATTTTTATAAAAAATTTGTCGATGTGAAATTGGCGTAGATAAATAGTTTATTTGCTAATGCAAAATTTTTACATAGGTAATTGTGCTCTTTACCTATGCAAATATTGCATAGGTAAAGAGATCATTTGCTGATGCTTAAATGAAAAACTAATAATCAAAAATATCAAACAGCATCTGATTATGAAGTAATTTTTTAGATAAATAATTTTTGCTACTATTTTGATCGTTTGTGTGGTGATGATCATAAAAATCAAACCGCACGTATATGAACGATTCAAAACTATGTCTCTTGATACTCATTCTTAAGGTCCTTAAGTAATTATACTTATATTTTTATAAGATCTGTTTAATATGGATGGTTCATATACATATGATTTGAATTTTATGATCACTACCGTATAAATGATGAAAGTAGTAGTAAAGATTATTTATGCAAAAAATCATCTTAATCGAATACCGTTTAGCTTTTCGATCATTCATTTTTATTTAATAACTGAAATTATTCCGTACTAAATTGATCATGATAATGATGTTCGATTGAAATAAAATTTTGATAGTTTGCTATAAATATCACCGAGATTATCGTTGTAAGTTTTTGGATTCATTAGTGGTCTCTATCTATCAGATCATTATACGATCATTTATAGCCATCAAAATTAAATTTTATTGATCGACAGAACTAGGGTATGAGATCAAGTCAGATTTTTGTGATGATACTCTAATAATAATTATTTAGATAATAAATAGTAAAGATGAGCTTTAAATTCTAAAATTATATAATATTTAGAGAAAACTAAAAAAAAATTAGCCCACTTGAGACAATCTTTGTATCCCCACTACTGCCACCCCCTCTACTCTCCCTCTACTTTGCTCTACCTATCTCTATACCATGTATCATCTCTCCCTTTGTATCTTCGTTACTATATTGGGTTGAAGAAAGTAAATATTTTATTAAAAAAATAAAAAATAAAATTATTTATTGATGTAATATTTGTATAAATAAAAAGTGAATTATCGACGTTCTATTCTTACATAAGTAAATGTCCTATTTACCTACGCATGTTAGTATCGATAAATAGTTTAATATTTACTGATGCTAAATTTGTGTAAATAAAGAGATCATTTACCTATGCAAATTTAGCATCGGTAAATAATTTATAAAAAATAAAAAAAAATTATCTACGTAAATATTACATGGATAAAAAGATAATTTACCGATATTTATGTTTGCATAGATAATTAAGTTAATTACTAATGCTAAATTAGCATAAAAAATGATTAAATTTTATATTAATTTTTTTATTTTTTATAAAAAATTTATCGATGTTAAATTAGTATAGATAAATAATTTATTTATTAACATAAAATTTTTATATAAATAATTATATTTTTTATCTATATAAATTTTGTGTCGATAAATATTTAAAAAAAAAACCCCGAAATTCTATTCCCGACTTCCCTCTTCCGTTTTCGTCTCCCGCCGAACCCACTCCCGCCCTCCTATTTTTTCCTCCGTTTTCGTCTCCGATCACGCTCCCTCTCTCCCTCCCTCTCCCTCGGCTCTCTCACTCTCTCTCTCGCCATCAGTCCTCAGCGCCGCCGCAGCTCCCACCATCGTTGCCGCTGATCCCACTCCCCCACTCTGCTCGGCTTCACTCCCGATCCACACCGATCAAAGGTAAGGCATTTTCCCTTAAATTTTTAATTTCATTTCAGCTAGCTAGAGGAGGAGGAGGGGAGGGGGGGGGGGGGTGGGGGCGGGCGGGGCGGGTTGTTGTTCCCGCGGACGGCCGCCGGGGCCGAGGGGTGAAGCCGCGGGCTGAAGGGGGGGAGGTGGGGGGGGGGGGCGGTCTGGCGCGGTTGAAAGCTGCGGTCTGAGGGGGGCGGCGCCGGCGGGTGGCCGGGGGCGCCGGAGGACGGGGGGGGGTGTTGTGTTCCCGCGGACGGCCGCCGGGGCCCGAGAGGGAGTGGGGGTGAAAGCCGCGGGCTGGAAGGGGTGGAGGGTGGGGGGGGTGCGCGGTGCGGGTGGCCTGGGGCGGAGGACCGGGGGGGAGGTTGTGTTCCCGTGGACGGCCGCCGGGGACCGAGGGGGATGGGGAGGGGAAGGGGGTCTGGTCGCGTGGAGGCGGGCCGGGGACGGTGCCGGAGACTTGACGACTGGCGGGCCGGGGGCGGACGGCCGCCGGGGCCCGGGGGAGGGGAGGGGGCTGGTCGCTCGGAGGCGGGCCGGGGGACCAGGGGCCGGTGCAGGGGGTGGCGCGGACGATCGGGGGGCCGGGGACGGTGCCGGAGACGCGATGGTGGCGGGCCGGGGGCGGAGCGGCGGGGGTTTGGGGGTGGGGAGGTGTTGTGGCGTGCGGGGGAAGGAGATGGAAGGGGAAAAAAATAAAAGAATTATTTCTTAAAAATTATTTTTTAAAATTTAATAATTTATTAATAAAAATAATAATAAATATTATAAAATAATAATAATAAATAAAATAAAATAAAATATTTAAAAATATTTAATTTTTTTAAAATAAAAATATTGATGCAGAATTTGATCGTCGTCGGAATTAGCTGGAGCGGTGGTGGACGAGGTCGTTGTCGGGGATCTGCAAAATAAAGTTTTGTCCGGAGTCGGTGGGGGATGGCTCCGGCAAGACCCTCCGATGATCAAGTCAGCTCCGATCAATAGGAATGGAGTGCTCGAAAATGAGTTTCGCTGAGCTTAGAGAAGAAGAGGAGAGCTTAGAGATCAGAGAGATTCGAGTTAGCGTATCTGGAGGGTCCTTTATAGGTGGAGCTTAGTTGATGGTGATGGCCATACCGTCTGGCAGAGAGCCGTTGAGACCGCATGGAGTTTGGTACGAAGAGGAAGGCATCGTCAGGCGGATAATGACAGCCATACTGGCAGGTCATGGGCCGCACGGGGCTGGTTATGGAGAGAGTGGTGTCGCTAGTAGTAGCGGCCATATCGTCCGGTGTTGTCGTCTGTTGCAGACTGATGGCGATAGTTCGTCCAGAGGAGTTTGGACTTATAGGAGAGTTCGGCTGAAGGGAAAGCTCGGGAGCAGCTCGGCCGTAGAAGAGTTCGAAGGAGCTCAGTCGGCTGAAGGGACGGCCGCTTGAGGAGTTCGGTCGAGGGACGATCGCTGAGGAGTTTGGGCGTTGGGGTATTCCGTTAAAGCCCGGTCGCTTGGAGTTCAAGGAGCTCGGCTGCTAAGCAGTTCGGTCGGCTGAACGGGTTTGAAGGAGCTCGGACACTGGTAGTTCGAGGAGCTCGGTCGCTAAGCAATTTGGTCGGCTGAACAGGTTCTAAGGAGCTCGATCGTTGGGGGTTCGGCTAAAGCCTGGCTGCTGGGAGTCCAAGGAGCTTGGCCGCTAAGTAGTTCGGCCGACTGCAGGAATTCGGCTAAGACTCGTCCGTTGAAGCTTTTCTGCGGCTATTGGTTGCATTAGGCAGAGCATTGAACTTGACTTCGGCAGGAGCGGGGTTTATCCCCAATAATAGTCCCCCCTACTCTCGAGCTCGAAATTCGAGGGAAGGGAGTACAGAAAAGGCGACTGTCGAAGTCCTCTTCTGGGCTCCGTGCTGGTTTAGGTCGAAGCTCCGAGGGGAGATTTCATCTCTAGCCAAAATTGATGTCGAAGTTGAGGTCCGAGGGAGATCTCATCTCCAACCGAGGTTGAGGTAGGCCTCATCCGTTGCGATCGAGGTTGGAGGTTAAGCTCCTTGGGGGCGATATTGTCTCTAGCAGTCGAGGTTGACACGATCGCTCGGGAGAGATTCTATCTCTTTTGGTCGAGGTTGATGCGAGCGCTCGCGTTAGGACGAGGTTGTCTCCGATCTTATCTTTGGTCGAGGTTGTCTCGGCCGCTCGGGAGGGATCTTTTTTGGCCGAGGTTGAAGTTGAAGCTCTCCAATCGAGGTTGATATAGTCGCTTGGGAGAGATCCTATCTCTAGCCGAGGTCGAAGTTGAAGCTCTCCAGCCGAGGTTGACACGGTCGCTCGGGAGAGATCTTATCTCTAGCCAAGGTCGAAGTTGAAGCTCTCCAGCCGAGGTTGGCCCGATTGTTCGGGAAAGATCTTATCTCCTTTGGCCGAGGTTGATGCGGGCGCTCGCGTTAGGACAAGGTTCTCCTCCTATTCCTAATGGGCTGTCGGGGCACATTCGGACCGTCGTCCGTCTCCCCCATCTCGTCTAAGGTGAACGAGGCCTTCGACTTTGCTTGTGTTAGGACGAGGTCCTCCTCCTGTTCCTAACGGGCTGTGGGGGCACATACGACCGTCGTCCAGAGCTCTCCCTCCGTCTCGTCCTTTGTGAAGAGGCCTTCGAACTTTGCTCGCGTTAGGACGAGGTTCTCCTCCTGTTCCTAACGGGCTGTGGGGGCACATTCGGACCGTCGTCCGTCTCCCCCCATCTCGTCTAAGGTGAACGAGGCCTTCGACTTTGCTCACGTTAGGACGAGGTCCTCCTCCTATTCCTAACGGGCTATGGGGGCACATACGGACCGTCGTCCGCACCTCTCCTTCCGTCTCGTCCTAAGTGTGAACGAGGCCTTCGACTTTGCTCGCGTTAGGACGAGGTTTCTCCTCCTGTTCCTAACGGGCTGTGGGGGCACATACGGACCGTCGTCCATGCCTCTCCCCCATCTCGTCCTTTGTGAACGAGGCCTTCGAACTTTGCTCGCGTTAGGACGAGGTTCTCCTCCTGTTCCTAATGGACTGTGGGGGCACATTCGGACCATCGTCCGTGCCTCTCCTCCATCTCGTCTAAGGTGAACGAGGCCTTCGACTTTGCTCGCATTAGGACGAGGTTCTCCTCCTATTTCCTAACGGGCTGTGGGGGCACACAAGGGCCGCTGTCAGGGCTTCTCCCCCTATCTCGTCCTTTGTGAACGAGGCCTTCGGTTGACTCGGTTGCTCGGGAGAGATCTTATCTCTAGCCGAGGTTGTCAACGGTCTCTCGGGAGAGATCTTATCTCTAGCCGAGGTTGACTTTGTCGCTCGGGAGAGATCTTATCTCTAGCCGAGGTGGTTGCTCGCGTTAGGACGAGGTTCTCCTCCTGTTCCTAATACGGCGACTATCGATTGCTTCTTCCCTGTCATTACATAGTTTTTGCATCCAGAAACAATATTATTGAAAGGGAAGAATTTTATTGAAAGGAAGTTACTGGCAATGCATTTCCGAATTCCTTGTGTTTTAGGGTCGTGGTAGCATTATTCCTCCGCGTTTCTTCATGCAGGCGACCTTTTCTATCTCATGCTGGCCTCGTCAATTTGGAGCATGCTTCTCTTGACACTGAGAGGTGACGAATCGCCGATGTACCTAGCCCCTCCTCGGGGTAACGTTGATGACGCCGTGAGGCGGTCGATCTTATAGTTTCTGGTTACGGCAGCGCCCTTAGCCGATCTTCTTCCGCCGAAGAAATTTATCCAGCCGCTCCTTCCTGATGAGCTCCTTAATTTCGTCTAGCAGCTGGATGCATTCCTCAGTGTCGTGGCCGTGGTCGTGATGGTAGAGGCAGTACTTGCTTCGATCGTGCTTGTTTAGAGGAGATCATAACCCTTCTGGTCTTGGCAGTTGGTTCTTAACTTTCGTGAGAATTTGAGTTCGAGGAGCATTGAGGGGGGCGCAGTCGCGGAACCTTTCGGGAGGAGGACTTCTTCGCGCCCTTCTATCGAAAATTTCTTGGTGGTGAGCTCAAAAAGTTTGGGCCTTGCGCTTTGGAGGTCGTAAGCACGGCCGAACTTCATTTCGTCCCTTTGTGAAAACTGCGGGAGAACTTCATGCCCCTTTGTCGGGGCTTCCTTGAAGTCATACTCGAAAGGGAGTCCTCGCTTGCCCTGGGGCGGTTGTGAGCGCGGCCGAACTTCATCTCACCTCCTGTGAAATCTTTGTAGGGGGCTTCCTTGGTGACATACTCGAGTGGGAGTTCGGCCTCACTTGCGCCGAACTTCATTCTGATGATGAGGTTTGAGGGGGGAGTTCGGCCTTGCTTGCGTCGAACTTCATTCCGATGACGAGCTTCGAGGTGGAGTTCGGCCTCACTTGCGCTGAACTTCGTTTCGCTTTTCTGCAAAAGCTTCCGCGGGAGGACTTCATGCCCCTTTGTCGGGGCTTCCTCGATGATGATCTTTGAGGTGGAGTTCGGCCTCACTTGTGCCGAACTTCATTCCGCGGGAGAACTTCGTTGCGCTTTCCCGCGAAAGCCTCTGCGGGAGGACTTCATGCCCCTTTGTCGGGGCTTCTTCGATGATGAGCTTCGAGGTGGAGTTCTGCCTCACTTGCGCCGAACTTCATTCCACAAGAGAACTTCGTTCCGCCCTCGCTTGCGCCGAACTTCCTGCTTCTTTTGTCCGGACTTTCTTGACGACGAGCTCGAGGGGGAGCTCGGCTTTTCTTGCGCTGCCGAACTTCATTCCGCCTTTTCGCGAAAGCTTCCGCGGGAGAATTTCATGCTTCTTTTGTCCGGACTTTCTTAACGACGAGCTCGAAGGGGAGCTCGACTTTCCTTGTGCTGCCGAACTTCATTCCGCTTTCCCGCGAAAGCTTCCGCGGGAGAACTTCCTGCTTCTTTTGTATAGACTTTCTTGATGACGAGCTTGAGGTGGAGCTCGGCTTTGCTTGCCCAAACTTCATTCCACCTCCTGTGAATTCTTTGTAGGGATTTCGTTGATGACATACTCGAGGATAAGTTCAGCCTTACTTGCGCCGAACTTCACTCCGACTTTCGTCGGGGCTTCCTTGGTGGCGAGCTCGAGGTGAAGTTCGGCCTCACTTGCGCTGGGAAGGTCGTGGACGTGGCCGAACTTCATTCCGCCTCCTTGGACGCGGTCGAACTTCATTCCGCCTCCTTACAAAACCTTCTCTCGGGGATGTTCATGCCCCTCTGTCTGGGCTTCCTCGATGATGGGCTCAAGGGGGGTTCGGCCTCGCTTGTGCTGCTGAACTTCATTCCCTTTCTGCGGGAGAACTTCTGCTCTCCATTTCTCCTTCCTTAGGGCGGCGGGTACGCTGGCCTTGGTACTCTTCGTTGGGGCCGATTTTCGACATTTCGATGGTGGGCTTCCTGGTGGGGTCGTCATCGGGGGCTGCTGTATGGCCTGCAATGCCTCCGTGAGGCCACGGACCTATTAGACAAGCAGGTCGAACTGCTTCACATCCACCGTGGGTACAAGTGGAATCTAAGCTGCCGGGGCTGAAGTAGGAACAGATGGATCTGGACGGGATCGGACCGTGGAGGTCGTCGAGCACCGAGTTGAAGCTCTCCTGGGAGGCATTTTCTCTTCGGGAGAGAAAAGAGAGATCTCCAGAGAGGGAAGAGAAAAATCATCGCCGAGCACTCCTTTAAGAACAAGGAAACCTCGGAGGTTCTGGGCCCTTCCTCTAGTGCTAATCTGTTGACGCAGAATCTGGTTGTCGCCGGAATTAGCTGGAGCGATGGTGGACGAGGTCGTTGCCGAAGACCTGCAAAATAAAGTCCCGTCCGGAGCCGGTGGGGGGTGGCTCCAGCAGGACCCTCCGACGATCAAGTCAGCTCCGGTCAATAGGAATGGAGTGCTTGGGAATGAGTTTCGCTGAGCTTAGAGAAAGAGAGGAGAGCTTAGAGATCAGAGAGATTCGAGTTAGCATATCTGGAGGGTCCTTTATAGGTGGAGCTTAGTTGATGGTGACAGCCATACCGCCTGGCAGAGAGTCGTTGAGGCTGCATGGAGTTCGGTACGAAGAGGAAGGCGTCATCAGGCGGATAGTGACAGCCATACTGGCAGTTCATGGGCCGCATGGGACTGGTTACGGAGAGAGTGGTGTCGCCAGTAGTGGCGGCCATATCGTTCGGTGTTGTCGCCTGTTGCAGACTGATGGCGACAGTTCGTCTAGAAGAGTTTGGACTTGTAGGAGAGTTCGGCTGAAGGAAAAGCTCGGGAGCAGCTCGACCGTAGAGGAGTTCGGAGGAGCTCGGCCAGCTGAAGGGACGACCGCTTGAGGAGTTCGGTCGAGGAACGACCGCTGAGGAGTTCGGGTGCTGGGGGATTCCGTTAAAGTCCGACCGCTTGAAGTTCAAGGAGCTCGGCCGCTAGTAGTTCGGCCGGCTGAACGGGTTTGAAGGAGCTCGGACGCTGGGAGTTCGAGGAGCTCGGTCGCTAAGCAGTTCGGCCGGCTGAATGGGTTCTAAGAAGCTTGGCCGCTGGAGGTTCGGCTAAAGCCCGACTGCTGGGAGTCCAAGGAGCTCGGCCGCTAAGTAGTTCGGCCGACTGCAGGAGTTCGACTAAGATCCGTCCGTTGAAGCTCTTCCGTGGCTACTGGTTGCATTAGGCAGAGCATTGAACTTGACTTCGGCAGGAGCGGGGTTTATCCCCAACAGAAAATGATTAGAAATTTATTGCATAAAATTTTTTGTATTATTATTTAGTCCCCATTGAAATTTATAAATTGATTATAATCTTTTAAAATATTTAATTTAATTATTCTACTGGCATAATGTACGTTACTTCTGTTTATTATAATTTAAATATTTTGTATGCTATTTTATGTGCTTTTATTTTAATTTTTTATCATATATAAATAATTAATTTTAAATTATACCATCAGAAGAATGATCTGATAGGAGGATCCACATGGAGATGTTGGTATATCTCCATCTCAATGGCAGTCTTTTGATTAGGCAGATTTATTTTAATTTTTTATTATGTATAAATAATTAATTTTAAACTATGTCATCAGGAGGACGATCTAACAGGAAGGATTGACATGAAGATGTCGATATCTCTTCATCTCAACAGCTGTTTACTAAGGCAAGCATATCATCTCTTGCCATGATAGGTTGATTTTATATATTATAGTTTTTTATATTTAATTTATTTTAAGTTTTTATCATGTATAAATAATTGATTTTAAACTATTATTTTGTTGTAGCTGATATAGTAATTAGGCGGACTCGTGGAGCCGTCAGAAATGAGAAATTGATACAGTGATGACTCCGCTGATGATGATGAGTGTCCTCTTGTGATCGATATTTTTTTATATTATTTTTAATATATATTTTTATTATTTAATAAATAATTAGTTTGCTAACTTAATTTTTTAATCTATTGCAGATTATGATATGGTTTGGCATGTGGAGTTTTATTTTATATGGATGTATATATTTTTGTATGATATTTTATATAGTTGTATATATATTTATTTTGCTACATATGTAGTTGTAAAAATAAATATTATATATATATATATTATATTATATTATATTATTGTTAAAGTAAAATAAATTTAATTTTGGCATATGTGTGAATTAAGAAGGTAGTGTACATATTGTATATATTATATATGTTTATTTATCCACAGGTTTATAAAAAAATATTAAAATAATTAGTATAAAAGTAATTTATTTTTTTAATAAAAAAATAATTAGCGATGCAAAATAAGCGTAGGTAAATATATTTAGTGACGCTAACTAACATTGGTAAATATTACATAGCATTACCAAAGGACGTGCCGAAATGTCGTACGTGCCATCATTAATGATATTGTGGAACATTTATCGATATTAATAAGTATTGCTAAATTTATTTATCTACGTTTATTTTGCATTGCTAATATTTTTTTTCCGACGTAAACTTAGCGTTGTAAAAGAGAGACTTTTAACGATGTTTAATAAACATAGATAAACTAAAAAAATTTTTGATGCAATGCTTGCATCGTTACATATTTATCTATATTTTTTTAAGTATAAATAAATTAATAATTTTTGATACTAATTTTGCGTTGCTAAAAAAGTTTTTACCAATACTTTCTGTAAGCATAGGTAAATTTGTCGTAAAACTCTAAACATGGATAAATAAAATCAATGATGCCTCTTGCATTTTACGTCGGTAAGTATCTTTTGCAATGCTTTTAGGATATATAGCTATATTATTTTTTGCATAGTTAATTACTTTATTTCTTGCGGTGAAACAATAGATCATCTTCTAAAAGATGATTTGCTAAAAAGTATGAGTTGATTGTGATTAATATTTAAAAGTTAAGATTTATTTTTAACTTGGGATAATTTTTTAATTCTATCATCTATTATTTTTATCAAATCTCAAAGATTATTTATAATAATGAAAGGCATCAGTGCCATTCATAAGATTAATGTGATTTGTGAGCTTGTCGATCAAGCGAAAGAAAATTTAAAAATTAGATAACGTTAAGACTTGTTTTTGACACAATAAAAATATTATGCTAAGCCCTTGGACACTCCGTTAACATTTAGCCATTATAATTATTATTTTAACAAGTATTGGATGCAAAATATGTAATAATTATATAATTAATTAAAAAAAATAGAGGCTGATAATGAAAATTACATCTGCCTATGTAAGCCGTAAGGTTAGGATCTACGAGCCTCTTGAGTTCCCCTAAATAATAATAATAAATAAATATATTATTATAATTATAATTATAATTATTATATTATTATTATAATTATAATTAATTATATATAATAATAATATTATTATTATAAATATATGTAGATTATATATCCAGCGGTTCGCGTGACTCATTTAAGTTATCGTTTTGTCAAACATCAGGTGGCACATATCCAAACCGAGTCGGCTAGTTAACGCCACCTTGCCTTATCTTGGTAGGCTATCCAATCCATGGCCGTGAGAAGAATATTTCGACTGATAGCGATATCGGGGGAAAGGCATCTTCACGAACGGTTCCGAGTCAGCATCATCAAGCTAGAAGGAGAGATGAAGGGTACAAAAACTTCGACGTCCCTTTCCACGTCCAACCAAATCTAGTTTCAGCAAACGGTCGAGATGATTTTAACGGCTAGAATTTTATCCTGATCCGACGGCCCACGTGGAATTGGCGGTTGCCAACCCCACAGTGGCCGTCTCGATCCTCGCAGTAGCCGGTGGCATCTATCGTCGGTTTATTCGGAGAATAAGTTTTTTTAAAAAAAATCTGACGTTTAAATAAAAAAAGTTAATAGTAAATTCCCCACCCCCCCCAAAAAAAAAAAAAAAAAAAAAGGAAACTATCCGTTGGCTTCGGACCTTCGGTCTATAAAAAGAGGCGTGGAGCCTCCGGAACGTTAAGAAGAAGAAAGCTTGTGAATTGGGTTTGATGTGCGGTTTCATTTTGGAAAGAGAGAGGAGATAAATCCATCCATATACAGTACTTTTTGTTCCTTGTTCTTCCTCTAATTATCGAAACTTATTTTTCAAATTACTTTGTTTTATAGGAGATTTGTTGTTCATTTTTCTTTTAATTTCATTTGTTTCTTCTGTTCACAGAAAGATAACTAGATAAATAACATCTGGAGTTTCTTTCCTCTCCCCCGTCTTATTTTGTATATTCTTCGTAATATGTAAAGGAGATAGGCTTGATAAAAGAGTTTGGGCTCTCAATCTGTTCATTTGTTAAGATTGCGAGCAGGTTCTACCTAATTTTCTCTAACATATCTCAAATCTTTTCCACGTAATTTTGATTCTCTAGATCCCCTTGATCGCCTTCTATCCCGTGGATCTTTTGAGTTTGAGATAATCCATCCGCACACAGTACTTTTTATTCCTTGTTTTTCTTCTGATTATCGAAACTTATTTTCCAAATTACTTTGTTTTATAGGAGATCATAGAATCTTTGGTGTTCATTTTCTTTTAATTTCATTTGTTTTTTTCTGATCACAGAAAGATAACTAGATAAGAACATCTTTAGTTTTCTTTCCTCTCCTGTCTTATTTTTTTTATTCTTCGTAATATGTAAAGAAGATAGGCTTGATAATAGAGTTTGGGCTCTCGATCGTGTTCATTTGCTAAGATTCTGAGCAGGTTCTACCTAATTTTCTCTAACATTTCTCAAATCTTTCCACGTAATTTTGATTCACCAGATCTCCTTCTATTCTGTGAATCTTTTTTGAGTTTGAGATAATCCATCCGTATACAGTACTTCGTGTTCCTTGTTTTTCCTCTGATTATCGAAACTTATTTGTCAACTTACTTTGTTTTATAGGAGATCATAGAATCTTTGCTGTTCATTTTCTTTTGATTTCATTTATTTCTTCTGATCACAGAAAGATAACTAGATAAGAACATCTTGAATCTTCTTTCCTCTCCTGTCTTATTTTTTTTTTTATTCTTTGTAAAGAAGACAGGCTTGATAAAAGAGTTTGGGCTCTCAATCCTGTTCATTTGTTAGGATTGTGAGAAGGTTCTACCTAATTTTCTCTAACATTTCTGAAATCTTTCCACGTAATTTTGATTCTTTAGATCTCTTTAGATCTCCTTCTATTCTGTGAATCTTTTGAGTTTGTTGTTGTGTATGTATAAGAAAAGTTCTAAATAAAAACAGAGAGCTTTTCAAAGGAAAACAAAGAAAAGAAAGATAAGAGAGTTGCTATGGATCATTCTCCTTGGAATCCAACAAGAATTGCCAATGTTAATGGAAGATTTATGTCCATATCTTTTAATTCTTCCCTTCCTTCGAGCCACCATCACTTTTTGAATGGAAGTTTGGGGCCATTAGGATCACATCCTCCACCTTATAATCCTCTTTCATGTTTTGCTCATCCTTGTCTTCATCAACCCGCCCTCCTTCCCCTCTCCAACACAAAATCCACACCGGCTCTGTCGCCAGCCAAGAAGACTGCCACCACGACCACCAGCTTCAATCAGCAACAGCATCAGAGGAAGTCGAGGCCCTCGGCGAAGCCGAAGAATGGAAAAGCCACCATCCTTGTAAAAGCCCAGAAATCCAAGGCGGGAACATGGGAAGAAGAACGGGAGGAGAGGGAGGATGTGGTGGAATCGGTTTACTCGATCTCGCCTCCGCCGAGCAGCCTTCCATTGCCGAGATTCTCCCTTCCAAGGCCGAAGTCTGCTGCCCCAGCCGCATCCTGTGTGGTTGAGGCCGTGGAAGCTGGTGGCATTGACATCGGCGCCACCGATAGTCTCCGCCGCTTGCTCCGTCTTTAGGAGAGCATGCTAGTTTCTCTTCTATATGGGATGTTTGCTGTGTTCCTCGAAATTTAAATTTTCATGGCTGGAAGGAAATGAAAAGCTTGGTGTGCTAAATGATACCAATCCCAATAATGTTATGGTTAAATTTTCTTCTCTTCATCAGTATCTCTGGATTTTATAGATGTAAACAGTTAACTGAACTTGTCAATGTATAATTAGCAAGTCTCGATTTGCAAATGATTCTCCGTAAAAACACAATGGCTATGATCACCAATGAGCGTTTTCGCAGATTTGCCCTCTAAAATAATGTTAATTTATATCATCATCATTATTATTTTGCTAAGATGGATTCTAATCCACCAACAATCCATTGGCCTCGTAGATATGCCTCACGGTAATCTCCAAATGCCCTACAAAAAAGGGTAATTGCCATAGCAAACTCGCCCTCAACATATATGATATTAGCCTTGAATCCTGCTCCGGGGATTGGGCTTCCTCCCTGCTACAAGCCTGAAATCGAGGTCTCTTTCCTTTTTTTCGTCTTCAACAAAATTCATCCCTACCTAAAGATGGTGAAATAACCAAATTAGAACCATGCTGTGGCTCCTGCATGGTACTTTTGATAAGGGTGTAGAGGCCGGTCCTTTCCAACGAAGGCAATCTTGGGTCTTGTTGGGAAATGTAAATGTAATGCACCGCAGTTGCGTGATCCATGCCGCCATGTGGTTGAGCAAGATCACTAATGAAATTTGTTGGAAACGTGCATGGGAAGAGCTGCGTTCTGAAATCACGCCATGCTCCTTTAATCAGAAGCCACCACCCGTAAAGGTGGTAGGATTCTGTTTGCGACTTCCAATCAAACTAAGAAAACCCGATTTCTTGGCAAAATTTCAGAAGCCAACATCCGCTAGAGAGATTTTTCTCACCCTTGTGAAATCTAACCACAATAGCTGAACATATTCTATCTATTACAATTAAATCTTATCCGACCGAGGAAAGAAATCTCCATAATCCTCCTCAGGGGGCATTTCCCCCTCATTTAAAGCACGAATCCTTTGATGCACGCTCAAGAGTTCCGCCCCACAATTATTTTGGACCTTGTCACAAACACCGCTTATAAATCAGAGAAATTAGTCCAAATCATTCAAAGGAGCTTCACAATGAATTCAGAACATTATCGGCACCCCCAAAACAATAATTTGCCTAAAATGTAAATCCCAGATCATGTTGGTACAAAAAGAACTCGTCCCGAATTTTCAGCTAAAAGCTTTTTTCAGCTCTTGCAGAAGGCATGAAGAGTGTCAGCAAGGGCCTTTCTGTCGTAATTGCCAGTGAAAACACAATTGCCTAGAGGACCTTTAAGAAGGATGAGCCTTAGCAATCCATCAGCCACCTTTTTATCAACCTACAACCCTCGCGGATCCAAATTTTAGAATTAAGAGTTGCGAGAAGAATCATTTTTTCTCTCAAAAGAATTTCCATTGGAAATGGAGAAGAGTATCCATCACTTACCGCCGCAGCAGTTTTAAATTTCTCCACCGTCATCATCTCAGGTGGTGTTGTTGGAAGCTTAGCTTGCTGTAGGATGTTAAGGACCCGCTTTACTATTGTATCATCAATCCAGCCTAGGCGATGGGACATGTCAACCGCCATCACCTACAAATGAAATCCAAACAACTTAATTTAACGCCACTGCTTTAATGCTTTACGATAGTAAGAATCAGAAAGCAGTGTCTGTATCACCATTCCAGCCGCAACAGCTTCCCCATGGAGCCACCGTCCATAGCCAAAGCCTGTTTCGATAGCCTGAAATGAGAAATATCAACATGAGAATGTCATGCATCTTAATAAATAACTTTGGAAGCATGAAGGTTAAAGCATGAAAGCGAAACAGAAACAAACTTTATTAAATAGAAGCATTCCTCAGTTACATGTGGTCCGTAAATCTTCAAAAGAAAAGGACAATCGAAGTTGCAGAATATGAGCACTCAATTAAAAGAAAAAACTTCCCAGACATTTGGGTCAGTAGGAACATATAGGACTTCAACAACCCTTAGAAAGATTCTGTACGTCTTTTTGAAAAAAAAGCCATAATTTAGAGTTTCAATCTGCACCATGAAGAGCAAGCTTTGAAGTTTGGATTGTAGATGCGGGGAGATGGACTGATTAGTACCCAACCATTGGGTGAAATGGTTTCTTTCAAAGTTATATCCAACATGAGCAGTGCTAGTCTAACACAAATCTCAACAAAATAAAGTTACACAGCTAATGTGTGATGCTAATGTTGCATCCTTTATAGCTGGCGCCATAGTTGCCAGACTGAGCAAGAGGAAGTTATATAATGCCTCTAAAATATGATATTTGTGTTACCAAACCATCATCCATGAAATATCGATATGCCCGGTAAGGGCATGTCTTTTTTTCTATTCCTATGGGTTTCGGGCCAGCCCACTCCAAAACCATTTCTGGATACTTATAAATATAGGCCTAGCCCACCCAGGAATCCTATTATCTAACTGGTTGTACTGGCTCTATCCATGAGTTGAATGGAATTTTCAGCTCAATCATCCAAACATGCCCTAAATATTTCACAATATCAACTAATAAGTGTTTCTACTTGACACAGAAATCAAAAAGCACTTTTGAGAGAAGTTACAAAAACTAAATCCTAGCTTCTTCTATAAGAATGTCCCACGTCTTTCAAATATGGTAAGCCCATCTACAAAAGGTAGTTATACAAATGTGATTGCCAAACACCAAATACAACAAGTATTGCTTAGTTAAAAACCAAAATGAATCTAATTTTCAAGATTAACCCCTTTTTCTTTGGTACAGAAGCAACGCCAAACACACTCTAAATCAGTTTGATGGATGATTCATGTCCACCAATGCGTATTGCATAAACTAAAAACCTGTTTTACTAATATCATATATTCTGCAAAGCACAATATCACAATCCATTTTCAGCTCATATAATGACACTGTTTAGAGTTGTCATATTGACTTCTTCACTTCGACTGCAATGGACTGCAGATTCAGTTATATATTTTAATAATGAAAGAAAATTATAAAATTAGTGGAGCAGCTTTCATCTACGAACAAACCTAATTGCCATATAATTTATAAAGCTTTTGCAGCTTTTGTTAGAGAAAAGCATATATTAATCAGTATAATTAGTAGTAAATACTTCAGAGGGAAACTTCAGACAAGGTTTTAAGTATCGATATCGCAACCTTGGTTGTGCCTATGTACCAGCATATAGGACACCTTTTGCTGCTGGCAGGGAAAAAGATGAGGCTGCTGCACGTATGTTGCATAGCATCGGTACAAGAGGCATGCCAGTACTAATTCCTTATCAATATGGTCTGATATTGGCTGGTACAGGCGGGTACTCAAATCCTTGCTTTAGAGAGACTGCTTTTAACAATGAATAAGCATAATGGTAAATGGTCGAGCAGCAACAACCATTAACCAAGAGCCTGCTCCCACATCTTGACAAATAACAAGAAAATTAATAAGTATACATTTTTGACCTTCCATGACACCAGTGGATCAGGACAAATAGACCCATATACCAGCATTTGGGTGACGTCAAGTAATTGCTAGGACTTCAAAATGAACTTGGTTACCTTCTTGATAACTGGCTAATATTTTATTAAAAAAAGTGATATTACGTTACAGGCTTGGAATCTAAAAGGGCAAAAAAAATGAAAGAAGAAGCCATATTTAAAGTGTCCTCAACATTAGAGATCAAGCTATTTCCGCACCTCCTTCCAAGCCCTCAGATGTAGCATTTCTTGATTTGCTTACTTTATCACATGGCATGACTTTATTATGAAGAAAGTTAGATCCTTGTTTTCCTCATTACATTTTTTTTTTAGCAAGAAGTGAAAAAAAAAAAGAGGTTTAATTATCACGGTAAAGCAAAAATTGACTAAAAATTGAATGATATTGTAAGTCTGAAGTGCTTGCAGTTGGTTGAACATGGTCAGAGTCACTTATGGAACATGTTCAAGTCCAACATTTGGTCGAAACTTCTGGAGTTTGACACATTGTGGCCAGGTTTCAAACAAAACAAGTTAAGCCTATAAATTATTTTTAAAACTAAAATAACAAAAAAATAAATAAAAGAAACATAAGCTCAACTGACATTTTGTATTTGAACAGGCTTGAGCCCAATTATACCAAGTTTGAACTCTATACACTTTAGCCCAATCAGTAGTCAGCCCAGACTCATAACTGTTGATTCTATGAAGCCCTATCAGATTTCATTTCACTAAGTTTAATTCAACCCTTGAAAAATTAACTTGTGAAACGATCTTACCATTTTCCTCACTCGCAATTAAAATAAATGAAGATGCAGGAGAAAATTAAAAGAAATTGGCTAGAAAGCACAAAGCCAAAGAAAAGTTTTTAATTAAAAAAAAAAAAAAAAGAAAACCACCCAGTTAAATACTCCCTTGCAATGGTATGTCCTCAAGGGCTGCACTCACCTCTGTCTAATAATACCTCCTCTGTTATGCTTTATAGGCATCAAGATGTACTACCCCTTTTCTCTCCACCTACCTTGAATGGACACATCTCCATATTTATTTCTTCTAAAGATCTCATGGCCGAACTATTTCTCCGAGTGGCCTTATATGAGACAATGAGCTCCAAAAATTCTACCCACGTCCCAATTGAATGAAAAACAGTACAACACTATATGAAATAATAGAATATGCAGTGTCACTCAGAAGCTCACCATGAATTATATAAATTACCACTAATTCTCCCTAACAAGAAACAATTAGATAACACAAGTAGGTATATCTCCACTTTGATCACCCTACCCTAATCCCATAAGATACAAGCTTATCTATATTTGTATTCTACCGAGCGATCCAAATAATGAAAATAAGTACCAGGGAGTCTCCTGTCCATCGCTTAGCCCATTAAAGTCTTTGCACAGAATCCATATAATATATGCTTTTGTAGTTTTTCTCTAATTTGACATAGACCAAGAAGATTAGGGCTGCTTAAGGTTTATTTCCCGAGGAAAGAAAAGATCCTTGTTTAGGTATGATAACTAATTCCAATTTCTGTTAGTAGTGAAAGTAATTGACAGAAATACAGAAAAGGAAGGGGAAAAACATGAAAGTAATTAACAGAATCCTGCCAGTTTAATTAGCTTGACAAGTTAAGTAACATATATTGAAGCGTATGTTAATCCGACAGAATTAATCATAATCTACTAGATTCTGGAAATGCAAATTTAGCACATGAAATTACATATGAACAGCCAGAAATAAAAAGATGAGCATAAGGTGAATAAGTAAAAGAAAGAAAAGATCATATAGAACATTGGTGGCAAACTAAACACTCACATGACCAAATGTATGACCCAAGTTCAAGGTTGCCCGCAATCCACTTTCTTTCTCATCCAAAGCAACGACTTCAGCTTTGTTTTCACATGATCGCTTGATAGCATATGCTAAGGCACTTGGGTCTCTGCAACAATCATGTATATATAAGAACTAACGAATAGATGAAGTTCATTACTATTGAAATAGATGCACAGAAAAGTCTACCTGTGCAACATAACCTTTTTTTTCAGCCTTTCTAGTTCTGTTGATTGACAAATGCTGAAATTAAACTGATGGAAAGCGCTAGTGGAAAGACATAGATTTTATAGTATCAAGATAGAGAATGCAAGATTTGCTATAATCAATCTTACTTGGCATACAACAATTTTTTAAAAAAAGAAAAAAAAAACTTTGACAAAGGTTTCACAGCAGACGTGACAGATATGCAAGATTTGACTGGTTGTAGGAGATGAAATTGAAAGTTTCAAAACGGAAAAAAATAGTTATATTGATAATCCAAGATATGTTAGGAAGTGAATAGCCTGTGAAGTTTATCTTGTGAAAATGCTTCTAACTGGCAAAGGAGCAGATACTCACACTGGCTATCCTAGCTTGCTTGTCAATTAATTTCACATGCTTTTTTGAGCCTAAAGGGGGTTATATACAATATTGAAAAGCTTAAGACACACTTCCATAAGGCAATTCCAATGACCACAAATTCTATCAAACAACATTCTTGATGGTTTGGCTTCCCTAAAGATCTTTAAATGTTAAGCTTTTGGAGTAAGAGCTTTTCATAATGCTTTACTAGAGAACTGTCACTCCTGAATTTACATGGTAGTCAAATAAACCTCCACTAGGTCAAACAGATTTAGCTGAGAAAAGAGTTTGCTGAAGTTTGATAGCTTTTAAAGAAAAGTTTGAATTATGTTCATGGATATTTTTTAGGTTGGCTCTGAAATTTTGTTTAACGAGTATTGATTCACACAAGCATGTCCTAGATAATCACATTCTCTTAGGTCATAAGTCATAACTTCTAACCTTGACTGGTGGGAACAATGTTCAAAAAGGTGATGATGGTATGCGAGCACCTCAGAACTGGCGACTAGTTGTAAAGGTATTGTTCTTCACATCTCTTTCATCAACAAAGATCAAGCTAGTCTAGGGATCTATAGTAAAAAAGTAATTCAAGTGAAGCTAAATTGGGCAAGTCACAAAACTATTGCATTTCAAGGACTTGAAGTAGTTTTTGTTGATATTTCAATTATGTCTCACAACACATTGAAACAATTAGGTATAGAAAGTGAACATGCATGACAGCAACACATAAAAGTTGTATAGAAGTAGAATAATCTCCAGGTAATATCTTGATGAGGTGATTATCTTTGCTTTTGTAGTTTGTGCTCTATCCTTTTGACTGTAACACTGTTTGTGAACTCCATTTCTTGAGTAAGGCTATTTACGAAATATAAATCAGCTAAAAGGTATGAAGGAAAATGTAATGTTGGAGATAAGTCAGCACAGACTGGAAAGCATCTTAACTTATTCTAGTTTGCAAGCATCACTACTCATTTGCAATAAAGATAATATATTTATTTTATAATCATACCTATCTAACAGTGCCTGCATGTTCTTTTCTTGCCACTCAAAAAACTCTGCATCTCTGATGAGCCCATACTTCACAACTTCTGCTATACCCGAAGCCAGTTCCCGATCAGGCAATGTATTTAGAGTGTCCGTGTCTATAAGTACAGACTGTGGTTGGTAGAAGGCACCAATCAAGTTTTTCCCCAACGGATGGTTTATTCCAGTTTTCCCCCCAACTGATGAATCCACCTAGATTACAAAAGCATCAGTTTTCTCTGATATTCTCCACTTAAAAGTAAATAATTACTTCAGCATAAAGACTAAATCCCAGAGTACCTGAGCCATTAGAGTAGTTGGAATCTGAATGAAATTAACCCCACGAAGAAAGGCAGCAGCAGCAAAACCACACATATCACCGATGACTCCACCACCCAGTGCCACGAAGGTACAACGCCGATCCATCCTGGACTCTATGGCCTTATCAAAGACTTTCATCAATGTTTCCTAGAGGAACCCCACGAAGAACTGGTTTACAATACTTATATCGCAATCCAAACGATCAAAAGACAAAAGGAGAGGTTTTTCCAATAGACCAACCATGTTCTTGTATGCTTCCCCGTCAGGTAAGATCACGCTCTCAACGGAAATGTTGGAATTCCCATGAGTCAATGCTTTGATAACTTTGTCAAGGTACAGTGGCGCAATCGTGGTGTTAGTCACCACCAGAACCCTCTTTCCATGTACATGCCTAATTCAGGGGGGAAACTTCGGATATCATCTAAGAGAACAATAATCAGACAATCCAGGAGAGGAAAACAGACAAAAGATCAGAATTTTAAGCGAGATGAGTACCTCTGGAGAAGATCGGGTTCGTCGAGCAGGCCGGAGCCGATGTAGATCGGGTAGCTCCGGTTGCCAAGATCGACCTCCACAATAGTGGACACCTTCGAATCCGCCTTCCGCGGCATCTCCTCCATCACCGGAGAGGCGCTCGCGGAGATCCTCGAGCGATTCTGAGCGAACCGCAGGGAGATCGACGACGAAGCGAGGAAGGGGAGGTCCAGGTCGCCGTGGCGGAGGGAGAGGACAGCACGGTGGCCGAAGACCGACCCAGGGAGGCGGGTGGCGGTGGGAAGCTTGGGGAACGAACGGAGGGTGATCGAAGAAGTGGATACCGCCATGGATAAGAATTTGGGTTAGAGTTTGGGGGAGAGGACGGCGGAAGGGGTTGTAGATGGCCTCCGTCGTCGTCGGCGCCCACCATCGCTTCTCCCTTTAGCTGGGCCGGGGCGGGGTTGGTGGATGGAGGTGGGTTGGTGACGCGTATGGGAGCGTGAGAAGATTCCACACGTGCGGGGAACGGCATGTTACGCACGCGAAAAAAATTATTTAAAAAAAAAAAAAACCTTTGCGGAAATACTTTGTGGACAGCGGGCGGTGCAGCCCCGCGCACCTCCCGCAGCACACGCACCGAAGCGCGACGCCACACACGTGCGGGGAACGACATGTTACGCATGCAAAAAAATATTTATTTAAAAAAAAAAATTTTTTTTTGAGGAAACATTTTATGCGCCCCGCACGCACCGGAGCGCGATGCCCCCTTCTTCCTCTTCTTCAAAAAGAAAAAAAAAAAAATCTTTGAGGAAACACTTTATGCACCGCGGCTGTGCAGCAGCTCACGCACTTCTTCTCCTCCTCCTCCTCCTCCTTCTTCTCCTTCTTCTCCTCCTTCTTCTTCTCCTTTTCTCCTCCTTCTTCTTCTTTTTTTTTTTCGGTTTCATGAGTCAATCACCGCGCACGGTCCGTGCAGGCTGCACCACCCATGGTGCACGAAGGATTTTCTCTATACTTAAACTTGTTGATGGGCCGGACGAGCTACCGAACATGAAGCATTTCCGACGGGCTTCATGCCTTCTTCTTCTTCTTCTTTTCGGTTCCATGAGTCAATCACCGCGGACGGTCCATGCGGGCTGCACCGCCCGCAGTGCATGGAGGATTTTTCCTATACTTAGACTTGTCGATGGGCCGGACGAGCCACCGAACATGAAATTGGGGAAACACTTATGCACTGCAGGTGGTGCAGCCCTGCATACCTCCCACAGCTCATGCACCGGAGCGCGACGCCACACGTGCGGGGAACGACATGTTACGCATGCGGAAAAATTCATTTAAAAAAAGAAAAAAAAGAATTTTTTTTTTTTTGAGGAAACACTTTGTGCACTACGGGCGGTGCAGCCCCGCACGCACCGCCCGCAGATCACGCACCGGAGCGCAATGCCCCCTTCTTCTTCTTGTTCTTCTTCTTCAAAAAGAAAAAAAAATATTTGGGGAAACACTTTATGCACCGTGGGCGGTGCAGCAGCTCACGCACTTCTTCTTCTTCTTCTTCTTCTTCTGCTCCTCCTCCTCCTCCTCCTTCTTCTTCTACTCCTCCTCCTCCTCCTCCTCCGCCTTCTCCTCCTTCTCCTTCTTCTTCTTCTCCTTCTCCTCCTCCTCCTCCTCCTTCTCCTTCTCCTTGATCCTCCTCTCTCTTCCTTCTTTTCTTGATCTTCTCTCCTTCTTCTTCTCCTCCTTCTTCTCCTCCTTCTTCTTCTCCTTCTTCTTGTCGGCTTCGTGAGTCAAACACCTTCTTCTTCTTCTTCTTCTTCTTTTTGATTCCATGAGTCAATCACCGCACACGATCTGTGCGGGCTGCACCGCCTGCGGTGTATGGAGAATTTTTCCTATACTTAAACTTGTCGATGGGCCGGACGAGCTACCGAACACGAAGCATTTCCGACGGGCTTCATGCCTTCTTCTTCTTCTACTTTTCGGTTTCATGAGTCGATCACCATGAACGGGCCGTGTGGGCTTGTCGATGGGCCGGACGAGCTACCGGACACGAGGCATTATATAATCCATAATGTATATTTGTGCGTTGGGGATCCAATTTTGGTGATAGAAAAAAAATATTAATAGCTCTTTCATGCAGCAGTATTCCTTATGAAGAACGGCAAACACAAATTTGTAGACCTTACTAATCTCTTTCAAATATTTAATCTTTGCAAGTATTTTTTTAATATTTTTAAACTGGAAAAAAGGTCCAAAAAGTCTGAATCAAAATGGGCATGTGGTTCGTTTATCGGTGATTGTTTGCTGAAATATTGGCCGGAGAAGATTCATGGAGCTTTGGAATATTGGTCGGAGAAGATTCCTTTTTGTTCAATTTTTTTATTTATTTCCTTTGTTCCTATTGTTTGTTACTCTATTTTGCTAAGTTGCTGCATACTTCATCCTTCTAGTGAAAGTGATTAGAGAGGTTTCGTTCTTTCTCAAAAAGTATAAATTTACAAAAATAGGGTCAGTATCTAAATTGATAACATCATCTAAATGTGAAACATAAATTTAAAATGTACGATATACTATAAAGTACAACTGGCGACATATGCTTCCAAAATGTGTGCATATGTACATACATATAATTAATTGAATTGAGTTTCAGATTTTTGAGAATGGATCTATCTAAATCCAAATCCATTTCAACAAGATTTGGGACCTAATTTTGGAACCCAAAGTTTTTCCATATCCAAGACCTATGTGTTGGTCCACTTAGGGTTAGATAAGCATGCTATCGACCTTTGTTGGTACTCTCAATTACAATTAATAAGCCATTAAAATTGAAAATAAATTTTAGGAAAAATACATCTCCCTTTGTTTCCATAAAAACTGTTTTACATATAATCATGTTTTATGATAATTGATTCCAGACAGGTAATAATATTGAAAAAAAAAGTCAAGGAATTTAAAATTAATTTTTAAAAAAAATAAAAGTCAAACTTTTTTCTATTATTGTATGAATTCCGTTAACAACAAGTAACCACGTAGCTGCATGTGTTATTATTCTTTTTCTTTTTATTATTTGAGTGGCCAAAAATAGTACTTGTCATGACAGATAATGTTTTTTTCTCCCCCCAAAATGTCCTCTACAATGCTGAGCTACACAAACAACGCCTCTTAACTCAACCATTGGAAGAGCCTTCTTAAAATTTTGTTTCCTCTAAGTTTCCAGCTGAAATATATATTTCTGTCACCCGCGCATTCCATCACTTCGGACAGGCCCGGTCAAAACCGAATCCAGCGAACAACCAAACCAACCAACACGTCCGAAGTTCAGTGAGCGAAAGCGAGGGAAAGGAGGAGGCCAGCGCCACACACCACCACAACCACCCTCCCCCCTCTCAACAAGCAATGGCTATTCTTATAATTAACCCAATGCTCTTAGATCCAGCCTCCAACCTCTTCCATCTCCTCCCTTCCCCTCCTCTAAGCCCCACATATATACTTCCCTTCCTTCAAACAAAAACTGTCTCAAATTGAAATGGCGAGGTCGCCGGAGAGCGTCGTCCGGTTCCTCGGCATTATATGCCTTCTATTCTCCCTCTCCGCGGCCGCTGCCCCGGCCCGCCGGCACGGCAAGGCCGACGTATCAGGAGTGACCTACGATGGCCGATCTCTCATGCTCAATGGAAGGAGAGAGCTTTTCTTCTCCGGTTCCATCCATTACCCACGTAGCAGCCCCGAGGTAGTCATTGTTCCTAGTGTAGTTCAATTGCTACGTGCTGCATGGCTGCCATTTTCGGCGCGGTAATTAATGGAATGTTTTTGCTTGGTTGATCAGATGTGGCCGGGTCTCATCCAGAAGGCGAAGCGCGGCGGGCTAAATGTGATCCAAACTTACGTGTTCTGGAACGTCCATGAACCTGAGCAGGGCCAAGTAAGATTTGCAGGCAAAATATAGTTAAATTTTGGTGCACTTGATAGGCGAAGGCCAAAAAAGTTTTAGCTTAATTGAATCGCTTTTATCATTAAAAAGAGTTGGTGATTGGGTGTTGCAGTATAATTTCACGGGGAGGTATGACTTGGTGAGGTTCATAAAGCTGATAAACGAGCACAAAATGTATGCGACCCTCAGAATTGGTCCCTTCATTCAAGCAGAATGGAATCATGGGTAGGTATTTATTAGATTATAGTTTGCTTTAGGAATCTATCGATCTTATTATGTGCTAATGAGCTCCTTTGATATTGCATTTTAGAGGGTTCCCATACTGGATGAAAGAGGTCCCCAATATTGTCTTTCGAACAGACAATGAACCCTTCAAGGTGATGGACATGTTAAGGGAACTTATAAACTAGGCTTTTCAAACTAAATTAACTCGACCTTGTTTTGTTCCTATCCATGATATATAGAACAAAAAATGTTAGAACTAACAAAAGCTCTGCCTTATTGTTAATGGTGAAAGTACATGAACTTGTATGAAAATGATTCCACTGCCTATGATCTCTAACTACATGTTTTTTTTATGTGCAGCACCATATGCAGATTTTTGTAACAAAAATCATGGAAATGATGAAGAGTGAGAACCTATTTTTCCCTCAAGGAGGCCCCATTATTCTAGCACAGGTTCAGTTAACCTAAGGGTTGCATTCCATTAAATTTCTTCATTTTTCTTTTCTTTTTCTGCAGGTGTTATATTGTATCACTCTCGATTCTTCTCTGAAAGTATTGTGTTGGATTTTATTGCAATAGATTGAGAATGAATACAACATGGTGGAACAAGCATACAGAGAAGGTGGGGTCAGATATATTCAGTGGGCAGCCAATTTGGGTCTTGGGTTCAATGTTGGAGTACCATGGGTGATGTGCAAGCAAAATGATGCTCCCGGTCCAGTGGTAAGCCTCATCAAATTCTCATAAGAAAAAGAAAGAATTCGACCTTAATGGATGCTCGCCATAGGAACTAAAATTATGGAACCATGAAAATTGGAAGAGAGTTTATGATCCTAAACACTACTGAGCACTTTCAGATGATTATTCGTGTTATATGTTCATGGTAATTGATGATAGCTGCACTGCTCCTGTAGATCGATGCATGCAATGGAAGGAACTGTGGAGATACTTTCGCAGGCCCCAACAGTCCAACCAAGCCTATCCTCTGGACTGAGAACTGGACCGCTCAGTAAGTATATGATGGTTATTTTAAACTTTTTTATGCTTATGACTGGTTACCATATGTTCCTCGAAAAAAATGGAGGTATGAGCAAGAATTAAAGAATAATTTCACATAAGTCCATAAAAAAAACTGAACAGAATATTGCACATGTGCTAGTATGTCAACTATTGTTGATGTTGGCAATTAACAGTTTTATAGTATAAAATCTATAATATTATGGGAAACATGAAAGATATTTCCCTTCAGAAAAGAAAAGAGACATGAAAGATTTTATAAAATTCAAAGCAATAAATTTACATGCAATGCATTGATCTGATTTCAAGGTTCTAAAGTAAAGTAATTCCTGTCTTTTTGTCTTTGTGCTTTACTGATATAAAAGTTGATTAGATTGCACTGAAACACATCATATGGTGGTTGCAGATACAGAGTATTTGGTGATCCACCATCTCAAAGATCGGCCGAGGACATCGCATACTCTGTTGCACGCTTCTTCTCAAAGAATGGGACACTTGTAAACTACTACATGGTATGGATTATCTTCTATGACCCTCAATTCTCAAATGATATTTAAGATGAGGAAAACAAAATTATCTTCTAAAATAATGTGCAATTGCTTCCACTCAGTACCATGGAGGAACCAATTTTGGAAGACAAGGTGCATCATATGTGATGACTCGATACTACGACGAAGCTCCTCTTGATGAATATGGTTAGACAAGTGTAGCCTTGATCCTCAATTGTTATTTCCTACACCATATGAGGTTTCTTCTTAATTCTAAACATATATAAGTTATGGTGTGCCCAACTGTTTCTGATGAAGATGTGTTCGCTCAGGTCTGCCCAAGGAGCCTAAGTTTGGACACCTGAGGGACCTGCATCAAGCATTGAAATTGAGCAGGAAAGGTTTGCTTTGGGGTGTCCCCTCAGTCCAACCCTTGGGTCAATGGTATGAGGTAAGAATTAACAACAACATTTGGATTGAGCAGAAATCTTTAGTCATTAGCATGGACTGGGAACTAATTTCTTTCAGTCATAAGCATTTGGATTGAGCAAAAACCTCTAGTCATTAGCATTTGGATCTTCAGCACTTTAACTAATGTGGCATGGTTCTGTGCCGCAGCATCATTCCAAATTGCAACCTATGGTTTCTATAAGAAAGAAATAAAGTGAAGGCTGTTGGTGTTTTCATGTGGTCTTTATATGTGCAGGCGAGGCTATACGAGTCCCCTGAGAGCAACGTCTGTGTTGCTTTCTTAACCAACACCAACCCAAGAATAGATGGGACAGTGAACTTTAGAGGCACAAACTACCTCCTGCCTCACCGTTCCATCAGTATCCTTCCAGATTGTAAGACCGTAGTCTTCAACACGCAGAGGGTAATCAGAACATGCCAACTCTGATTTTTTTTCTTCTTCTTTTCCCTCCCTCCATTTCTTCAAGAAAATAACTATTGGCAAACTCAAAGTGTAGGCCTAAATATATGCAGTAAGTGCCAATTAATTGTTCATACTTCATGTCAACATGTTAAGCATGAGTTATTTGAGGACTGATGTAGTTTTGATTCCATCTTTTCCTCAAGGAAAGAATACTGCAAGCGAGAAGTAGTAACTTTTTTGGATGTCAAACAGGTGAATGCTCAACATAATGCAAGGACCTTCAATACGGCAGACGTAACCCGCAAGAATGACAAATGGGAAATGTTCCAGGAACGTATACCAAAATTCCTTAAGCGTGGTATTGTTGCATCAAAGCCCTTGGAACTTTATAACATGACCAAAGACACCACAGATTATGTGTGGTATACTACCAGGTGAGAAAATCTTTGTCAACACAGAAACAAGTTCGTTCCCTTGGAACAGAGGAATTTATTACTCTTCAGTCCCTCATGTATACTTCTTGTTTATTTTACAAGAAATTCTATTATGCAAATGAAATCATTGCCTTGAGACGGATAGTTTGCAAGCCTTTATATGGATCTTTAGATAACTTTGTAATAGAGACTGTTAGTTGTTCTTCTGCTACTCTAATGCAGGTTTAGATTGGAGGCTGAGGATTTGCCCATGCGTCCCGACATCCGCCCTGTTCTCCAAGTGTCAAGCCTTGGCCATGCATTGCATGCCTTTGTCAATCGCATTTACATAGGTATCCTTCCTTTGTTCTTTTGCTTTCTACTCTTACATTTGTTGTGGTACACCCATTTCAAGTCCAATTCAATCATGGTCCTTGATGCCAAAAATATTATGATAATTGTGATGCCATGGCCATATGATGAAGCTTATTTTGAGGCTCACGTATATAAAACACCTTCCAGGATCTGGCCAAGGTGCGAAACTCGAGAAGAGTTTTGTCTTCCAGAACCCCATGGAACTGAAACGAGGAATAAACCACATTTCCATCTTGGGCATGACAGTTGGATTTCCGGTAAATTAATATTTAGAACGACAGAATTAGAGCATACATCACGTTCAATTTCTGAGACAAGATGGAGCTTTCCATGATTATTTACTCTATCCTCATGGACCGGTGTCTTGTGTTTCTTCTCTTCTGCAGGATAATGGAGCATACCTGGAACACAGACTTGCAGGCGTTCATACTGCTGCCGTCCAAGGTCTCAACACTGGGACTTTGGATCTATCGCGTAATAGGTGGGGCCATGAGGTACTAATGCTCACCTTGAAGGCCTATATTCTTTCTGTTCTCTTAAAATATATAGACATCATATATCGAAACAAACAGATGATTAGCTGCATTTAATTTCTCCTCTCAAAAAAGAGAGAGAAAAATTAGAAACAAAGTTTAAGTTGTTATCCATCAGGTTGGAATGAAGGGGGAGAAGTTAGGCATCTACACTGAGGAGGGATCCAAGAAGGTTAAGTGGACGGAGGCTACGAGTAACCAGCCAGTGACATGGTACAAGGTACAAGGAATTAGTGATCTTTATCTCAATATAATTAACCAAGAAAATTATCACCATTAACATAATCAGTATGCAATTAATTCAAGTCATGGAGAATTAATCAGCGGAACCTTTGTTTAATTTCATGCTGATTAAACTTCTCTTGCGTTCCCACTCGGATAAGAACAGTAGGTTATGAGCACCAACGTTCTGCTATGGAGTCCAAATAACTCAGCCTAATCGTAATGCTTGCTAAATTCTCTCTCTGAAAGAGGGAACTAAGAGATCTTCATAACAACAGCTTGCGAGGCATATTCACGAATCTAATTCTTTCTCAGAGATACTTCGATATGCCACGTGGACATGATCCGGTTGCTCTAGATATGACTGGCATGGGGAAAGGCCTTGCATGGGTCAATGGAAACTGCATCGGTCGTTACTGGGTATCCTACCTCAGTCCCCTTGGAGAGCCTTCTCAGTCAGTGTAAGTACTGATGATGAACCCATGTCTTTCTGATGATAAATACTTGCATATTATTTATCTCTAATGCACCATTGTTGAAGGCATTGAATATTTGTAGTAATTGGTAAGATATTTCATCATAATTTGCCTTCGACGCTTCAGGTACCACGTCCCACGCGGATGGTTGAAGCCAAAAGACAACCTCTTGGTCATCTTTGAGGAGCATGGAGGGAATCCAGAGGGCTTGCTGATTGTGACCGTGAAGAGGGACAACATCTGCACTCTTGTCTCTGAGTTTAATCCTCCTCCCATTGAGTCATTTTCGAGGGAGGACAATGAGTTCAAGAACCTAGTCCAAGATGGTACGCCAAGGGCTATCTTGAAGTGTGATGGAAAGAAGAAGGTCATTCGCTCCATTCCCTTCGCTAGCTTTGGGAACCCCACAGGCGTGTGTGGCAACTTCACTGTGGGAACCTGCCACTCTCCACTGGCCGCGAGCATCGTTGAGAAGGTAGTACTTCTACCAACAAGTGAATAAATCCCTGAACTAAGATTGGCAACACCGTTTAATTAGCCTGCATGACCTCATGGGATCAAACTAGATTTTCCGTCTCAAAGCTTTGCTGTTCTTTTCATTTCGTAGACTAGATTTCTTAGCAAACATATCTATCCATTGTAAAAATTTTTCTCTGCTGTTATCTTCCCCATCATCTCATCTGAACTCCAACGATTCATTTTTTCACCCTCGATCAGGCCTGCTTGGGGAAGAATTCTTGTGTGGTACCAGTCTCAGCCCAAGAGTATGGTGCAGACCCAGCTTGTCCTGGAACAACGAACACTCTTGCAGTTCAAGCTAAATGTGCTCGGCCGAAGAAAGATCAGAAGAATTGATTCACTGTTTCTTATAATACCTTTGTTCAGCAATCTTGCAATGAGATGTAATGTTGAAAAAGGCTGAAGGTGATGGTGTAAAAAATCTCGTCTTGAACGCTATACCACCATCAAGGTTAATGTTTCTGCTCGTTGGTGACAATTTTTCCGTCTTTTCGTTTTAAGAGTCTCCTAATATATTTTTTGAAATGGATTGGATTGGAAAGCGCTAGCTAGCAATCCATGTTGGATCGATTGCTTCATCCAAACTATCATTATGCTTGTTTAAGTAGCTTGCTCCAATTGCATTTATTTCACTGCTGTAAACCTAACAGATGGTAAAAAAACTCTATGATGTTGGTTGGCTAATGGAACCTGAAAGAAGGTTACTTGTAACCCTAAATTAATCAGTTCAGCTTCAGTGCATGTTGATTAGGGGGCAGAACAATGTTCATGAGCTTATATTTTATAGAGCCCTATACAAGTATTACAATGTGGCATCCACTAACATAAATATGTTAATGAATTTGCATCAATGGAATCGGTATTTCAATTACCGGCAATGAGTCGACAATGAAATCAGCCAAGTAAATTATGTAATAAAACAACCTTCAAGGTACTTTGCGACGCAAAGCAAAAGCTTCTGAACTTGCGAAAGAACTGATATGTTGCCTTGGCATGTAAGAGAAATGAAATAGTTACAAATTAAGATAACAAATGTGAGTTATGATACAGAAACTAGAGGATGGCTTGCTTTCGTTGCAAGGGTCAAACTTAATCTTGGATTCATGCTACTCCTGTGCTTACCAACTACCAAACCAAGCTACGTGGAAAGAACTTTTTGTGGTGATAGTTTGGATGGGAATGACGTGTAAGCCTTCACTTAATCCTCCAATTAGTTCTAGATATAGTTTGCAGCTGGTAAACAGCGGTCATGTATAAAGTCTGTATAAATGTATTCTCTAACTCCCAAGTACTTTTCTATGATACCTGTGATACGCTGGGCCGGGGCGGACCCACCTAAGCAGGGCCTGGGCCCTTGTCCCAGTACGTGGATAAGAGCGAGAAAGGGGAGAGGAGCGTCCTTGTCGCACGGGGAAATACTTTCTACGCGGGCGCGGGCGGTGTGATTCACGCTGGATCAGAATGAAAAAAAAAAAAAAAAAATCTTTAGATGTTAATTACCGTACAAGAAGTCAATTATCATGGCGTTGTCCGTAGAGCTCCACCGCCCGAAAAATTTTTCGTTATGCGTCCATGTTGCCAAACAAAAAAAAAAAAACACGGCTGAAGGGGGCGAGCGCCTCCGCTTATTGCGTCCTATTCTCTGTCTTCTCCCATTTCCCAATCGCTCTCTCTCTCGATCAAATCCTCTCCCTCGTATTTTTCTCTCCCGCGGATCGATCTCTCTCGCTTGCTCGTTTCGTGTTCTCTCGTTCCCACACGCCCTCTCTCTCATTCTCACGTATCTAAACGCGACTATCTTGTTTCCCTCTTACTGGCTAGCCTCATAGAGCTATGCTACCCCCTCCTGTCCGACGAGAAGTAAGATAAGGTTAGTATTAATCTCCCTATCAAAAAGTAAAAATTAATCAAATTTTTTAAAAAATTAAAAATTATTTTCAACTTTTTGCATACCATTGAATAGACTTATATGTTTGGATTAGAGACGGCAATTCAATCAGGTTGGACCGAAAAGATTGGACCAATGCAAATCAGGCTAGAAACTTATCAATCCAAATCTAATCTATTTATTAAATGAATCAAAAATTCAAACTTGAATTCAATCTTTTTATTAAATAGATAATTCGATTCGATCCACTTAACGAATTAAGTAGGTTAAACAGATTAAATATGTTAAACATATTATATGACTCAATCTGATTTAAATATTAAATAGATTAAATAAATCAGTCATCTGAAATCTGAATCCGATCTATTTATGAAATGGGTTGATCCGTTTACGATCCAAATCTGTTCAATCCAAATTCAAACATATTTAAAGTAGATCAAATTCAAACATATTTAAAATAGATCAAATATGGGTCCGATCAATTTTTGCCATTCTTATTTTGATTCGATAAAACCTTGAAATATCTATATGATTGAATTAATATTGTCTTGATTAAACATCTACGAGATAAATGATGTAATGCTCGTCGCTATCTTTTTAAAATAATTTAATACCTTTATATTTATCTAATTAAATAATCAAGCATGTTAATTTTATTTTTAATATTAAAATTAAATATATATTTTAATTTATTTTTATAAATAAATTAATTTGAATATATGATTTATTTTGAATAATGTTTTTATAAAATGTGACTAGGTACCTTATAAAATCACTTTTATAAATATTTTGTAGGCTATGATCTGACATGATCCCACTAACAGAGATTATATATTGATCATGTTGACTTATAATCTACAAAACTAATTTCGATATTATACAATTAGTGATTAAAATAATAATATTTGGGCACCATTACCTGATCCATATCACCATAGCTAAATATGAAATCTAGTATCGGTTTTTGAAAAGCATACTTTTAAAAAAAATAAAAAAATATTATTCATTGATGTTTGTTACTATGAAAAATTATGTCCAGGCGATAATATTTTAGTTGTTATCTGTTAGTATATTTTGTTTCATTTTGAAGTGTTATTTTGCTTACTGAGTAAGTATAATTTAATATTATTTTTATTTATTTTTTATATATTAAATTTGGGGGAGTGCACTAGTTTATTCGGGGCATTTAGAAGTTCGCACATGATTTGGAACATGATAATATTTTTTCCTCAAGCGTTAAGCGTTTTGCTTGTGCACATGAGTATGTGCAAGTGTGCACATGGGCGCGTATGTATGCTTGCATGGGTACATAATTTAATATGCGATCAAGCCCTTTTTGTGGGGATGATTAAATTCATCATGTTAATGAATTTGATTGAATCTGATAGAATAATAATTATATATAATTAAGTTATAAGAATCATTAGATACATACTAGATTGCAGTCCAATTTCTTTAATTGCTCGTTAGTTGCAAAGAAAGAGTGTAAGAAAACTATAAATAATTTTTCCGAAAAAGAGCTTTATGTAACCAAATGCAACATCCTAACCATCATAAGTGGATTGATGGAAGTTATCACATATTACATATCTACCTCTTTGCTCACACCCAGAAAGAGATACAGCTCAAAGTTAAAAACCCATCAAGTCTGCTAATTAATGTTTATAGAAATCTTACAGTCTATAGAATTAAAGGAAATTGAGATATTTTATAATTGTTGATGCAACAGAGATTTAAATATAACTAATCTGATTTGAGTGCTGCAAACTTAAGGAACCCCTTTCCCTTGGTTTTGGGTCATTTTCATCTTGAACTGATCGCACTGTACTAAAGATATTTGCCCGGTGATTTCAGGTACCGAGATTTTGGTGATCCACCATCTCAAAGAGCAGCCGAGGATCTTGCATATGCCGTCGCACGTTTCTTCTCTGCAAAGAATGGCACACTGCTTGTAAACTACTACATGGTAAGGAATTCTTCTAGAATTCATAAATAATGTTCATGTTGAGGAGAAAGGGAGAACATTTTCTTGTAATTTGATGTGCATCGGCTCTCTATACGGTATCATGGAGGAACCAATTTTGGAAGGGAAGGTTCTGCACTTGTGATGACTGGATGCTATGATGAAGCCCCTCTTGATGAATATGGTCGGTCTGGTGCAACCTTGATTCTCACTGGTTATTCCCCACAATAGTGGGATTTCTCCTTTTCTTCTTGATATAAATAAGTTGCATTATACGCTCAACTCTTTCTGATGAAATTTTGTTCAGGTCTGTACAAGGAGCCCAAATTTGGACACCTAAGGGACTCGCATCATGCATTGAGATGGTGCTGGAAGGCTTTGCTTTCCGGGGACCCCTCTATCCAAAACCTGGGGAAAGGTTATGAGGTAAGAATTAACTTTAACATTTGAACTGGTCAAAGATTTTTAGTTAGCATACACTGGTTGAATCCTTTCTAAGCCAGAGAAGGAATTGCACAAAATGTTGTTGCTATAATGATCTTTAGTCTTTCTATCTGCAGGTTGTGATATATGAGAAACCTGAGAGAAAGGTTCGTGCTGCTTTCCTCACAAACACCAATCCAGGAATAGATGGGACTGCGAACTTCACAGATGTAGAATACTCTCTGCCTCGCCCTTCTATCAGCATCTTACCAGACTGTAAGACCATGGTCTTCAACGGTCAGAGGGTAATATGGTATACCAACTCTACTTGGTCCTTTTTTTTTTTTTTTTTCTGTAAAGAAAAAAGAAATCATTGAGGACAGGCCTAAATTTTATGTGGTAAATGCCAGTTGATACTTCACTGTTCGTGTTAACAAGCTAAATGTGAGTTATCCAAGAAGTAAGAACTAGAATAGTTTTATTTATATTTTATCATTTTGTTAAAGAAAATATTTGCGGGTGAGAGTAACATCTCTTTTGTGGATGTTAGCCCAACACAATGCAAGGAAAGAAACCATTGAGAAGGACAAATGGTGGATGTATCGAGAATATACCCCAAAATTTTGGTGAGAAAACCTTTTAAGAAAATCCTCATGGAAATATGCTTCCTTTTTGCTTCACAAGAGAATCCGTGCAAGTGAGGTCATTACCCTGGAGTAGATGCATCCTGGGCTTGGACAAGTTTTTTAACCCTATCGAAAAGAAAAAAAAAACCCTTAGTATGGATTCCCCCACACACTCTATTTCAGGATTGGAAGTTTAGACAGCTTACTGATTGGATCATACAGTTATCTTGAAATATTCTAAATAACAAAATCTTGGCGGTTGTTCTTTTATCACGTAAATACGGATTTAAGTTGGAGGGTGAAGATTTTACCCATGCGTCAGGACATCTGCCCGGTGCTCCAACTGTCAAGCCTTGGTCATGCGATGCATACCTTTGTCGATGGCTTTTACATAGGTATATCTTCTTTGTTCCTTTTCTTTCTATCCCTACATGTCGTTAAAGTAACTGTTTCAAGTTTAGTTTTCCCAGTCACTGGACTTGCATCACTCCGGTTGCCAGCTCTTTCCACGATGCGTTGGTTTCACCGAGTGTCATGCATATAAATAGTCCCCAATACCAAATTACAGTTATTCTGATGCTCCCTTTTGCAGCACATCTATCAGGGACCGGACGTGGGAGCCATGTCGAAAAAAGTTGTGTTCTCACAACGCCCATGGATCTAAATTGAGGAGTTAACCACGTTACCATTTTGGGATTGACAATTGGGTAACCAGTAAGGATTTGAAATAGTCGAATTATTGCACAAAATGATGTCTACTTCTGAGACAAAATGGTGCCTCCAATGGTTATTCTTATCTTTTTATCTCTAAGAAGGGCTAATGTCTTCCCTTTTTTCTCTCCTATGGAATAGCGGAACATAGACTTGCTGGTGTTCGCACGGTAGGCATCCAAGGTCTCAACACTAGGACTTTGGATTTGTCAAACAGCCAGTGGGGACATCGGGTAATAATGTTCATCTTTAATGCTTGCTGGCATGAGACTTCGGTGCGTCCTTACATAAAATAGCGATTATGTACTTGAATTACAAAAACGTTCATAAATTATAAACATCCACCAAAAAATTGAAAAAAATATTCTTTTAATTGATGTTTCCTAATTCGAATACATGGTCGGAAGAATAGAAATTAAATAATAAACAAAAGAGCTATAGTTCATTTACTTCATAAGCACCACACGATTGGTTAATTTACAAAATATTTTTTTTATGAAAAAAATCTTCGTAAAAGAAAGGACAAAGAAATGATTGATCCACCATTTTTATTACAAATTTATGTTCATTAAAAAAAATCTTAATTGAAAGAAATAGAATTTTTGTGCCTTATGTGAGAAATTAAAAAACAAAAAATTAAAAAAAAGGAGGAAAAATTCATTTAAATAGAAGAAAAGAACCACACCAATTCATTTACAAGAATGAAAAAAATCAAACCATGAACATTCTTTTTTTTTTTCAAATTTGAATAGAAGAAAAATATTCAAAAAAGAAAAATAAAAAAATATTAGTTAGTTCACTTATAGAAAAATTATAGGGCCATCTGCCTAAATAAATTTTGTGCTGCCACCCTCATGAAATTTCTATGCACCCTATTAATTAAAAACAGTTTTTTTCTTTCTATGCGCCCGGAACCCATAGGATTTATATGTGCTTATTTCTTTTTCTTTTAACCCCAACCCTTTCTCACCTACCCACTCCCGCCGCCGCTTCCTTTCTTTGCTGGATTTTCACCGCAAATGGTCGTTCCATGGCTGGAGAGGATAAAGGAGAGAGCGGCGCAGGTCGTCTTGCATTTTTTTTTTTTTTTTTTTTTTTTAATCCCGACACTGGTTTTAGGTTTCTTTTTCTCGGCAGAGGACGGTGCCTCCGAAGTCGACCCTACAATGAGCGGTGAAGGTGCTCTGCATCTTTTTCCGACCCATGTCTGCGTTCTGATCTCCGAACGGACTAAGGTAAATCTCATTTCCAAAACCTATTATTTTTAACTACCTTCGAAATCTATTACTTATTATTCTTCCTTTTTTATTTTTTCCCTCTTCATTCCAAATCCAAATCCTATTTCTCTCTTCATCTTCTCCACGGTCTCTTTCTATTTTTTTCGATTCTCTTCTCCAGCACATTCTACTAAAACGATGACAAAAATTTAACAATAAAAAATAATATTTTTTGAAATATATATTTTTTTCTCTAAACAATTATTTTAGTCCTATTTCTCTTCTCTAGAAACGTACTTATTCAATACAAAGTAATTGGTATTTAATAATTGCATAACAAATAGCTAGTATAAAACAATGAGTATCATTCCAATCCAGAGCTTCAATTTTGATTTAAAATATATATATATATATATATATATATATATATATTATAAATTAAAAGTTATAAAAACAATAATATATTTTTAAAATATAATAAATAATTAATAATAAAAAAAATAATAATGAGATTTAGTGCAGTTGATGACTTGGCTATGATATAGCTTATGCCCATCTTGACCCGCAACATTGAACATCATAAATAGCACTATAAAAAAAAATTTTGAAAAAAATAAATTTCAGTCTAGCCATGAATTCCATATAATCATTAATAAATATGTCCATATAAGAAAACTTCTATGAGTTTGTTAATTGTTCTCGCTATATTTGTTGAATAATTATCTATAATTATAAATTATAATAACGAAGATCTTTAAATGGCATTGAATTAAAGGAGGAGCAAGTGAACTGAAATAAATAATATCTTAGATCATGATTAACATACTATATTTTTTTTGTGTGCATATAGGGCCAGCACACTAACAAAGAATTCTTTCGCTTTTAAGAGGATCAGTACGAGACGAACCAAACTTTCTCGATGTCATCAAATTAGAGCAAGCCACAAAAGGATACGTAGCAGCGAATCCGGAAGGAAAGATCGGAGGGGTTTCTCCGGTTCCAAACGAGACACCTGACAACCAAAAAAAATAGAGGACTACTCAAGGGAATGAGACACCTGACAACCAAAAAAAAAATAGAGGACTACTCAAAAAATCGGCGGAAACAAAAGAAAGGTAAAATAAAATAAAAGATAAGTCCTTTTTTCTCATATAGATTTTTTATTCTTTTTTTTTTTTGGTTTTTTTTGTTTGTTTGTTTGTTTGTTTGTTTTTTTTTTTTTTTTTTTTTTTTTTTTTTTTTTTTGAATTTGAGCGGAAGGCGAGCATCCAAGGAAATGTCCAATTCTGATCGGAGTTTTCTTCTCAAGATTTAAACTTCTCTGTTCGTCCGCTCCAAGCCTCCCACTTCAATTCCACTTTTTTTTTTCTTCAATCACTTTTTTTTTTTTTTAAAGATCTACGGGAAGGAGAACACCCGTGGGAAGGAAAGCACTTGACGGAGGAATGACGGCGGAGACCGGCGGAGACCGGCGGGACGTGGTGGCAAGGAGGAGATGGGCAGCCGCGACGACTCGAGAAGGTTCAACGTGCTAGGAGAGCTTTCTCTCGAGCTCATCGCCGCACGGAACAATCCATAGACTGCGTCCGAACAATTGATCCATCGCTTCTGTTGACTCCTTCATCGCTTCCTCGAGCTCAATGACCGCACTCCCTAATCTTGCCGGCTTTCTTTTTTATTTATGGGTTGTGTCTACTGCAGCCAGAGGACGTGTCTCCCCTTCTTTCGTAGCTTCCCCATCCCCCTCGATCAAAATCCCCTAAATCATACAAAATATCATGCTTCTACCAAGATCCAACTAAGAAAAATTTCATTTAAAAAATATAGAAATAAAAGGCAAAAGCAAATAAGAAAGAATTAATTAAAATAAAAGAAAAAAAAGCTGACATTCAAATATCATGCTTCTACCCAGATTAAGCTCTCAAAATCTCAATAGACCAACTCGCACAAAACCCACATACTTCCGTGAAAAAAAAAAAAAACCAATTGAAACCAAAGAACCCCTGTAGTCTCTCTCAACTTCTCTCCTTTCCCACGTATCTCCGAAAAAAATAAGCAAATGATGAGAAAAAAGAGGCGAAAAGAAAAAAAATTATCATTATTTATTGGAGGAAAGCTCTTACCCTCAAAATTTTTCCATCTTTCCCTTGTCTTCGTTGATTTTTCCTTACATTTCCCCTGTTTTTCATCTATTTGTTCCGTCCTCAGGAGTCCCAACCATATGAGAGGCTTGGAGCGATGGAATAGGGAAGGGTTTTTGTGTTGGGTATTTCCTCTATTTTTTCCATTTTCTGGAATCCCATCGGGGTGGGAGCCTTGGAATGATGGAACAGGGAAGATTAGACGATCGCTGGGGATTTGTGTTGGGTATTTTGTTTAATCCTCAGGAGTTCCAAACTAGATGGGAGGCTTCGAGTGGTGTTTTGTGTTGGGTATTTCCTCTTGGAAAGATGGAACAGGGAAGCTAAGACGATCACTGGGGCGCATTTCCTTTCTTTTCTTTTCTTTTTTTTTTTCATTTCTTTTTCATTTTTAGAGATCTATGGAAGCCTTTCTTTTTTCTTTTTTTTTCTTTTTTTTTCATTTCTTTTTCATTTTCAGAGATAAAGCACCTGAAGGAGGTTGGAGGAGAAGGCCGACGCGGTGATGATGGGGAGGAAGCCGACAGTAGAGACCGGCGGGAGATGGCAGCGAGGAGAGCAGAGATGAGATAGGCGTCTCTCCTTTTTGAGATATGTGTGGGCCGACGCCAGTGATGCTGGGGAGGAAGGCAACGATGGAGACCAGCGAGAGGCGATAGCAAGGAGAGCAGGGAGGAGGGGGATGTCGCGAGAGCTCGAGACCATTTGAGAGGGTTGGGAATGGTTCGAGGGAAAAAAAAGGAAGAAAAAAAATACTGTCGGAGATTTATCGATTCCGAGCTCGGCATGTGGTTCCCCGTGCCCCCATCGAGGCTCCTCCGGCTGCCGGCCCTGCCCCCATCGACACACCCCCCGGGCGGGAAAAGAAAAAAAAACTTCCCCACCGCTCCTCTCCCCTCTGCGCCCCCCGAGGCTCTACCGGTCGCCGACCCCGCCCCCGCAGCTCACCGTGCCCGCCCCCCCCCCCCCCCCCCCCGGCTCTGCCGACAGCCGGCCCTGCCCCGCAACCCTCCGTGCCTCCCCCCTCCCCTCCCCCTACCCTCTGAGGCTCGGCCGACTGTCGCGTCCCAGGGTCCGGCCCCTCCACCTGAGCGCCTCCCCCCATGGGCGTCCGGAAGAAATATGGAGAGGGTGCGGGAAGGTTTGGAGAAGAAAAAAAATCGGAAAGCTCTTGACACATGGTGCATTGGGGAGGCCGACAGTTGTTGCACCGAGAAAGACCAGGGCTCTACCTTCTATAAATGTTATGTTTGCTGTTAACAAAAAAAAACAAAACGAAACTTCGTATATAGAAACAAATGGGTGCTTAGTTAAGTTGAAATTATTATCCCACAGGTGGGATTGTATTAGTGCTGAAACTGGACTGCCATAAAAAATTGCTGGAGTTCGCCTTGAAGATCTCACCGAGAATGAATTCTTCGAAGATCAAATTAAAAATTTCACTAACAAAAATAAAATATAAAATTTTATTAACATAAATAAAATATTTAAAAATTAGATAATAAAAAAAAATATCTCTAGATGAGAGTATATCTAGAGATTGATGGTAATTATTGTAACTGAATGTCAGTAAGCTATTTGGACCGTTTAGATTTTATTACGAAGAGTGGATCAATAATTATTATCATTTGATGATGATTAGCTATTATTTATTGAAGTTTAGGTAAAGATCGGATGCTTCCGAGCTTGAATGTAGATCATTTGATTTGAGATTATGCTGTTGGAGTCTAGAACCTAATGAATTGAGCAAGAAGATTATTCTTTGGATCAAAAGTGGTGAGTTTAATTATTCTTAGAAGTTTGGTTATCTTCAAGATTGACTTTTGATGGAGATTAATATTTTGGTTTGAAGTCGTATTATAGAATTTGAAATCGGAAGGAATAAGTCGGAGAGTCAAATATTTGAATTAGATTTATAATTAAAGCATCGAGTTTGGATGAATTGGAGAGTCGAATTAGTACTATCTCTTAGTTGAAACTGCAACAAGGCAACTATTACTGATTTAATGTAGTTCGGCTATATTAATCGAAGATTGAAATCAATCAAACACCGAGCCTCGCTAGTGGCTGAAAATTCATTTCGACTAGATCTGTTACTACGATGATGCTGTTATCAAATTTGAATCGAAGATTGGAATTAATTGAATTCATGGGATAGATTCTTCAGTGTTGAACTAATCTTGAAAATCAATTTAATTGCATCTCGGACAGGATTGTAATTTCAACCCAGATGACATCTTCTGGGGGTCAGGTCGATAAGGGAAGGAAGGGGGTTGGAGAGTCCATAGCGAGAAATCGGCGGCAATGTATAGGTTTGGAAGGGCAAGTCGGCAGACTGGCGCCTGGACAGCATCGTACTAGTGTGTTAAATTGTGGAGGTGTAAATTCAAAAATGTAAAGGTGGGGGGAGCAAAATGACAATATGGAAGTAGAACGTGCAAAATAAATGAACGCGAGGCGCCTGGACAGCATCGTAGTGTGTTAAATTGTTGAGGGGTAAATTCAAAAAGTGGAGGGAGAAATGAAATGTGGGGCGTTGCGAGAATCGAACTCGCGACCTCTCGCACCCAAAGCGAGAATCATACCACTAGACCAAACGCCCAGTTGGTCGTGTTTTAAAAATAATTTACCTATATTATATCACGAATAGGCCAACATACTCCAATAATCATGCTGTCATTTTTGACCACCCATGTGCATATTTGTATCTGATGCATCGGATAACGTTCATCACATGTGTAAGCAATCTCAAAAAAAAATCAATGCACCGCGACAAGAAAATACTTCATTCCTCTCAAAATCTTTGAGAAACATGTCCATCTCATCATTCTAGCTGAATTATAAAACTCCAACTCCTTTGTATGGCAATGAAAAATTTATTTTACAAGAGAATCTCAAGAAACTTAAAGGGCATCCATCAGATTTACATGTCATGTATGTAATGTATACTACTAACTTTGCATGAATTAAAACTATCCGATACTTATTGGGGGTATTAGCCAGAAAAAATGATGAAGTCACTTCAGTGGGCATCGTTGACTTAGATGGGCATCTAACCTTTGCATTGATTTTAATCAGGCTTCATCTGATCTTAGTTATTAAAAAATAAATAGAATAAATTATAAAAAATTTTCTCAATTTACAGATAAATTATATTTATATCTAAAATTTGAAAAAAATTTATCATTATATTCTTGAAATTTATTTTTAATTTATAAAAATTTCTGTATAGATTAAAGATAAATTAAAAATAAACTTCAAGAATATAATGATAGATTTTTTAAATTTTTAAATATAATTATAATTTATATCTAAACTCAAAAAAAAAATTATAATTTATCTAAATAAATATTATATATATTTAGCATAAATGAGATAATATAAAGGATAACTTATCATTTTAAGTCAAATATCTTATCATGTTACTTGCATCAAAAACTAATTAGAAATAAAGAAGATAACAAACTGTAACTTAAGTACTGATTTTATCCATGGTCTTCACTCCACATATAAACTATATTTTTGGATACTCTTCGTCCTGAGCTCACTGGAGATGGGCAATCTACCGATGCCGTTCATGGACCAGATCCCCACCCGTATAAAGTATCATGAGCCCATGATTACCAACCACTGACCGGAGAACCAGCTTATATCAGAAGCAAATTTTCAACACATGCGAACATGCACGTGCAAGCGATTTTTTTTAATTATTTTTTTAATTATTTAATTTTAAAACCATCATTATTTTAAACTTAATTTTAAAATTATCGTTCATCTCAAAATGGCCACTTCAAGAGGCGATTTTATTATCACACAAACAGTTGACGTGGTCGGAATAAAATCGCTACTTAGAATGGTGAGTTAGTGAACTCGCCACTTCAAGAGGCGATTATAGTGAACTTGCCATTTGGAGTGACGAATTCGAATTTGCCACTCGACCTGAGGATTTTATTATTATTTTTTCTTCCATTCCCAACAGAGAATGAATCGAACGTTTTTTTGTTTTCGATAGAGGATAGATCGAACAGAGGGAGGGAGATGCGAGTGGGGGGGACTGGATGTAAGGAGGGGGGCGCGAGTAGGGGAGGGGACCGGATGAAGAATGGAGGGAGGGGGATGCGAACCCAAGGGTGGCGAAGGAGAAGGAGAGTTTTTTCCCCACGATGGAAGGGGAGGAGGGCACGATTAGCGATGGAAATTCGATTGGAGGGTGGGAGGGGGGTCGCGGAGGGGGAGGCAAGCACAGGGGCGGTGGTGATCGATGGCGGAAACATGATCGGAGAATGGGGGGTGGGGTGGGTCACGGAGAGGGAGGCGGGCACAAGAGGAAGGAATTTTTTTTTAATGCTTAAAAAATAAAAAAAATATTTAATTAATTTTTAAATTATTCTATTTTTTAAAAAATATTATTATTTTATTTTATTAAAATTATTTTAATTTTAAAAATAATTTTTATTATTATTTTAATTTTTTTAAAATTATTTTAATTTTAAAAATAATTTTTAAAAAAATATATGGGTACACATGGAGGAGCATTAAAAAAACCTTTCTTTCTTCCCCTGGCATTAAAAATATTATTTTTAAAAAATATTTTATTATTATTTTAAAAATCTAATTAAATATTTTAAATATTTTTATTTTATTTTATAGTATTTATTTTTTTTATTTTTTTATTATTTAAAAAAATAACACACCCTTTTTTATTTTATTATTTTATTTTATTTACTTTATTTATTTTATATTTTTTTCTTATTTTGAAGCATGTTAAAAAAAAAACTTCCTCCTTTTCCTCCGGTCCCCGCACCCCCTCTCCCTCCATCCATGCCTCCCTCCCCTCTGCCCTTGCACCACCGCCACCTTACACCATGCCAAAAAAATAATAATATATTTTAAAAATATATTTTTTATATTTTAAAAATAAATTTATATTATTATTTAATTTTTTTCTTTGCGAATACCTACACCTCTCCTCTAGCACTACTCGCAGCTTCTCCATCCGTGACTTTGCACTGAACATCCAAATCCTCCTATCGGCATCGTCCATGACTCCTCCGCACAATCCCCACTCCTGGATGCCATCTGTATATTTTTTAAATTTATTTTTTTAAATATTTTTATTTATTATTTTAAAAATTTAATTAATTATTTTATTTTATTTAAAAAATTTAATAAAATATTTTTAATTATTTTTTTAATTTTATCTTTCTTTTATTTTTTATTTTACTATCACAGCAATTTTATTGCCACATAAGCAGCTGACATGGTCAAACCAAAATCGTCATATGAGGTGGCTCCTCCGCGGAGTTAGAAGGTACTTTTTAAAATTATTTTCTAAAATTAATATTTTTTAAAATAATAATAAAAATATTTTAAAATAAATTTTTATTATTATTTTAAATTTTTTTCTTTACGAACATACACACCTCCCTCCAACACTATTCATGGCTCCTCTACCTGTGATTTTGCATCGAACACCCAAACTCTCCTACCGACATCGCCCACGATTGCTCCATGCGGTCGCCACTCCTTGATATCATGCACATATTTTTCAAATTTATTTTTTTTTAATTTTTTAATTAATTATTTTATTTTATTTTATTTATTTTTTATTTTTAAGTATTTTTAAAGAAAAAAACTTTCTTTTCCTTCTCCTTTTATCTCCTCACCTATGGCTGGGTTCCTAATGGTTACCACCGGCTCCCCACACCCCTCTCCTCCTCCATCTATGTAGGAAATAAAAAAAAAAAGGGCTCTCCTTCCCCTTCGCCCTCGTACCCCACTCGATCATCCCTCCTCCATCCCACGCCCCTCACCCCCTGGCCTCCACCGGCTCACCTCCTCTCCGTCTCGCACCCCCACCCCCTCCATCACACACCCCCCACCCCTTGATTGGGTCCCCATTGGCCACCTTCCCTTTGCCCTATGCTCCCAACCCTCTTCTCGTTAACCTATCTTGGTTTCCTCCAAACATCCATCTAGGAAAAAAAAAGCTCTGAACTCACCATTCTAAAGGACGAGTTCATAAAATTGCTGTTTGAAATGATGAGTTCATAAACTTATCTTTTTGTGTGGCAATTTTAGGGCCATGCTATCTACGTGGTAAAAAAAATTATCATTTCAAATGGTGATTATAATTTTAAAAATAATAAATAAAAAAATAATAAATTTAAAAAAATCCCGTGCAAGCCCTATTCCTCATTTTACGATGGATGGCTCCCTGCGCTCCAAACGACGCGTAACCAATTCTCTTCCCGCCAAAATATTCAAACCTCCCTCCACCGCTGCCTCCAAATCCTCTTTCCCGATGCCCATAAATACTTACAGCGCCTCCCCTTACCTTCTCTATCTCTGAGGGGCCACAGCCATGGCCGCCCAAGGGGAAGACCTCGACCTCCTTCTCTCCCTTCGAGAAGAGAGGGTTTTGGAGACTCCGCCCGGTTCTCCTTCGTCCCATTGTTCCCATTTGCCAGGTGTCTATCCTCTCTCTTTTTTCCTTATTTCAATACATTCTTCCTTTCCACTCTAAATACCAGCATGTGGGTCTCTTCTTATCTTTTCCTGTCTCCTTCTCTTCAAGGCTACGTATCGGACGATGGTTCCCCCAAGATGTCTCAATCCACCGACATGTCTGTATTCCGAGATGCTGTCAAAGATTACCTCGACACCGAGCCCAGCCGCACTGCTGCCACTGTTCCATCCAAGTCAAACAAGCCAAGAAGCTCCAACGCAGTGGAGGTTGAGCAATTTTCAGGTCTACGAATCAGGTAAATTAAAAATCATAGGACTGTGTTTTGTATTAAAAAGGAAAGAAAAACGTATTTGTTTAATGCATGTACGTTTTTTTTTTATTGCCAGAAATCCATTGGTATCCTCCGTGGAGATTAGCAACCGCTTCTCAGATATCCGATTTGTTCGGCTGCCAGCCATCAGGTAGATCTCGCAAGACATAAGAACTAGCAAATCAGATGTTTTAACTTGAATGTCCTCTGTTCGATGAAATGCTTGTCTGACAATTGAAACCCTTTTTCTGAATAATCTTGCAAAACTGTGTTTCGGGAATGACTCTATGAAATGGGTTTTGTTAGGAATTTGTTGGTGGGTGATACTCTTTCTGGTTGCTGGGTGACGGTTGGTGTTTTAATTGTAAAGGGCGCTCCTAAAACAAGCTCGGCTGGGAAGAGCTACAGCATTTGGAAAATGGGCTGTCTGGATGAAACAGATGCCTCTGTTTTTTTGTTTGGTGATGCCTACTCCAAGAGCTGTAACGAGCCTGTGGGTTCAGTATTTGCGTTATTCAATTCTGCAGTCCGGAAAGATGTAAGAAAAAATTGTGAGTGTATATTTGCTTTGGAGGATTTTATATATGTGTCACTAATCCCCATTGCCCTGGATAGGCAAAAGGGTTCTCTTTGAGTGTCTATTCTGCTGGGCAGATGCTAAAGCTGGGAACTTCTGCTGATTATGGTGTCTGCAAAGGCAAAAGAAAGGATGGGATGGCATGCACGATGATCATAAACAAGTATGTTGAAAAACTTCTGGTTTTCTTCCAGTGGTTGTGCAAATTTGTTCATTGAGATAAGCTCTGTATTTCCAACAGCTTTGCCATGCTAAATGCTAAATTCATGGGTTCTAGTTTTTTTAGCAATGCATCTGTGGAACTGAAGACCAAGAAATGGATACTGAGAAAACTATCCAACCAACATACATAGAAATCTGTACAGATCTCAAAATATTGTGGATCCACAATCTGAATCTAGAACATGAAATGATACACAGAATAAATATTGTTTTAACTGAACAAATGTTTATCATGGTGATTTTTATTGAAGGACCTTATCATAGACTTTTCATGTTGATTAAGTCATAAGTTGGGGATTTTTCCTACTTCAAGACCAATTCAGAAAGTTAGCATAGTCGTTATTAGATAAACTTCCAAAGAGTGAATAGGTGATCGATGCCACATCCATTTTAATGGAAACAAGTGCTCGTTTATGATAAAAGATGTCACATGAGGGGTTCCAATGCCCACTTGTAATATTTAGAGGTTTTACGGCTAAAGTTAGTCTTACCCAGAAATGAAGCCTGAGGGATTCCCATGCACAAAATTCCCTTCCCCTTCCCCCTCCCTATTTTGGTTTTTTTCGATCTACTTGGACACTTGGGACACTTTATGACATCAAATCATGAATTTGTCATTATGTGTCTACTTTAGGGACTTATACATGAAAGTTAGTGTCTAAAGTAACAATTAACAACGTTTTATCAATTTTGTGAACTTGAGGAACAACTGATCCAGCTCATTACTCATTGTATAGATACATTTTACACATTTATGCATACATATATAAGAAACAAACATGTCCCTGACCCCTTGTCTTAAAAGATTTCAATGTTGAATTCTTTTGGATTGGATGCATGACACCAATATCATGTGTACATGTAACATTAGCTACAGCTTTGCTAGTGAGGGATCCCCAAATGCTTCAAGATAGGGTGCACAGTCATTGTTTCCATAGCTCACCATCTTGCAGTCCGATACTTGAACTGTTGAACATCTGAAAATGGATGAGCTTTATAATTCCAGGTTGTGCTAATTTAGTTCTGAAACATTATCTGATTCACAACATGCTTCAACAGATGTTGGAATACAATAAAAAAAGAATAAGGATAAAAAACACAACCATAAGAAGCAGCCCTAAAAAGGGCGGGCTGGCTGTTGGAGCATCTTGCAGCTGACCCATATAGAGATCTGCATTCATGTTTTTGGCTTAGGGAATTTCCTATTTGAGTTCCATGGCTTTTGTTTCAAAACAGAATTGCTGGGTTTTGTGTGGTTTTCCTGATTTTTGCCCTCAGTGCAATGTATTTTCCGTCAAATTTTCTTGATGTATATGATCAGCAAGCTTTCATGGTGCTATGCTTTTTGATTTTGTTTTACAATTCTATGCTTTCACTTTGAATGTTAATATATTCAAGACTGTTCTTTCCCTCTTTGCTTGAATTTTGATATTTTGACCTCTGTCATCTCGTGTCATTTGATTTTTTTTTCTTTCAGTTTCATGTTCATCAGCCCATTTATTTTATTCATATTATGTTTTATGCAAAATTTCTTTTGAAGATTCAAAAGATATGTTGATTTTTGTATTTGTAGCCTAGCCCATGATCAAAGTATTTGCCCAAAAAATAATTGTTTTAATTAATTCATTTGTGGTTTGATTTTCTTCTCACTTGCAAATTTCTTTCATTTTCAGTATCTTGAGTTTACCTTTCCCGTAATTTTGATACTGCAATTCATTCTGAGTTCATGCTTTCAATTTTCTATAGCATCTGGGGTTCACTGACATATATTTGATGTACTAGAACAGCCTTGTAGGCAGTTAAGTCAAGTAGGGACAAAAATCTATCTCTGCTTCTAGGTGCCAACATTGACACCATCCATTTACACTGATAAGGTTTCAATTCCCGGGAAGCCACTCTTTTAAGATGCTAGATTCCTCATAATCACAAAAAAAGATCTTTTTTGAGGTTCTACCATCATAATTCAAATCCTATGGCATGGTGAATCTCCACCAACCATTCACAAATTTACCCATGGACTCTTAATCCTTTCTAGCATCATAAACTACGGCTCCATCCTATTATTTCTAGTACATGGACTGGCATGGAGTTGTCAATTTAATCTGTAATTTATTCTCTCTTTTTTCATAGTAATACCAGAGACTCCTCAAGGGTCCAATTTGTGCAGGGGTGCTTCACATTAGAAATGAAGAATAGTTTGCTGAAGTTTGTCCCAGTGCAAAGGAATGCAAATAATTTTGAAAATGTCAGTGCACACCAACTTTATTGACAAACAGTAGTAAAGGTGTTTACTCATATATAATTAACTTGTTTTTGCTCTTATAAGATAGATAGTGGGAAAGGTGTATAAATTCTCAATCTTTTGAGGTCTCATTGTCTATGTTATGGTTATATTTTATTGTTTTGACATCTTTGGATGGCTAATTTTAAGCTTGTTATTTCTCTTCCTGAAAATATTAAAATAAATTCTAAAATATATGATGGTAACTATTTTTTTTTTTTTTTAAAAAAAGTTGCTAGTTGATTGATAAAATAACATAGCCTTATATTTTGCATGCTAATTTTCAGAATCATGTTCCCATTGTGCGTATTCTTTTTGAGAGATTTGATCATGCTAACCATCAGGTCCCTGAACTTTTGCTTTATTTTTGGCTTCTGCTGTGTCTGGAGTGTAAATTTTCCTGCTAATTTTCTGCAACATTGACCAACTATTCTTGCTGTAAACTTTTTCGTTAGTTTATACACTGTAAAGTTTATATTTTCTTACTTTCTAACTTTTATTGATTTATCATTCTTCAGACGTCAAGTAGTATATTGCAAATTCCACACAGCAGTAAGAATGCTTGCTCAAAATTAATTAATGTCATTCACCTTTTTGATGCACTTGGTGTAACTCGTCCTGTGGTTTTGGATTTATTCTTATCAACAGAAAGCTTCCCATAAGTATTCTACCATGCGTGCTGAGCTCAAGGGTGGGTAAGTGGGTATCTATACTTTTTGTTTATTATTTGGTTTCAATTCTTTTGTGGATGCACTTTAAACACCTTTCGATTGCACTCATTGGCTATTTTGCATGCATTGCCTTCGTAACAGAAACTTGAATTCTGCATTTAAGCTCCAGTCAGAGGGAATTTACATGGTTGATCCTCTAGCTGACAGGTCAAATTTGAGGAAGCCTTTCCAGCCAGTGAAAGTAATGTCTGTGGATGGTCTTAAGAAGGCTTTAAGGTGTGTCTTACATTCTTGGCCTTAAGGGAAATCTGCATTATATCTTTCATGAAGCATATGGAACATCTTTCTTGCAAGAATTGAGAAATTGAGATCTGGCAATATGCCAAATTTTCTCCAGCTATTAGCTTTAAACAGTAAAACCCACAATTACTCTTAGGCTTAGTCTTATCAACTAAATATAACCTTGTGTCTTTACTCAAGCGACTTTTGTCTTTTTTAAACTGCAGTTGGCTGCCCCTGACTTCTTTTTAAACAGTTACAATGATTTAACAAATACCAAGATTTAGCTGTTTTGATGGTCTGCACTGCCTTTTTCTTTCAATTTTTCATTATTTTATAGATCCAAATGGGTGGCAAAAGCATCATACAGTTATACCACTCTTTCAAAAGACCATAACATATCTCATGAAACAATTTGCACCAATTCACAAAATAGTCTTAACTCCAATAGCACTCTATTTCCATGGCTCTAACCAAGTCAGGTAGCCAGTCTGCAGCACCATTTGCCTCTCTATTCATATGCATGATCAAAATGCAATTGCATTTATCCATTAATGTCACTCAAAGTAGGAGAGCATCTCTCTGACCAATGCATCTGCCGGTCATGTAATTCATTACAGCTTGTGGATCCAGTATACTTTGAAGTCTCCTGCGAACTTGTTTAAGGTCCATGCAAGGCCATTTCTCAGTGCAAACATTTCCAACGTCCAAACATCAAGGTTGGCCAGTAAAAAAGGTCTACCTCCCGATATGTAAAGCCATTCCAGCTAAGTCTCCATTAACAACTACAGTTGCATCTGAACTGATTATTATAGGACCATTCAGTGGAGGTTTCCACTTCAACCATCTTGTTTTTGGTGAAAGTTGGGCTTTCAGATGTTCTTTGGTATTCCATTACTTGTCTAACAACTCTGCGAGCTATATTCCTCTTCTCCTCTTCAACTCCTGTAAAGATAACTTTATCCTGATCATTCAATGAATTCCAACATCCTTGGACTGCTGTCTTAAGACGCCTAGTTTTGACGCTGAATATGTATTATATTTTTTTGCATCCGTTCAATGGAAAAGAAATCCTGCTCATTTGGTCCATAATATGTGAATGACTTGGATAAAGAAGTAAAAAATTGTGTCGTAGATGCAATATTGATGATTGTATTGCATAATTTGGAAACATTTGAGCATGTTACAAACATATTCTCAAGTTATTGAAACATCAAGGAGAATATTTCAAACAAGAAAGATTGGTATTACCTTTTCTTTCTTTTCCTCAGTTTTCTTTCTTTTCCTTTTTTGGTGAGAGTGGGGTCTTATCTGTGATTTATGAAGCATGCTACACGGGAACACAGACTAGACTCAGTCTCACACAAACATTCAGCCATTTCAAGGTGTTTGTTATATACAGTAGAATGAAAAAGATACTTGATGGGCAATGGAAACAGTGGTATCTTACCTTAATTTTTGAAGTAACCTTTCTTTCTGAAGCATTGACTAATTTTTGCCTTTGCAAAATAAAGATTTCTAGAATCTAGATGCACTTAATCTTAACCGTGCACCCTCTTGAGCTTGCCTTTTCTTTTGTCTCTCTGGACATAGTACTGACAATACCGTAAATGGGCAGTAATGCAGATAAGGTGACCACAAATAGCCAATCACAGGGAATAAGATTCCTTACACAAGTTACAGGTATAAGATCATTCTCCATTTGGGTCTTTTCCATGTTCGATTTCAGTTTACTTATTGGAGCTTTGTGCTTGCATGCGCCAGCTAATATGGAATCCAAGATATCAAATAAAGGATCTGCAAAGCCGAACCAAATCAAGTGCAACTCAGACAAAAGGTGATTGAGAGTGCTTGTACACCAAATATTCTTTTTCCTCCTTTTGTTTTTGTTTTTCTTTTCAGGTCTTTATTTCAGGCTAAGCAATTTTGTAATTCTTCAGGTCATCCTTAGCCATGAAAATGACATCCAAAGTAGTCGGAAAAGGTGAACAGCGAGATGCTAAAAGAAAGAAAACTCATCATGCTTCTGAGAACATGATAGAGCTTGACATTGTTAGTTCGGATGAAGAAAGTTGATGTCATGTGATATCTTGTTGTACTAAGGCTGTCCACTACGTATCTCCAATGAATAAGTGCAGTGAGGAAACTCTTAAAGCAGGAGTGGAAGTCATGCTTGAAGATCTGATGTCTCCAGCTACTTTATATTTTGTTGATGGTTGCAGAGATCATGCTAAATACCAGAGCTGGTCCAAGCCGATGCATTCTAGTAATATTTTTTGCATGTGCGTCATGCCTTTTGTAATTAAATACGTGGCATAAGTTATAGGCATTTACTTTGGGTCTGGATGGTTGCCTACCTGGATTTACTTTGTTGAGTTACATTGATGAAGTGTTTATATTCTTAAAGTTGCATGTGGCCTTTCAATTGTCGAGAAAAACGTCGAATTAGTACCGGATGGTAATGTCGGCATTAAATCTGATACAATAGAAGTCTTCGGAATAAGAGAAAATGAGGAAAGCTCACCAAGCCAGCGGATCCGTGGCGCAATGGTAGCGCGTCTGACTCCAGATCAGAAGGTTGCGTGTTCGATTCACGTCGGGTTCAATCCCGTCCCAATTTTTCTAAAAAAAAAAAAATAATTTTTATTTTTCCTAAGAAAATTATCATATGAAAATTTTCTTCCAATAGCTTTTTTTCTTATTTTCCAGAACGAAATTCTACAATGAAAATTCTCTCTCTTTTTTAGATTTATTAGTACTTTTATTGGGAAAAAGCTTCTATAATGAAAATTTTCTTCTAAATTTTATTATATTTTTCTTTTTTTCCAAAAAACTTCTGTAACAAAAATTTTCTTTATTAGTTTCTTTCGGGGGATTTTATTAATATTTTCCTGTGGGGGCAAAACATCAGTATAAATTTCCTGTCATGAAATGGGAACATGAACATTGGTTTTTTTTCCCTAGAAAACTTTTTATTTTTTTTTTCAAAAACTTCTTTAATGTAAATTTCTTTTAGATTATATTAGTATTTTTGTTGTGGCGAACAATATGAATATAAGTTCCATGTCATGAAATGGGAACTTGATCGTTTATTTTTTCCCAAAAAAATTCTATAATAAAATTTCCCTTTAGATCTTATAAATATTTTTTGTTGTGAGAAAAGTATTAGTTTCATGTCATGAAATAGGAACATAATCGTTCATTTCATGATCATCCATTTCGTACATTACAAACCAAATTCAAAGATTGTAAAATATCAGTAGATAAGCCTTTTTTTTCGTGAGAAATTTACAGTGAAAATTGAAGCCTTTTCCTACAAACCCACACCTCAAATCCCACCAAGAGAAAAACTTGACAGCCCAATATGAAATCGAACAGTCATATGTTCCATTTCTTAGCATACAAAGGAGATTATTTCACTGATAAAAGCCATACATAAACAACCACAAGGAAGCTAAATTAATAACTTCCACAACGTACATGATAAGTAGCACTCCAAAAGTAGAGAGACAAACGAAAACCTCCAGTACAACAACATGGTAGTCTTCAAACACACAAAATTAAGCAGAAGTCTACATGAAACGAAATCCCATAGACATGAGCAGATGCATACATAGAAGTCGTTCATGGCTGTTTCCACATCAAATGTTGGTGAAGCGGAGGTACTCCTTGTTTGACGGGAGATCAACGGTGTCGTATCCTTGTGGGAACATCTTCTTCGCCTCTTCGTTGGAAACACTCGGTGAGATGACCACCTTCTCGCCAGGCTTCCAGTTCACTGGAGTTGCGATCTTGAGCTTTGATGTCTTTTGAAGAGATTCCACGACTCTCACAACCTCATCCATGTTTCTCCCGGTCGTTGCAGGGTAGAGGATGCTCAACTTAATCCTCTTGTCCGGGCCTATCACATGGAGGGCTCTTGATGGGAGCTCAAGTCCAGAGGAGTCCTTTTGATCTGGATCTACCATGTTAAGTTGCCTGATCACCTCTCTATCAGGGTCTGCCACTATAGGATATCTCACGTTGCATCCGGGCTTCAAAAACGGTCAGAGTAATATTTAGATCTTCATCCACATTTTATACAATTCTAGTGGAGCATGGATCCCCGATGATGTGCAATCTTTAAAAGATGGACGGCTATCAAATAAGATAGCCTATATCTTATTTAATGGCCATCCATCCTCTGATTACAGCCATCGAGTGGATAAAGCATTCTCTATGGATACAAACAACACACTTTAGAAGATCTCTAGTCGTACTAGTAACATGTTGTGGAGGTAAAATATCTTAAACATATGCATATGAAGAAGAGAGAGAGAGAGAGAGAGAAAAGAATTAACTAATTTCAAAACCAAGGATGTACACAAATAGCCTATGATTTAGAACTACATCTCCTCTATTTAATATGAGTCAGCAGTAAATGAAGTGGAAGTGCCCTTAGAAAACAGCAAGATAAAAGCATTAACGGTGATCAACAAGTGAAGCCCAAGATTCAGACAAATCATGTCAAGGCTACCACCAATTGACATGTAACAAACACTTTGGCAGAACATCATAAGCATGATAGGAACCAGTCCATCACCATGCAACGCATGTGTGAACCAATTACATTACCGTGTAGGCCTCGATGTCTTTGATCCATTCCACATGCGATGCCGTGTCATCACACGAGACTCCCAGCAGCTTCACCTCTCGCTTGTCGAACTCCTCGGCGTACAATGCGATCTTCCCAAGCTCCGTAGTGCACACCGGAGTAAAGTCCGCTGCATGCGTCAACGCCCAATTAATAGCATTAGGAACGTAAATAAGCCAAGCAGCTCACGAGTTTGAACCAGATCCGAATTTGGCTCGAGCTTGAGTTCGATCCGAATAAGTCAAACAATTTTTTTTAAGTTAGACTCAAATAATAAAATACTCGTTTCGTAGGCCGGTGCGATCAAAATTTTTTTTTTTTTTAATAATATTATATATTATTAAAAATATATATTATAATATATATATTTATTTAATTTGATATATTTTTTTTTATTTTTAATCATATTTTTAAGAATTTAAGTTCATATGAATCTGAGCTTGAATATTAAAATTTATCCTGTAACTTAAATTTAAATATTTTAAATTAAATCAAGCACAAGCCTGGTTATTCGAATCTGCCCATCCAATTAGGATCAACACGTACGCATGTGTGGACAAAAATTCTCGATCAGCATGAGATGGAGTAGAATATACCTGGGTGCGAGAAGATCACAGCCCATCCATCACCAATGAAGTCGTGGATCTGGATTGGTCCGTGGGTGGAGTCCACCAGAAGGTCGGGAATGGTGTCACCAATCGTGAGGCCCGGCATGATTAATTTGGAGTTTGGGTGGCTAAGATTTTTCTGGCTTCGAAGGAAGATAGAGAGAGAAGGCTACGAGAGCTAAGGGATCCAGTTCCATGTTTATATAGGAGAGGCTGGTGGAGGACACACGCTGGTGGTTAGCGTCCTTGCGGTACAACTCGCGCCCGCCAGAAGTAGTGTACTTGTACTAAGCCAGATGCCACCAAACGATAACCTTATCTGGTGTACTACTTTCGCGATCATCTCAATATTAAAAAAACTTCTCCTTGAGGAAACTGTGGGCGCTGATTCCACCCCCAACGGAAGGGTTGCCTGCCTTTCAAGTTCCCATTCTTTCATGAAATTTTTCAGAAAAAAAAAAAATTATAGTATTTTTTTTATGGTACCTAAAAAAAATTATAGTTTTTGAAATAAAAAAAATGTGAAGTTGATCGTATATATTATAACTACTTAGCTCAATATAATTTATTATATAATTTTATATTTATTAAAATAAATCATCTAATTTACTTTACCGTGTATGTATATATATATTGAATTCTATTTGATCGAATTCTAGTTTATATTCGATCAAATTTTTGATCGTTAGATCAACATGCATTTCTAAAAATAGGAGTCTAAAAAGATACGTCTTCAGGACTGAAAAAATAGGTACACAACTGTGATTGGAAAAAAAATTTGAAGATGTCTTCAGATTCTTTTTCATGTGGCATTTTTTTTTCAATTTTTTTAATCCTAAAGACGCCTTCAGAATTAAAAAAATTAAAAAAACATAGACATCTTGAAAAAAAATGATATATATATATATATATATATATATATATATATATATATATATATATATATATATATATATATATATATTTTTTTTTTTCAGTTTTGAAAGTGCTTTTAGGATTGAAAAAAGTAAAAAAAAAAAATTTAGCATCTGAAAAAAATATGTTGCTTTCAATTTTTTCAGACATAGATGTATGCCTATTTTTTTAGCCTGAAGATACATCTTTTTAAGCATTTATTTTCGAAGATGCGCGTTGATTCAACGATCGAAGATTTGACTGGATATGAATTGAAATTCAATCAAAAGGAGCTCGATTTATCTTTATATATATATATATATATATATATATATATATATATATATATATATATATATATATATATATATATATATATATATATATGAATGTATAGGGTTCACGATGCCTCTGATTTACGATGCCATGGCGAGGTGCAACATGTGATGACACAATAGCTTATCTTAAACGTATGTTTTGCTTATTGATAATAAACTTTGTAAAAAATGTAGGGCGGCAAATGGGCCGACACAATAACTTCCACATCTTAGTTATCATTTTTATGCTTATAATGGCTTTCACGTATAGCTTAGCTATGTATAATATGGTAGCTTTTTTTGACGCTATTGTCGATTACTTCTAAATTTTAAATATAAAATAAAATGATGTAAGAATTACAATAACTTGTAATTTTTTAATTGCTTTCATGCATGTGCATATATGAGAGATAGGGTCCTGTTAATGGGAGTTTGCTCCATACGGTAGCTTTAATCTCATGGAAGAGAAAGATGTTGACCTCCATACTTAGAGATCTAAGCTGATCGAAAAGAACAATTTTAATTATAAAATATTATATTGATTTATATCATTCCATACCATTCATTTCATATCATATCGATCTCATATCGATATGCCGTCTCGAAATATACCGATACTATTGTACTATATCAAATCATATATCGATATTATAGTAAAATTTTATTACTATGGGATCCAATATTGAGATGATGAATCTTGATTTTAACGGTTTCAACTAGCTAGTGGTAAGTATTATGGAAAGGCTTCAAGGTGAATCCTTGATGGCCAGCCTTAACATCAATCTTTTTAATAAGAACCTATCATTTCATGAAACATGCCACTCAAATTTTCAACTAAAAAAAAAAAGAAAGGAAGGCTCTCAAATCAATAACATTACTCTCCAATCTAGGTGTTGTCCAATTTTAATCCATTGGATTTGGATTAATAAAATTTGAAGTGTTTGTTTACCCTTTCCGTCTGCCATGACGATGACGGCCGAGCAAAAGTCCAATTGATCTGAAAAATGGGGACCTCTCTGTGTCCATATCCAGACCTCCTGGTGGTTCAAAATTCTTTTAGGGGAGGTGAACCGAGCCATTCTTAAAAGCAAATGGGCATTATATTAGTCATATAAATGGGTCCTAAAAGGCCATGCAAGTGTGAACACGGCAATCGTTGGAATATTCGTTTACTCTACTTGCACCCGGACGAGAAGGAATGAATGTTATCTGTTTGACTTCGTCTGCCAACTTGAGCTCAGAACCTTATACATCTTGCAGACATCATTACATCACACTTTATTAGATGCATTTGGGTGAGTGGACGCAGTTTAGTGGGGCCACTGTAAAGATGAAATTAAGTTTCCAACTCGATGAATACCAATGGCGCTTGGATACTGATCTTTTGGCAGGACAGGCTGGTTTGGTATGAGACTGGAGGATCTTAGTTGAGACTGAAAGATGTAATCAAATATATTCAGCAGTATGTTCGGTCGGAGGAAGGTATTGATCTAAGATGGGTGTGGAAATTAGCAGTTGCCCCTCGAGATCAAATTAATCCAAAAGCAAATTTGATCCATAAATTAATTTTTTGCTATTATATGTTTACAATTTCTATATTTATTTTCTCCCCAAATCTTCCTCCCACCAACACTTCAAAACCCTTTTTCTACAATCCCATTTTGTTGAGGTATTCTAAGAGCAGAAAAATTATGTTCAATCTCCATTTCATTATAAAAATTTTCAAAAAGTTGGTTTTCAAATTTTATTTTATGATCATTTCTAATACAAATAATAGCGAGATTCTTTTCATTTGAAACCTTATTGAAAAATTTAATGAACACTGAAAATGCTTCATCTTTTTGTGTCAAAAATAAAATCCAAGTAAATCTTAAAAAATTATCTACAATTACAAATTCATATTTCTTACCACCTAGGCATGTGGTCCTAGTTGATCCAAATAAATTCATACGAAGTAGTTTAACAGATTTAGAAGTTGAAACAATATTTTTTTATTTGAAGGAGCTTCTATTTTACATCATAAATTTTATTTTTCTCAAAGTTAAGTTTTGGCAAACCTTTCACAATATCCCTTTTAATTAGTTTAGAAATCAAATTCATGCTAGCATATCCTAATCTACGATGCTATAGCCAATTATTTTTCTTGATCATAGCATTCATTGTAACTAGACATTGACTTCTTTTGGTGGAAGAATCATCCAAATTTACTAAGCATACATTTTCATATCTATATCCAATAAGAGCAATGCTATTATTAATAGGACTAGTAACTATATATAAAAATGATTCAAAAATTACTTTAAATTTTTTATTATAAAGTTGAATTATACTCAATAAGCTATACTTTAAGCTATCTACTAAGAGTACATTATCTATAACCATACAAGAAGTGATATATATTTTCCTTTCAATAGTGCTCCTTCTCACCCATCATATGTCTTGAGCAGTCATTATCTAGATACAATTTTTCTTTTTTTTTTATTGGCTGCAAGACACACTTACAATCAAAAATCATGCACGAAGCCGAGCCAGCTCCGTGCCTGAGACAGCTGACTCCGTGCTTGACACATACGGCTAGGGTCCTCCCCTAGTCGGCTCGATCACGGCTCGAGCCAGCTCGACTGTGTATCTGAGTCAGCTCGACGGTGTGCCATCCCCTCGATCACTCTGTCTCGTCCTCTCTCAATCTCTCTCATCGGCAACAGTGGCGAGGCCGAACCTCTCTCTTCTAGCTTTTTCATCTCTCGATCTTCCTCTCTCCCTCTCTTGATCTCCCTTATCGGCGAGGCCAGACCCCATCCCTTCCTCTCTCACTCTCTCGATCTTCCTCGCCGGCAAGACCAGATCCCATCCCTCCCAGTGATGCCGGCGAGGTCGGACCCCCTCCCTCCCTCTCTCACTCTCTCGATCTTCCACTCTCGATCTCTCTTGTCAGCGAGGTCGGACCCCCTCCCTCCCAATGATGGCGGCGAGGCCGGATCCCTCCTTTCCTCTCTCAAGTATAGACTCGTCGGATATTCGGATTCGGATTCGGTATCAGTAATTAAAATTGGATTCGGATCCGAATATTCAGGTTTCAATCCGAATCCAATCCGTTCACAGATCTAGTCCACAGCCACCGACATGGCACAGCCCAAGGCTACCGCCACGATACGGTCCACAAACTATGGCATGCAAATAATTATAATATTTATAATAAATATTTATAATATTTATTATAAATATTCTATAAATTATTATAAATATATATAATTAATAAATAATATTATAAAATTAAAAAAAAAATATCTGTAGCTATAGAGAATAGGTCACACCGAAAGCTTCGAGGGTCGCCGACAACGACGCTAGAGGAGGACGATGGCACTAGAGATAACCTACGAAATAAAAGCAAGATAGTGAGATAGAGAAGAGAGAGAGCAGGGGCGGCCGAAGATGGGGGCCAAGGGGAGGGGGCACAATGACGAGGAGGCTCGAAAGGCACAGTGATGGGAGGATCGACGATCGGGAGGGAGAGTATGGGGTGGGGGGATCGGATGGGGGGGTGGGGAAGGGGCGGTCAAAGATGGGGGGTGCGGAGAGAGGCGATCATGGATGGGGGAAGGAGGGGCGGCCGGGGGGAAGGTGGGGGGTCAGGTGGGGGTGGCGGGGAGGGGCGGTCGGAGATAGGGGGCTGGGGGTGGCAGGGTGGTGGAGAGGGGCGGCTGGGGATGGGGAAGGGGTGGCAGAGGAAAGGGTGGGGGGTGGTGAGGAGGAGTGGCCGGGGATGGGGGGAAGGAGGGGTGGCCGGAGGGAGGGTGGGGGGGGCCGGATGGGGGGTGGCGGGTGGTAGAGAGGGCGGCCGGGGATAGGGGGTCGGAGAGGGAGGTGGAACGAGGGGTGGCACCGACTGAGGGGTAAGGAGGGGCACCATCGGTCGGAGGGGAAGGAGCCTAACTGATGACGAAGAGGAGGGGGAGAGACAAAGAGATAGATCGAGAGCACATGGAAGGAAAGAAGAAAAAATTTGGAGGTTTTTAACCTAACTTATGACAGTGGTTATTGAACCGTTGCCATAAATTTATGACAGCGGTTATCCAAAATCGCTGTCATAGATCTACGACAGTGGTTCTATAACCGTTGCCGTAGATCTATAGCAGCGGTTTTTGATAACCGCTGCCATAGGTTGAAAATAAATTTTTTATATATTTTTTATCTAAATATTATGTAATTTTAAAAATTAATGTCCATCTTCATCATTCATTATCTAAATAATTATCATTAGAGTATCGTCGCAAAAGGTTGCCTCGATCCGATGGCCCTAGCTTCATCGATCAGAAAAATTTGATTTCGACGATCACAAACGATGATGCAATGATTTGATAGATAGAGACCTTCGATGGATCCAAAAATCTACAACGATGATTTCGATATTGTTTGTAGCATACTATCAAAGTTTTACTTCAATCGAATATCGTTATCATGGTCAATTTAGTATGGAATGATTTCGTCCGTTAAATTAGAAACAAGCGATAAAAGGGTTAAATGGCATCTGATTATGAGATAATTTTTTAGTTAAATGATCTTTATTATAATTTTAAATATTTTATATGATGATGATAGTAAAATTTAAATTATTTTTATATAAATTATTCATGTTAATCAGATATTGCAAAAGCACGAGCATAATAACAAATGAAGTTTCAGAATTGTTATCAGGAGATATATAGTTTTAAATCGTTCTTCATCTCATAAGTTGAATTTTATAATCACCACCATAAAAAATAATTAAAGTAGTAGCAAAGATCATTTATAAAAAAATTATCTCATAATCGGACACCATTTGGTCTTTTGATCACTCGTTTATCATTTAACAGTCGAAACTAATCTATACTAAATTGACCAAAATAACGATATCCAATTGAAGTAAAACTTTAATAGTATACTATAAATATCATCGAGATTATCGTTGCAGATTTTTGGATTCATCGAAGATCTCCATCTATCAGATCATTACATCATCATTCGTGATCGTTGAAATCGAATTTTTCTGACCGACGAAGCTAGGGCCATCAGATCGAGGCGATCTTTTACGATGATACTCTAATGATAATTATTTAGATAATGAATGATGAAGATGAATATTAAATTTTAAAATTATATAATATATATATATATATATATATATATATATATATATATATATATATATATATATATATATATATATATATATATATATATATATATATGGCAGCGGTTACAATTAATCGCTATCATAAATCAGCTTATAGCAGCGGTTCCTAAAAACCACTGCTATAGGTCCGACTTATAACAACGATTATAATGAATCGCTGCTATAGGTTGACCTATAGCAGCGGATTTTAGGAATCGCTGCTATAGGTCCGACTTACGACAGTAATTTTCGGTAATCGATGCTATATGTTAGACCTATGGTAGTAGTTACCGAAAACCGCTTCCATAGGAGCTATGGAAGCAGTTTCGAAAATCGCTGCCATAGTATGTGCTACGATAGGCCATTTTTATAGTAGTATGGGTTAGCCCAATTGATGACATCTAGATTCAAATTCTTATTTATATGATTCAGTTAGGTTCAGTTCCGTATGGTAATGGGATATATCATGATCTCTATCATCGACATCATCGAAATCCTTTCGATGGATCAGAACTTTTCTAATTCAGACAACTAGTATGATCGATCATCTAAATCATTCTAATTACTCCTAAAATTCATCAGTGACACCTAGTAGCATATGGTGGCAACCCATCAGAACTGAAAGAGAATCTCTCGGTGCAGTTACCTATATGATTAGGTTTCTTCTATCTTGAGCTCCGATCGAATTAGGGTTAAGGTGAACTCGTCAAATCCCTAATGTTCTGTCATATGAATGTAATCATTCGATTCAAGTCCAATGTGAAAATTCTAAATAGAAACTCTTTCTATTATTTCACTCTGTCCATGGCCATGGACTTCTGGACTTGATTCTCATGATCATCATAGGGCTGCTCCTCATCCACCGAGGTAGATAGATCTTCCATATTGATGCAATCCAGTTCCTACAATGAACATGCTATAGCCAACATACGGCAGGGTTTCGAATAGGCTAGGAAGATCGAGTTAATGGTGTAGTCAAACTATAACACCTTCAAGGTGAACTATCGATGCACTTCAAATCAAAGAACTAGACACACCACTACAGCATCGAGTCAGTCATCGATGAGAAGGTAGACTTCCTCATAACTACTCGAGGTGGTCACGCTTAATGCTCTCATTCTCTAATGAGTATCGATAATCTCGCTCTGATGTTTCTACATGGTAGACTCAAGACTCATCTATCCTAAAGAAACGATCGTATATCAATCTTTCAGATCAATCATCATCCTCATGATGATTCTACGATCGAAAGTATTTTATGAGTTAATAATGAAAATTCATGTCTTAAATTTTTAACTCTTGAAAATATGAACTATCATTACCATTAACTCAAGGGATGTATTACAGATACTTTCAAATGCATAATGTGATAGAAAAAAAATATATTTTATTATTTATAGTCAAAATTATAATTTTACTTTTAGAAGTGTATTATAAGTATCAGTCAATCTGGCTTCTAGGGCACATATATCTAATAGTTACCTCATCCTCTTGAGCTATAAGACAAAAATTGACTACTTCATGTTCTTCTTTATTTGAACTTGAATCTTCACTATCGCTCTAAGTTGTCATCATCATCTTTTTCTTTACTTTTTTAGAAGATTTCTTTAGTCTACCTTGAAATGATCCGATTTCTTATACTCAAAACATGTAGGCTGCTCTTTGTCTTTGTCTTTCTCTCGATCTTTACTAGTTTCATCTTTGGAGAAGGGTCTTCTTTTGAAATTTGATCTTTTCTTCCTCATGAATCTTCTAAACTTACGAGTTATAAGAGCCATTTCTTTATCATCATCTTCTTCGTATTCCTCATCATCATCATCTTCTTTGGATTCCTCATCATCTTCATCTTCTTTCTTTGTTATGGATTTGAGGGCCACAGTCTTCTTCTTCTTGACTTCATCTTTTAAGTTTTGCTTCGTGGTTTAACTCATGTGTTATGATAGAACCAAGAAGCTCTTCAAGGAGCAAGATGTTGATGTCTTTAGTTCCTTGTATAGCCGTTACCTTTGCCTTCGAAGTTCGAGGAAGAGACCTAAGAATTTTCCTCACAAGTTCACTATTAGTGTATGATTTTTCTAAGCTTTTAAGTTCATTTATAATATCAGTAAAACGTATAAATATTTTGATAATAGTTTTAGTTGATTCCATTTTAAAAAGTTCATACTTATGCACTAACATATTTATTTTAAATTTTTTTACTTGATTGGTACCCTCATGGGTAACTTCAAGTCTATTCCATATTTTTTGGCTGAAATATAAGTAGAAATTTGATTGAATTCATTAGCATCAAGTGAATAATAAAGCACATTCATTGCATTAGCGTTTAATTAAGTCAATTTTTTATTATTTTCATTCCATTCTCTTTTGGATTTAGAAATTATATTATCCTCAATGCTAATTATGGATGTGTGTGGTTCATTAATTATGATACTCCATAGGTTATAATCAAGTACTTGAATGAATATGCGCATGCGTGCCTTTCAATATGTATAGTTAGAATCATTAAATAAAGGAGGGCTATTTGTGGACTATCCTTCCATTAGAAAAATATTTAATTGAATTATCATATTGATCAATTATTCTTAATCAAAAGAATAATAAATAATATAAGAGCACCTACTCTGATACCACTTGTTGTCTAGAAGAACAACTAAAAAAGGGGGTGAATTAGATTTTTCAAAAAAATTTTCAGATTAAAGAGTATATGTACAAAACAAGAATACTTATATGCTGAAAATATAGTACTTAAATAAGCAGAAAATAATTATAGCTAAGAAAGAGAATTACACACACAAAACTACAATTTTTTTTATGATGGTTCGATGTCAAATCCAATACCTGCGTCCACTTCTCAAGCACTCCACTTAAGAATTTTATTATAATCATCAAGATTACAACAAGATTTTTTTTTTAGATTCACAATTTAAATTTAGTTGATTTTATGGGCTAACCAACCAAAACCTAATCCCAAGCCACTCCTAAACTTATACAAATCTAATTCAAGGCTTGGATAAGTCTATTCCCCAAGTTTCAATTCTTTTGAAACTTGAAATACAGAAATTTGAAAGTACAAAAATTTAAATATAAACAAACTACTTGAAGAGCTGATTTGAAGCTTTGAAATATAAGCTAAGTTGTTGGAGGGCTTTTGCAATGAATACTCTCTTTCTTTACTTGAGAATGCCTTAATTCCATAGCTGGTTGAGTAGTTGAACAACAATAAAAGCTCTTTGAGGCTTAGTAGTTGGACTGTCCAAAAATTTTGAATGTATGCTGATGTATTTCCCATTCTTATGCTTATTTCTTGAGTTTCCTTCCTTTAATATGGTCTTAAGAGTCTTCTAATCTAGGTTAGGAACATCAAAAATGGGCTTATAGCCATTGGAATACCAGAAAAAGCTGTTCAGAGTGTTCTACACAAAATCTAGATAGTTCTAAAAATTAGCCATTAGAGCTATCAGAAATCTGAGAGTCGACTCTCCAAGGCCTTGAATCGATTGCAGTTGCAGGATGAAAGCTTTAGTGTTCCGTATTTTTTGTGCATGTGCTATTCTTGTGTGTCGGAGTTAGCTTCTGGATTTCGTGAGTCGACTCTAATCACAAGATAAAATATTCATTATTCTTTTTTTGGACTAGTACCCTCTTGAGATATATATTGGCTCCTGCTTTTCTTGAGTCGACTCCTCCATGAGTCAACTTCTATGATAGGGTCTAAAATAATATCTTCTATTTTTTAGTCTAGTGTCTTTATGAATTCTTAAGTTGCCCATTTTTCTTGAGTCGACTCCTCCATGAGTCAACTTCTATGATAGGGTCCAAAATAATACCTTCTATTTTTTAGTCTGGTGCTTGTATGAATCCTTAAGTTGGCTCCTACTAATCTGGGGTTGACTCTTAATCTATGCCAAGTATTAAAATCATGCCAAATTTAACTTTAAACTTTTTTTGAGTTGGTTTATGACCTAGTACTCTTTGAAAAATATTTGGCTTGATCTTTTTATTCTTCTTTCTTGGTTCTTTTGATCAAATATATGGAGCTTCATTTAGATGGGTTTCTGTCTTCCTGAACTTTATCTTAAACACTCCGACAAAATTATTAGTATCAAAAATAAACTCAAGTATTTTGTTATTCATTAAAATCATGCCTAGGGTTAATATCAATGAAAATAAAAAATAATGAGATAATTAATCCAACGCTTAGATCTTAATGAATCAATATATACATATAACAACACATTAAAAGATCCATCCTTCTCAAATTAAACTTCACATTTTGTGAGTGAGTTAAGAAGTCACTCTGAATTAGAATTAAAAAAAAAGAATCACTATAAAATTTCTTCTATAAAATAGATGAGTGTTGGGATAAAGAGGGAAGAGGAAGAAGTTAAGAAAGTCTATTCCAGAGGAGACGAGAAAAAAAATTTGAAAAAATCTATTATAGAGATGAGCAGCATAGAACTTGTTGGGGTTAAGAAGAACGACACAAGACTTGCCGAGGGAGAAGAACGGCACAGAACTTATCGAGGTGGAAGAAAGGGAGAAACCTAAGAAAGGATAGAAAAGAATATATGTTCTTCATTTCAAAAATTTATTTTTTTTAATTTAGATTTATAGTCTTATTTATAGACTTCTAACAATCCTCTAATCTTCTAATAAACTCTCAATTTACTAACAAATTTCTAACAAACTTTAACTTTCTAACTAATTCCTAATAAGTTAACAGATTTCAATCTCCTAACAAATTTCAAACAAAATAACAAACAAAATCCTAACAAGCTAATCAACTAATAAACTGATCTATTTTATACTTTAAGATGTGCGCATGAGCTGGAACAAGAAGATACACTCATTCTCTATACACCCAGGTAAAATATAAAAATAAAATACATATAGATCTGCATTAATAGTAGTGTTGGATAATATCCTTATCAATTTTTTTGGGATGGAAAAAACTCAATTCCATCAAGTCTGGATTGATTCCAAAATTGATGTAGCTCGAACTAAAAGTTAGCAGAAAAATGAAAATCTACTTTGAGAAGTGTGCAAAATTCTCTAGGGGTGAGACGATGGAGGGTGTGATAGAGGCGAGGAAGATCGTCAAGGGTGTCATCGAAATTGGGCCATTGAAATTATCATAGGATAAGTTGCGGTGGAAGAAGTGCTGAAAAAAATGGCTCGGAGTAGTGGCGGACTGTGCAGGACAGCATGGTGGTGGAAGTGGATAGGCGCAAAGATGAGCAAGTACTGAGAAAGTCAAGATAGCAGATGAAAAATTTATGGAGATTGGCGATGGAGGTGGGAAGGAAAGCTTGAAGTAGAAAAATCATTTTAGGATTAGGGCCTTAGGAGCTTGAAGCTAGATTTATTTTCCCAAAACATGCTAATCTACCTATGCTTTGATACCAAAATTGATATAGGACAAGATGGTAGGAAGGATCGTGAGCTAAGAAATCACTTTGGATTAGAATAAAAAAAGGATAATTATGGGATTTCTCCTATAAAATAGTTGAGTATTGGGGTAAAGAGGGAAGAGGAAGAAGTTGGAAAAGTCCATCCCATAGGAGATGAGAAAAAAAAAGTTGAATAAATCCATCCCAGAGGTGAGTAACACAAGACTTGCTAGAATTGAGAAGAATGACACAAGACTTACTGATTCATTAGGATTCATATAGAAATCCTAGGGTATATAAAACCTAGGAGAGTTTTTGAGTTGGGATTTATTAGGATTCATGTAGAAATCTTAGGGTATATAAACTTGGATATTATAATTTTTACAATAAGAGTGGAATACAATTAAGCTTTTCTTTCCAACTCTCTTCTCTCTGATTCCAACACTAAAATTTTAAACTCCATCCTCTTCTTTCTTCTTTCTTAAATCTTCTTTAGTTTGCTAGATCAACACCTAAGTTTACGCAAGAGATCGCTTCTACGGCTGTGGTTCCGAGCTACCATAGGTACAATAGTTGGTATCAGAGCCTGATTGAGCATGAAGGAGAAAGAAGATTAGGTTCAGCAGAGAACAGTAGTGAGGTTCAGATCTAAGGCTTTTCTCTAGGTTTCGTAAGGAAGAAAGTGATCTAAGGGCTGCTGTTCACCATCCCTAGTCAAGGTAATTTTTAGATCTATATGTTAGCTATTTTTTATTCGATTTGATCATGGAGAATAGTGGGTTGAATGTAGGTTTAGAAAAATTTGATGATAAAAAAAATTTCATAATGTAGAAGGTTAGGATAGAAGATCTACTGATTCAGATGAGATTGGATTCGATCTTGGAGGATAGGCTGGAGGAGTGATAGATAAGGAGTGGAAGTTCTTAGAGAAAAGGATGTGTTCCATGATTAGGACTTGTCAGATGGATGAGATTTTGTATGGTATGTTGGAGGAGAAAATATTTAAGAGTTTGTGGTTGAGGTTACATCGGTTGTACATGGAAAAGAATATGTGCAATAAATTGATGCTGAAGAAACAGCTATATAGCCTTTGGATGTAGGAGGACGAGGATATTATGGGATATATTTAGCAGTTCGATCGGATGAGCATAGATTTGCTCAATATGGGGGTGGATCTAAAAAAGGAGGATAAAAATTTATTGTTGCTATGTTCGCTATCCGAGAGCTTCGATCTATTGATGACTATACTGCTATATAAGAAGGAGACACTGGTGTACGAGAAAATTGTATCAGTGCTAAAGTCCAACAAGCAGCCAAAACGGATGAGAAAGAGGGTGGTCTTTCAGGAGGATCTTGTAGTTTCAGAGAGGCCTAGGAAAGAAAAAAAGAAGGATATATAGAAGGGCAGCAGGGGGTCCAAGAGATGCTTCAAGTATGATGAAGCAGGGCACTTTAAGCGAGAATGTCTGCTTTGAAAGAAGTGCAAGGAGAAAAGTTAAATTTCATTAGTTCAGTCGCTAAGAGTGAAGAGTCGAATGAGCTCTTGGTGGTCTCGAAGGAGCCTGCGGGATGCAGTGTATCTGAGATGGCTTTGGAGGGATGCACAGAGTGCGAAGGGTCCGAAGAAGTAGCGACGGTATTCGAGCAATGACAGACCCAACAGTGCAGCATTGGATGGTTGACCTCGGATGGCTCGAGTGTAGAGTCAGCTTTTGTAGCATCCGAAGGATTTTAGTTCCAGATGGAGCATCAAGCAGAGGTACCTTCACAAATGGAGGAAGAAGTGATACAAGTTTAGAGTAGAGAGGTACAAAAGGAGGAGCTATATTCCAGCACCAGTGCCGGAGCTGTATAAATCCAAGTGGAGCGAATTGTGTAGGAAGGCAGGCGAGGCTCTGAGAGGACTGTGTCAGGTGGAGCATCAGGGTATGTAGTAAGTGCCAGTACAGGAACACTACGTGATCTCCAGAAAAGTTTAGGATAATTGATTCAGCTGCCAAGTAGAAGGATATCTACAATTTCAAAGGTAGTGTAGAGGAGCAAGCTAAGATCTTCAACGGTGGAGGCAGTCATCTCAAAGGTCTCAAAGAAAGCTCAAAAGTTGAAGAAGGATGGCGGTGGCAAGATGAGTACAAGGAGCTGTCAGGACATACAGGGATAGTAGTATCGTGCAAGAGGATGTTGCCAAGGCTTGGGCACACCAAGGTGAAAATTGTAGATGGTGTGGCACTTCCAAGCCTTGAAAGGCTTCAGAAGGAGCTAGGGTATTACTCCAAGGAGACTAGAATATGTGTGGTCTTAGGGCTAGGATAGAAGTTGACCTAGGGTGGAGGCGGTGTGTAGCCCTTCATGGGCTTGAGATCTAGATATCAAGGATCTTAAGGGGCTTGGTTGATGCTTTGGAGATCTGGGACCTAAGGTGGAGCAAGAAATCAAAATCGAGGGATGAAGACTGCAGAGAATGATAGTTTCCATAGGTTAGCCGGCTTAGTCTGAAACTGGATCGACTAAGTCTCGGTGGTCAAATCAAATAGAAAGATGCATTTCGGAACTGCAGGCATGGCACACAACTAGGTCAGCTTAGTTTGAAACTGAGCCGATCCAGTTTTAGATTAGTCGGCTTAGTGCTGAGGTGCTGAGATTGAGCCGGTTTAGTACTCAGACAGAGTTATATGAAGATCTATTGGGGGCTAGGATAGGAACTTATTTTAGGAATCTTAAGGCCTAATTTGAGAGGTTTTAAGGAGGTTAACTCATGTATGGGTCGAGTTTAGATCCAAGGGATGAGGGCATGTGAGACATGGGTGTACATGGACTTGGTAAGTGCTTTCATATATTGGATTAGCCTAGGAGAGTTTTTGAGCTGAGGTTTATTAGGATTCATGTAGGAACTCTAGGATATATAAATCTGGGTATTATAACTTTTACAATAAAAATGGAATACAATTGAGTTTTTCTCTCTAACTCTCTTCTCTCTTCTCTCTAGTTCCAAAACTAAAATCCTAGACACCATCCTCTTCTCTCTTCTTTCTTAGATATTCTTTAGTTTGCTAGATTAACACTCAGATTCATGTAATAGATTGCTTCTACGGCTATGGTTCCGAGTAGCCATTGGTATAACAAAATATAAAAATAAAATACATGTAGATTTGCATCAATAGTAGTGCTGGATGATGTCCTCATCAATTTTTTTATGATTTATTTTCTACAAAAAATTATTGAGAATTTTTCTATAACTTATTTCCTGTAGAAATTTCTTTTTTTTTTGGTTGGCTCACATGTAGACATGCATGATAAGGACGTGCAACCACTTCCTTTTTTCCCCCTTCCATAGATGCCACGTATCACAATAGGATGAATATACTTGGTGGGGACACTAGGGCTTTTAAAAGTCAAGCCAATTTTCCATGGAATTGTTCTCTTGATGACGCTCAGGCTCCCTTAGTGCTATAAATCCTAAGTTTTCTTGGAAAAAGGGGTTTGAGGATGCGGTGGCTGAGCTGCTGCGAATTATTTTTTCATGGACTTTTCTATGAAAATTTTTTGAAGATTTTTCTACAAATTATGTTCCTGTAGATTTTCCTATAAAATTTTTTTGAGGATTTTTCTATGATTTATTTTCTACAAAAATTTATTGAGAATTTTTCTATAACTTATTTCTTATAGAAAATTTTATTTTTTCAATTGGCTCACATGCAGACATGCACAATAAGGACATGCAACTGCTTCCTTTTTTTTTCTTCCATAGATGCCACGTACCATTATAGGATGAATATACTTGATGCGGACACTAGGGCTATTAAAAGTCGGTGACATGATTCGAATTTGATTTGGATCGAAGAAGCCCCATTGATTGACTCTACTTTCGATTAGATCGACTCTACTTTAATTATTTAATTCTATTCAATTAGTTATTTAGATGCATTTAGTTTTGGATCCATAGGACGATACTTGGATTTGTATTGGATTAAGAGCCTCATTCAAAAAAAGACCATTATGAAGAAACAAGCTTGGACCACATCACCTTTGGAGCCATTACTCTCTATATGCCCAGGGAGAAAATATACATGCCAGCATGTTCCGTGCCCAAGGATCCTCATGCCAAGTTGTGCCAAGCATTAAGCGCCCATATGAAATTTTTTTTCTTTCCTAGGATTTCTTAAGAGATCTTGATTTCTTACTTATTTTGTTGAAGGACTGATTTCTTTTTCATGATTTCATAAAAGATATATATGATATACTCTATTTGAAAATCAGGCATAATATTTTACTTTTTTGTTGGAAGGAATGATTTCTTTCTTGTAAAGAATAGGAGATTTCTAAAGAAATAGAAGCTCTAGGATTCTATATAAATCCTTGTATTTTTCATGAATGAGATAATGAATGACTTTACAAATTTCACAAATACTTATGTTAAGCGCTCTGAAAGGGAGAGGGTGTGAGATCCAAAATCATTCCATGAGGGGAGGGTGTGAGGCCCATTTTTCTTTCTATCCCTTTAACCTTCATCTATTTGAGATTTAATATTCCTATAGCTCCAAATCATCTTCACCATCTACCTACACAAGTCTATTTCGTCAAGAGAAGATATGTCTCCTCCAAGATTTTCATCTATCATGCTGAGAGAGAAAGAGTGATCCATTATTCTATGAATCAAATATTGACAAGGACCTTCGTTTCTTCTCAATTAATCTTTGATTTTCACTTATTTTTTTTAGATCTGATGTTGATAAAAACCTAATTTTTTATTGATAGATCTACTTGGTTAAAAGACTAAGAGTCCTAATCAGGATATTTTTTTAACTATCTTGATCCAAATTCTTTTTATCTTTTCAGATTTTCTTGCAGCCTTAATTTTTTGCCATCCTTCATTCTATTCATATTTTTTTTATATTTATTCATGGGTATGTTTAATTTTTACTATCTGTTTATTTACTTTATTATTGCTAGTTATTTACTGATCTCTATAATGGCATTCATCTGCATCATTTAGATTAATCTTGCTTTGGTCCCGTGTCAATCAATCATGCCTCTTGAGTAGAGTATAGGCAACTATACTATCTATTCTAAAAATAATGTGCTACGGTCAGACGTGATTTATTATTGACGAACAAAAGAAAGTTTGATTTTTTTTTTTAGGTTGTCCCGCATCAATTTGATATCAGAGTTGGATTGCTTAGGGCTTTAGTTTAAATTATGTAATTTAAATTCCTATAAGTTAAATTTTTGCATTTTAAATTTCATAATTTATTTTCTAATATTTTATTTATTTATTTATTTTTTCTTACTACATCTTATTCTTGTATCCTAGAATTGCATGATCACTAGATCAGGTATCCAGTACCAACATCCTACTTTTCCACCTAGTACCAACATAGATTCTAATACAGCAACCATCATTAATGTCCTGACTAAGAATTTGATAATATGAAAGATTTTATGAAAATCATGAGTGAAAGAATAGCAGTACTAGAAGAAGTTAGGCAAAAATAACTTGAACCTGAGTCTTTCCAATTGCCTAAAGGATAGAGAAGAAAGAATCTAGACCTAGATGGATCTATAGCAGCACACCCACACCATAACCAGTTCGATCAGGATGAGCATGTCCTTACGAATGTGAAGATCAAAGTCTCAAGTTTTGATGGTTGTCTAGATCCGAGAGAGTATCTAGATTAAGAATCGAATATGGACTACTATTTTGGATGGTAAGAAATATCTGAAGCAAGAAGAGTTAGGTTTGCTAGGATGAAGTTGGTTAGGCAAGCCTAATTTTATTGAAAAAGTATTGAGCATCTTATCAATCAGAGAAGATAAGATTTGATAAAAACTTGGGATGAAATAAAGAAGAAACTCAGAAAAATGTACCTTTCCATCTCCTACCAACAAAGACTTTTAGATCAGTGGTAGAGACTTACTCAAGAGAATAGATCAGTCATAGAGTACATCATGAGATTTGATGAGTACCTCATGAGATATGGAGTAACCAAAGATAGGATTATTATCTTATCTAGATTTAAAGTTGGATTACAAGAGGATATCCAATGTGAGTTCTTTTTGTAAGAGGTAACCACGTTAGAATAAGTTTATCAACTTTTCTAAATTTTGAGAGATTTTTTAGGTATTCGATCATCCATCATCTTGAACCTAGCCAAGTAACCCCTTCTATATCGAGACTTAATACTAATCAGACTCTTAGTAATGGATCTTCACTTATAAATTCTATTATAAAAAAAAAAGATAAGAAAAAAGAGTTATAGGAGAGTTATTTAAGAAAAGTAATTCTCGATTCCATTGCTTCAAGTATCATGGTTATGGTCATTTTGCTGTACAATGCCTCAATCAATTTTTATTTGTGAAAGAACTAAAAGAGAAAATTCTAAAAAATATTAAGAAAGTTTATGAAGCTGATCCAAACTTAGCCGAGCAATTTGAGAGTACTGAGGATATCCTAGATTTTGTTGCATCGAAGTTAGACCTTAGGCTTGGAGTCGTTAGGTATGTTCTAGCACAGACTAAGAAAAGTGAAGACTGACGTAGGACCTCTATTTTTTATATCTTCAAAAAATTTAGTGATAAAATTTATAAGATGATTATTGATAGTAGTAGCTGTATCAACATCATCTCTACTGACATGATTAAGGAATTAGGATTAGCTCCTGTAGATCATCTCGATCCATACCATGTGTCTTGGATAGATTCCTTCTTTATTCTCATCAAACTTAGATGCCATATTTTCATTCAGCTTCATTCTTATCAGGATCACGTTTGGTGCAATGTCTTACTAATGAAAGTCCAAAATATCATATTAGGTCAGTCTTAGCTGTTTGACAATGATGTTACGATTTATAGTCGAACCAACTCCTATAGTTTCACTCATAAGGATAAAAAGATCACGATCAATCCTTTCCCATCTATGGCTATCAATAGAAAGATAGGTGATGGACCAAAAAAAATACCAAAAGGAAAAGCCTCTATCTAATAGATGCTAAGGAATTAGAGATAACCATGAGTAAAGAATCACCAGTTTGGATGCTTGATGCAAGAGAAGTTCATGAGAACTCTAAGATAGATCATCCCAAGAAAGTAGTCAATTTTTTTAGTAAATTTCATGATGCCTTTTCTGAGAATCTTTCAGATCACTTATCGTCCATGAGAAATATTCAGCATGCCATTGATTTGGTACCAGGATCTACCATATCCAATTTGCCCTATTATAGGTTGAACCCCACTGAGCATGCTGAGCTACAAAGGTAAGTTGGAGAATTGATAAAAAAGAGATTCATGAGAGAGAGTTTAAGTCCTTATGTGGTTCCTATACTATTAACTCCAAAGAAGAATAGTACGTAAAGAATGTGCATAGATAGCCGTGCCATTAATAAGATCATCATTAAGTACCATTTTTTCATCCCTAGGTTAGATGACATGCTAGATATGATAATCGGAGCCACTCTAAGATTGATTTCAAAAGTAGTTACCATCAAGCAAGAATTAGACTGGAAGATGAGTAAAAAATTACTTTTAAGATGAAAGATAGTTTATATGAGTGGATGGTGATGTCATTTGGGTTATTTAATGCCCCTAGTACTTTCATGAGATTGATGATCCAAGTATTTTGACCATTTATAGGAGTATTTATAGTCATGTACTTTGATGATATTTTGATCTATAGTCAAACTAGGAAGAACCATTTAGATCATCTCCAAAAAGTGTGTCAAGTTCTTAGAATAGAAAGCTTGTATACCAATCCTAAGAAATATGCTTTCATGATGGACCATGTCATCTTTTTAGGTTTTATTATTATCCCTGATGGTGTGTCTGCCGATCCTAAAAAGATTAGAGCAATAGTTGAGTGGCCAGTATCCAAGAGTGTGCATGATATACAGAGTTTTCATGGATTCACAACTTTTTATCATAGTTTCATAAAAAGATTTAGCATTATAGCTGCTCCCATCACTGACTGCATTAGAAAGAAAGATTTTGAATGGACTAAGGTAGCCAATAAAACCTTCATAGATATTAAGGATAAAATGATCCATGCCTTAGTCTTACATCTATCTAATTTTTTAAAGATTTTTGAAGTAGCATGCGACGCATCAAGAGTTGGGATTAGTAGTGTCCTTAGTCAAGAAGGTCATCTGATAGTATATTTTAGTAAGAAACTTAATGATTCTAAACTCAAATATTCTATCTACGATGAAAAATTTTATGCAGTAGTCCAAGCTCTAAGATACTAGAGACATTACCTACTACCGTAATAATTTATTTTGTACTCAGACTATGAAGCTCTCTGATTCCTCAATTTTCAACAAAAACTGAATCATAGACATGATAGGTAGGTCAAGTTTTTGCAAGCCTATATTTTTATTTTGCAACATCGTGCAGGTATAGAGAATCGCACTGCTGATGCCCTGAGTCATCGTCATATTTTATTGTCCACTGTTAGTGTAAAGGTTGTTGATTTTGATAAGATTAAAAAAAATTATGAGGAGTGTTTAGATTTTGATAGCATACTTACCACTTTACGAAAGGACCATCTAGAGAATACAATAAATATATCCTTCAGGATGGTTACTTATTTTGAGAAGCTAGGCTATGTGTTTTTCGTACATCTTTAAAAGATTTTCTAGTTTAGAAACTACATGTTGGAGGATTAGCTGAACACTTTGGTAAGAATAAAATCATAGAGTTGGTAGAAGTTTAGTTCTTTTGGCCAAGCTTAAAAAGAGATGTCGCTTGAATTATTATCCAGTATAGAATATGTGCTATGGCTAAGCAGAGAAAATAGAACACTGACCTATACACACTCTTACCTATACCAGACTATTCTTGGCAAGATGTTAGCATGAATTTTATTTTAGGCTTATCTAAGATAGTTAAGAAGCATGATTTTGTTTTAGTGGTTGTAGATAAGTTTTTAAAAATGACCCTTTTTTTATCCTATTGTCAAATATCCGATGCATCGAAAGTTGTAAAAATATACTTTGATGAGATTATTAAATTGTATGGATTGCCCCAAACCATTGTGTCCGATAGGGATGTTAGATTTATGAGCTACTTTTGAAAAATCCTATGGCATCTTTTTGGTATAAAATTAAAATTTTCTTCTACCTTCCATCCATAAATAGATGGTTAAACCAAAGTGGTCAATAGGAGTCTTGGAACTTTGTTGCATTGCTTGATTGGAGAGCATATGGATCACTAGGATCTTTTATTATCTTGAGCTGAATTTGCATATAATAGCTCTGTTAATAGGTCCATTGACATGAGTCTTTGTGAAGTAGTTCATGGATATCAACCTAAAAAACTAATAAATCTCATCTCACTATCCATGCATACTATAATTATTGAATCTGTAGAGTCATTTGCATAGCATGTCAAGAGTCTACATAAAGAGATCAGTAAAAAAATTAGCATTAGTAATAAAGTTTATAAACAGAATGTAGATTCTTAGTAATGTGCCCAAGAGTTTACGGAAGAAGACTATCTGATGGTTCGAATGAGGCTTGAACGATTTTCACTAGGAACCATCAAAAAATTACATGCTAGAGAAGTAGATCCGTTTAAGATCTTAGCACCTGACTGATAAAATCAAGGTACAAATTGAGATTAGAAGATTAATTGGGCATTAATAAAGATAAGGATCCCTTTATATGATCATCTATATGTATATTTTTGCATCATGCATGATGATTTTGATTTTATGTGGATATACGATTATTTAATTATATAAGTGTATAACATGTTGATTGTTTGATTGTTGAAAATATGAGGTTTGATGTTTGAAAATTGATTAAAAAATATAATACAAATTATTGAAAGAACTTTTGAATGTATAACAGGATTTGGACTAACCATGATGTGGATTGCCGATCACCAACTGAATTATGACATCTTGGATTATGGGCCAAATCATGGCATCCTAGTTTGCCACTGTGGGCTGAAGCATGGCTAGTTTGAATTACCACCACAGGTCGAAGTGTGGCTAATCTGGTAGTTTATGATTTATCAGTCATGGGCCGAATCGTGATCATGATTAGTCCAAACTAAAAAATAATGTTTGATTTGAAAAATATGGATGAAATATAAAGAAAACAAGTTATATAAATTCATATATGATATTTATAATAAATTTGTGATAGTACATAATTTTTGATATTTATGTTTATATAATTATTGTGTTATATTGGACATGAGATTTTATGGCTTATGATCTCTTTTGATGTAATTTAATCATTATTTTTGAATTATATTAGTGTAAATGGGATGGGATTCTTATTGAGCTGTAAAGCTCATAATCCTTCTTTTTCTTTCTTTTTAGATTTGTAGGATGCTTAGTTTCGATCGGATTGGACGTGGAGTTTGAGCAATAGAATCTTTAGTTAGTTAGTTAATTAGTTATTTCTGATACCAAATAAATATTTAAATTTTATGAACAAAGATGAATTTATTTGATTTAATAAATATGATTAGAATTTATAATTCTTTCGATATTTTGGACTCATTATTTAGGCCTTGCATAATCTTTAGGATTTGCCTTAGAGAGTATGTGGCCATCACGTATCCAATCCGGATGTTGGATTCGGGGCATGATAGAATAGTATTAGAGCTTAGATTTTAGGATCCTAAGGTTTAACTCGAGGAGAGTGTACATGGGTAGAATAAAACTAATAGAAGGAACATTTATAACGTATATATATAGTCAAATAATTTGAAGATGCTAACAATAACTTATGTAGTTTGTTATGGCACGAGGGAATGATCGTGGGCATAATAGAAGGCCTACTCGATTTGCTGATGGCTCTAGTGCTTAGAAGCCTTCTAGGTAGGAGGAAGACACTCCATCCTCGTCGATTAGTGATATGCAAGAGCATGCCCATGAACCCATTGAAAATACCCCAAGAACAGAGACCCCGAATGAGCCTAAAATCCAACTTGGGGAACATGTTACGGCCTCTCAATTAATGCAGATTTTGGTGCAACAACAAACTATTGCTAGGAAAGATATGAAAAGGATATTGAAGGCACAACGAGAATAGCAACAGCATATCTTAGAGCAGCTAATGCAGGAGTGACAGCTCCAGCAGCAGTAGGGAGCCAGAAATCAGTGGAAGCATCAAATCATCTTGATAGAGTTTAAGAAATATGCACCATCGATATTCACAGGAACTTCTGATCCTATGGAAGCTGAAAGTTGGATAAAAGCAATAGAGAAGGTGTTCCATGCCCTAAGATGCCCTACCGAAGAGAAAGTCACTTTTGCCACCTTCATATTACAAGATGAGGCAGCTAATTGTTGGAAGATGGAGATAGAAAAGTTAGGACCGAATGATCCACCTTTTACATGAGAAGGATTCAAAAGGGCTTTCTACGAGAGATACTTTTCTTAGAGTATCCGATTTCAAAAATTTTGGAAGTTCGACTGATTGGAACAGGGTAGCATGACGATTGCTCAATATGCGGTAAAATTTGAAGAACTATCTAGATATGCTTCAATACTAATAGCTGAGGAAGGTGTTCAGACGAGAAAATTCGAAAATAAACTTAGAGGTTGAATTCAATAATTAGTAACTGTATTCAAGCTGCCCACTTATAAAGAGATTGTCAATAAAGCCCTAGTGATAGAGTGGGGACTAAATGATGCTTAGGCCGCAAAAGAAAGGAATTTGAAAAAAAGGGCTCGATTAAATAATTTTCAAAATCTATAGATTGATAACACTGAATTTGGGACAAAGAGATCTATTAGTACAAATCCTAGAACTCAACCTTTAAGTGAAATCAAATGTTATAGATGTGGTGAACCTCATTATCAGAATAATTATACCTGGCCTGGGAGCTTGCTATACTTGTGGTCAATTAGGACATAAGGCAATTATTTGTCCTCATAGGAAGGGTCACAGGAGCATCAAACTTTTCAATCTACACAAGAAAACTTAGCAAACCAATTATCCTAGGAAGTACAATAGAAACCTAGGACACAAGGATGGGTTTATGCACTTAATAAGATGTTGTGGCTTTTGGTCCGATAGAGATAGGTACTAATTAAACTCAACTCCTTATGATTTATCTTAAGTATACATGCTATAATTGATTGTTATGAGATGGATATATGTGAGAACTTAAGTGAGATAATTTACATTGCCATAAAAATGTTTGCACTTCAGTTCATATTAGATGATTTGATTTTTGATAAAACTTAGAATACTGACTATAATTCGGATGAAGTTGATCTACAAGAAGTGTATGGATTATGATGAAGGAAGATCAAATCAAACTTTCTTTATACAGATAAATTTATAGAATAATTATGTTAGAGACGATATTATGTGAAAGTTCAAGGGTGAAGAAGATGATTTATATTTTTGTTCTAAAACTTTATATATGCTAATTTTGAGAATAAAATTTTTTTTAAGGAGAGGAGAATGTAATACCCAACCTAGTCCCTTAGGCTTTTGGACCCATCTCGGACTTAAACGGCCCAAAGAACCACCGTGCCCCTTCTTTGCACGCAAAAAAGAGGGGAGTCCCAAATAGCTTAGTTATTGATAATAAATTTTATAAAAAAATTGGGGTAATATATGAGTCGGTATCATAACTCCTACATGTTAGTTACCATTTTTATGCTTATAATGGCTTCCATCGTATAGCTTAGTTATGCATAATATGATAGCTTTAGTTGATGCTATTGTCTGACTTTGATTACTTCTAAATTTTAAAAATAAAATAAAAAGATAAAAGAAATACAGTAGCTTATAAATTTTTTTAATTTCTTTTTCATTTTTGTATGTGCACGTGTATATACGAGAGATGGAGATGGGATCCGGTTAATGGGAGTTTCCTCCGAAAGGCAGCTTTAATCTCATGAAGGGAAAGATGTTGATCTCCATACTTAGAGATTTTAGCCGTGGTTGAAAAGAACAATGTTAATAGTTCCAACAAGTGACAAGTACCATGGAAAGGCTTCAAAGTGAATCCAAGATAGCTAGCCTTAATATTTTAATAAGAACATATCATTTCATCAAACGTGCCACTCAAATTTTCATCTAAAAAAAAATGCCTCTCAAAACAGTAACATCGCTCTCCAATCTAGGTGTTGTCCAATTTTAATCCCTTGGATTTGCATTAATAAAATTTGAAGTGTTTGTTTTGCCCTTTACGTCTGCCATGACGATGACGGCCGAGGAAAAGTCTAATCGATCTGAAAAAATGGGGACCTCTCCGTGTCTGTGTCCAGACCTCGTGGTAGTTCAAAATTCTTCAGGGGAGATGAACCGAGCCATTCCTAAAAGCAGATGGACCTTAGAAGACCATGCAAGCATGAACATGGCAATTTTAGAAATACTATAACTTGCACAATGATGCAATTTAAACGAGGCGCCGAGGACAGAATATTTAGAGAAATTATTGGAAGAAAAACATAGGATAAAAATACCCAACACAAAACCCCAAGTCATCCTCCAAGCTTTTCTTGCCTTCTCTCCAAAGGAGGAGGGACCTACCCCTTGCTTTCCTCTCGTGACGCTGACGGCCTCTATCTCCACTCTACAAGAAGGATCGCGATCGAGTGGGTAGCCCACTTTAATCTAATGAGCATATTTTAAATTATGAATAGGTTACTAGCTACCAAACACAATAGATTGTTTAAAAGTATTGAACTAAAAATTTTATAGAAATTGATAGCATTAACCTATTTATCTCATATTTTTTTAAGAGCCTATTCAAACCTAGTCCATATCTTAACTTTTGAGTTGCAGGATGATACTTGGTTGTTATTTTTAATAATATTATTTTTATTTTGAGTAGTAAAATATTTAATTCGAAAGCTCACGAGCCTACTCGAATATATATATATATATATATTTAATAATATTATTTTTATTTATAATATATATATATATTAATATAAATATTATTAGTAAAATAAGGTTCAAACTCGAGCACGAGTATAACTCGGTTTATATTTTAGTTGAGTCGAATCGATCTTGAGCTTTGCATATTTTTCATCGAACCGAATTTGAGCTTGGAATGTTAAGGCTCGATTGAATTCAAGTCGAATTTTGAGTTCGAGTATTTTGAATCGAGTTGAGCTCGAACTTCTAGTTACTCGATTTGATTCGACTCGATTGCACCCCTAGGCAGCATGCATGACAACATAATATGTAATATATAATTTCTCCTATTTTATACCTCCTTGCAAATGGTTCCATTGCTCTCTTTTTTTTTTATTATTATTATTCTCCAAAAAAATTTCTTAGTAGCTGTTCAACTCAATACTACCTAGCAGTTCTATATCTCAGAAGATGGTGAGAGTGGTGGCCATTTGCAGTTGTAACTCTGGTACTTCATTAAGACCAATTCAAAATAACCACCTTAAAAACTTCACACCCTCTGGAATTGGCTAACAAAAGCTCACCCATGGTTGCATGCTTGCATACATTAACATTTTATAACATGACAAATGAAGAGGAGAAAAAAACGGCATCACACTAATTACCAATGGTGGATTATCATAAGCGCCTTATGGATGGTACGAGATTGAGGTGGGCGATTCGAGACGATAGAGTTGGACTAGAGCAGCACGGACCAGTTGACTCAAGCCACGACCCAACCCGACCCGTCGCTTAGGCCTGTTGAGTTAAAGTTTGGACTGTGAATGCCAAAACCAGTTTTATATAATGTCTTTACACTAGTTCAATTGATAATTTGTAAATATTTATTTTTCCCAACATAAACATAACCTGTTACAAATCCAACCTCTATTTGCATTAACATTTCGGCAATGATCAATTTTGAGAGAATCTAAACCGACATAACACGATCTGAGACGAAAACAGAATTCAAAGTACCAGCTAATTGAGCAGTCCTCTCACTTTTAAGAATTGAGCACACGACACAATCGAAACAGTCAGTATGAATTAGGCTACAATCCTCCGTATATGACCAACCTGAATAAAGAGAATTAGTGCAAACAATGAAGAACATCAACAAAGAACCAAAGGACAACTAATTAACAACGAAGAACAAAACAAACAGGCATGTTAAACCATGATACAAGAAATAATAGCGAAGGTGAAGACATATTATTAGATGTGTTGGTAGAATTAACATTACCCTCTTTGTGTCTTTCATGCTAGCGATACTTTATGTTCATTATTTTTGAGTTCACCAGCTTTCCACCCTTGAGGTAAAACAGAGAAATCTAAGGAACAGTTCGATTCGATACAGGGTTTAAAGATTTAAGATAATGTCATAGCTTTTACTTAAGAGATGTGTAAAGTTGTATTTTAAAGTGATGTAGATATGTTACCAAAAAAAAAAAAAAAAAAAGTGATGTAGATAGAAGAAACGACCAGCAAAAATATTATATTTAGATGATGCCGATGATATCCATTTTTTCAAGAAATTACCGACATGCATATCTAATGCAGATTTTACTATCATATCATCATAAATAAATGAATGAAACCCGCCATGATTTATTATCTAAAAACCACAAGCAACTAATCGAGAATCCAAAATCAAGAATCAATTGCAAAAGATGAATATACTCCAAGACAATGATCACAAAAATCATGAACATTGAAGGGAATTATCCAAGTAAGGTACATAAGACCAACACTACCCGTTGAATGAGAAATAGAATAATTGTAACAACAACAACCTGAATTTATCATTGATTTAAAAAAGAGAAGACATAATACTTCTAGAGGTATGTTTGGTTCGAGAGAGTTGGAACTTTGGAGTGGGGAGTAAGAATGAGTAACTCTTATTTCTAGCAAATTTGGTTGGAGGGAGTTTTATTTTCATTTTGATTCTGACACAGAGTAGAAATATTTTTATCCTCTAAAATCCAATCCTTACTTTCTCTTAGGATTTAAATTTCATTCCGGCTCCAATGACAAATCTTACATATTGGGAGATATGACTATTCTGATTTTCATTTCAATTCATTCCGATTTCAATTGCGAACAAATCAAACACCCCTCATGATTTGGTGTTTGTCAAAAATTCATAGTCCAAAGCTTAAACATATTTGCTGCAAATCTATCGATATGCATATTTTATTTATCATCCATCACAAGTTACATCGCCTCTATGAGCTCGTTGCTGCTCTTCCCAACTTCCATACTCATGGTACCCGCAAAATTTGCCAAGTGCATCATACAGACTACTTGCACTCACCAAAGATAAATGGAAATTATCCATGATTTGATTTTCTTATCCCATTTCCAAACAGACTGACTTGAATCAAAGATGACTTTATTTTTCTATTTCTTCTTTTTTTTTTTTTTGCGTGTGTGTGTTTGTGTGTGAACAAAAGGACTACAATCTAACCAAACTTTATTGCAAAGGGTTTGCATATGTTTTAATGAGATATTCCAATTACCTACTCTTCTTTAATCATTATTCTACAGGAAAAAAACAAAAAATCATGTGAGCATCGGATTTTTTTATTATTGTGGTGAAATGAGAGACACGGCAAAATCTTATTCAGAGCTAAAAGAATATTCTGCTGACTCATATTCAACCATAGTTTAGAGTATTGAATCAAGTCCCATCTCACCCACCTATTCTTGCAAAGAAGTCAAGATGGCAAACATCGTATCTTTAAAAACAAAAAATGAATGATCATCTTTTGTAACATTGATCGCATCTTGCAGAGCTATTAAAGCATTCCAATTTTTTTTATTCATCTATTTGCATAAATCTCAAAATAATCGTTAAATGATTCAAGGATGGATTTGTGCGAAGAAAGATTAATCCTTCTTTGGATGCAACCCTTATCCTAAGTTGCATGAGGGACAAGAAATACTCCATATACACGCAGAAGTCCAATGCTAGCAAACCCCTCCACCTGCACTGCCCTGTTTATGCTTCTTTTGCCTCTCTAGTCATTGATCAGTCCCTGCTTGAAAGGTAACAGACAACCATCGGCTTAAAGGACTGCAGGGGCCACCACCTTTGTTTTGTGCCCGTTTGTCTGGAGAAAATTGCAACAATCTCCTGCTCCAAATAAAGTTTGCCCAGTTCCAAGGTCATTGTCATCAAAATATATATTTTTTAAATAATTAATTTTTTTCAAACATCACGTCCACACAAACTTAAGATCGAAAAAATGAATGCCCTAAATACTACTCAGCCAGAGATTTTCAAACCTCGAAATGGAGGCAGAAGGCAAAGAATTAAGAATTTAACCGGGAGGAGGATTTGAACAGTATCCACTGGTGCTTTAAGATTTGCACTATGGAAGCACCTGTTGTGATCGCCGACGATCGACTAGTCGGCGGCAAGCGACGATGAAGGGGCTGATGGTGAGCAACCGGGGCAATGCTCCAAAAATTTCATAGAAGAATTTTAACCAGAAAAATGGGTGGAGGGTGCTCCTCGGACACTTGGTGTGGGTTTCACCGGAGCGGTCGCCGGTAGAGGTTGAGAAGCTACAGCAATGATTTTCGAAGGTGGCGAGACTCCCAGAGGAGGCTGTCCGGACGAAGGAGGAGAGCTGGAGGACCTGCGCGATGGTGGCGAAAACCCTCAACGACTGGAGGATGGCGGTGGAGGCGGTGGAGCCGGATTTCAAGCTCCATACGGGGTTGAAGGGGGAGGTCCGAGTGTTCGGCATGGAGCGGGGCCACATGTTGGTCCGCTTCTCTGACCTCAATGAAAGGGACAGCATGCTTGGCCGGCCAAGCACTGGCGGTGGAAGCCTGACGCCCATGCTTTTACCTAGGGAAAGGAGCGATCTGCTCCACCCTAGTTTGGGTGCGATTGCCACACCTTTCGGTGGAACTCTGGGAGAGGAGGTGATCTGGTGTGTCGTTTTTCTCGCTGACAAGTTCGTGACAATGGATGCATGCATGATAGAGCTTAGACGAATTGGGTTTACGCAAGGGTGAGTGCGGGTGGACCTCTCTCGGCCTCTACGATCGGGAGTCCTCATCAACAGGCCTGATGCCCCAGGGTAGTAGTGCTTTGTTTGGGAGAATGTCGACGGAGTCTGTCTCTGGTGTAGCTATTTCCACCCCATGAAGGCGTGCCCGATGGATGCTGGTGTGGGGCAACACTTATGGCTGGAGGATGTCACCCCAATGGAGGAAGGGGAGGAAGGCCCCGGATGGGGCCATGGCTTGTTGCTATTCGACAGAGGGTGCCTGGGCTGGAGGCAGGGGCTGAACTAGGGAGAAGGGGGGTTGTTCCCAATCGAGCCCCTAACTCGGCTCCTAAACCGAGCCATTCCGACAAAGAGCCTAGCCAGGCCGCCTCCGGAGAGGATGAATGAATGAAGCCCTCCCAAATTGTGCGATGGAGATCTCCCCTTGAAGTGACGACGAGATCGGAGACAAAGAGCGTGGAGATCCGTGCAGCCGAGCCAGCCAATAGATTTGGCTTGCTCGCGCCTGACCGGGTCGGGGGCATGGACAGCCCTTTCATGGGCATGGTGGATTAGACGGGGCTGTCGGGCTCGCGAGCTACAGTGGGTGGGTCGGGCACGGGATCTCACAAGCGCACGCGGCCTAGTGACCCTAACGGAGGCCATGCACTGTAGAAGATCGAGGAAAAAACACCCATGGAGGCCAAGAAAGGCCCGATCCTGCCCAATAAGTCCAAGGGCAAGGCCCTAGCCAGTCGGACTGATCTGATTGACCTTTCTACCATCCAGGGATGCGACGGAGTTTTTCTCTTCTCGATTGGGAACCCAGGGGAAAGGGACTCAACCATGGTCCAGGCTGAGGATCCATTGACCGACCACGACGTCCAAAGGGTGAAATCCCCAAGTAGGGGGAGACACTCAGCACTGTAGAAGGATTCAGAGCATGGGGGACCCATGGTGGTAGGCTCGGACCTGGATCATGAGGGGGTAGTAGACATTTTGAAAAGGGCTATCCAGGAGATGGAGGGGACACTGGAGGCTGTGGACTCGATGGACATAGGGGCGGATGTTACCTTGATGGAGGGTGGCTCGGATGGAAGCCAACTCCACCACTAGCCAGCTCGATGAAGATTCTGATTTGGAATACCCAGGGGCGGGGAAGCCTTCCTTTCACACGACGTTCAGAAGGATCATCTAGCAGCATCATCTGGATATCTATATCCTACTTGAGATTCGACTTTCTGGAATGAGTCTTGCCTGAGTGAGGTGTCGGATCCCGCATGCGTAGAGTTCCTACGTGGTGGAGTCCAAGAGTCTCTCTAGGGGGATCATGGTTCTCTGGCATCGTGGCTCGATCAGAATGGATGCATTCCATAGATGTGAGCAGCAGGTTGGTTTGGTCATCTCCAAGCAAATTGGTGGCCCTTGGCTCCTCTCCGACGTTTATGCAAGCACTGAGTACCGGGAGCGAAGGATGCTCTGGTTTGAGATCTCTAGGTTGCTTGTGCAGGGACTTCCATCTCTCGTTGTGGGAGATTTCAACTGTGTTGTTAGACCACATGAGAAGATGGGAGGTAGGTAGTTTGTTGACAGCATAGACTCCAGAGAGTTCAGAAACTTCATTAGTGCTTCGGGCCTTATTGACCTTAGTTATGCTGGGACTAGGTTCACTTGGTGCAACAACCATCTCAGAGCGGCTAGGGTTTGGGAGAGGATTGATAGGGCGATGGCTTCTGCCACTTGGCTCCAGTATTTTTCTGGTTACCATGTGCAGCACCTCCCTATGATTGCCTCGGACCATTACCCATTGTTGATTTTGACTGATGGCTTCTGCTCTCTCAGGGGCCCCTTCAGATTTGAGAAGCTCTGGATCTTCTACCCGAGAGATTAGGACTTGATTAGGGGTGTGTGGCGGATGCTGATTCGGGGTGGTGCGAGATATCGGATGACCAAAAGATTGAAGTTGGCGTGGTGCAGGCTCACCAGGTGGAGTCGTCTAGAGGTAGGTGATATATCCAGAAGGATCGAGGAGGTGGAGATGGACATCTCAAAGTTGTAGTTGAGAGAGGATCAGGTAGGGGGTCTCCAGAAGCATGACCTGAGCTTGCTCCGACACAGACTGGCTACCCACCACTCCTTTTTGAGGCAGCAGGAGATGTTGTGGAGGCAGAGGTTTAGGATTCGGTGGATCAAAAAAGAGGATTGGAATACTAGATTTTTTTCATCAATCGACGATGATATGGAGGATGGCTAATCGCATCAAACAGCTGAGGGAAGAGGATGGTAGCATGGTGGAGAAGGGAGAGGAGATCAGGCAGCGGATCTTTCAGTTCTTTAGCTCTCATTGGACTGCTACCCTTGGTGGTGGTGATCCCCCTCCAGAGTCACAGTCGTTAGAGCAGATCTCTTACTAGGAGAATGAGATCTTGACTTGTCCGGTATCTACTGAGGAGGTGCGGGGGGCTCTCTGGTCTCTTGGACAAGATAAAGCCTTAGGACATGATGGTTTTCCACCTTTCTTCTTTAGGTAGTATTGGCCCATCATTGGAGGGGAGGTTATCGAGGCAGTGCAGGCAGTGTTTGTTTCCAGAGGCATCCTAGAGGACTGGAAGAAGATGTTGATTACTCTCATTTGGAAGAGATCTAATGCGTCTACTCCGAGTGACTTCAGGCCTATCAGCTTATGCACAACACTCTACAAGATGTGTGCAATGATCCTGATCGGGCGTCTGAAGTCGGTGATCCCTTGTCTGATCAATCCGATGCAGGGTGCTTTTGTTGGAGGGTGCTGCATCACCGATAACGTCTTGCTTGCTTAGAAGTTCATGCATGACTTACAACGTGCTTCCACTCGGAGTAGCTTCATGGCAATCAAGTTGGATATAAAGTGTGCCTATGATCAGATGAGATGGTTGTTTCTACGCTGGACACTCTTCGACCTCGACTTCTATGATAGATAGATCTCTAAGATTATGGACTATGTAGAGAATCCGAGCTTCGCCATCTTGATCAATGGTGCTCCAATGGATTACTTCCAGTCGACTGGCAACCTTCGCTAAGGGTGCCTCCTCTCTTCGTACTTGTTTATTTTATGTGTTGATTCCCTCTCTCGCTCGCTTCGAGGAACGGTTCAAAGGGCTGAGCTTGAGCCCTACTAGCCCATCCCAGGAGGCTGCTATTATCACACCTTCTCTTTGCAGATGACTGCCTGCTCATTGGTCAGGCCTTGCCTCATAATGCAAGATACCTTGCGACCATTATGGAAACCTATTGCAGGGCATCTGGACAACTTGTGAACCTCCAAAAGTCATCCATCATCTTCAGTTCGATAGAACTCATCCTCGGGTGAAGCAGGCAATCCAGGGGCGATTAGAGATCCCAAAATAGGTGGGGCCTCTCATTTACTTGGGGGTTTCCATCATGGAGTGGAGACTCAGGAGGGCCAAGTGCAGGCCTTTAGAGCAGAGGATCCGAGAGCGTCTCAATGGCTAGCAGGCCAATACCCTTTCTATGATGGGGAGGACTATCCTGGTTAAATCAATGCTGAGCTCTATCCCAATCTATCTCTTGGTGAACACTATGGTTCAATGCTCTACTCTCAGAAGTTTAGATCAGTTATTCCAAAACTTCATGTGGGGTTGGCATCAGGGAGGCAGGGGTGTCCATCTACTATCTTGGGATGTGGTGTGCCAACCAGTGCATGATAGAGGGCTCGAATCCAATCCTTTTTTGTCAGGAGGGAGGCTATGCTCTCTAGGCATACAGCCAGATTTCTTACGCAGTTTGAGTGTTTGTGGAGCCGTGTGATGAGGGCCTCGTACGGTGACCGGAGCCAGGAGCCCCACACTCTTCAGAGTCAGCATAGTTGTTCCTTCATTTAGAGGAAGATTTGTGCCCATGCCCTTGTAGTTACGGCTCATGTCAGATGGTTGATTGGTGATGGTGCCTCGATCGACGTCAGCTAGGAGATTTGAATATCCAGTCTATCGATCTCTCATTGGCCAACCTTTGTTAGCTCTGAGGTGGATAACCAGCTGCGAGTTTGTGACTTGATTGACGAGGAGGGCAGGTGCTGGAAGAGGCAGTTGGTCACCCGTCTCTTTGGGGAGCAACTCGTTAAGAGGATTCTCACCATCCCAATTCCTGTCTATCGGAGTCATGATATGAGGGTGTGGGGGCAGTCGTGCCAACCTATAGTATCGACTAGCGACCTTGTTGACATGTACAGACCCAGGTTTCAAGGAGGATCGATGCGGCATGGATTTGGAGGATTCGGGCCCACCCTAGGGTCAGACTTTCTCTCTGAAATGTTGCATGAGATAGGCTTTCAATGCGTACTCTTCTCAGAAAAAGAGGGATGGATATCTCATCCGACTATCTCATTTATGGCTTGGAGGAGAATTCCACAGAGCATGCCCTCCGTTGTCCTAGAGCTGACTTGATCTGGAGGATGGCATGTCATCGATCATGGGGTGCGAGTACTAGCCCTAGGCTCCAATTCTTTCTAGAGGCTATTCATCGGAGTGCTGATGAGAGACCATCTGAAGCTTATTGGATAGTCTACATTACCTACCAAATCTGGCTATCCAGGAACAATCTTATCTTAGATGCCCAGGTTATGCCAGCCAGGCGCGTTATGGAGAGAGTGAGCTGCTTAGCTTCGGAGTATAGCCATTTCGATTCTGCAGATCCGACCTTAGACTTGAGTCCCTAGGGTTCCTTGGCTGCACCTATTGCATTGTGGAGAATCTTGCTCATTTCTTGGGAACCCCCATCCTCTGGATTTGTTAAGGTTAACTTTGATGGCAACGTCGGGAATGATAGAGGTGGTTCGGGCTTTGTCATTCGGGATCCGGACTCGAGATTGCTGGCTGTAGGAGGCTCTCCTTTTTTGAGGCATCCGTGTCGGGTGCGGAATTTCGTGCGGCTTGGGCTGGTATCATATGTGTGATCCGGGAGTTGCGAGCATGGAGGATCATCATTGAGGAAGATTCTCTAATGGTGATCATGCTGGATCTAGGAGGGGACCACGTATTGCGACATCCATCCTCTCTTAGGTGACATCTAGAGGGCCATTAGTGGGTGCACTACAGTGTCTTGTCAGCATGTATTTCGGAAGATCAATAGCACCGCGGACTGGATAGCCTTCTTTATTGTTGAGCATACCGGGGATTGGAGTTGGCGTTCAGATGACGACTACTTTTAGACTCTGAGGAATATTTTCCTTTCTAATTTTTTGGGCTGCTTTTGGATCAGACTAGTCTGACCGCCCATTTATACCAAAAAAAAGTTACTGCTCAGCCATCAATGCTATGAAACCAGCTTGACCAGTTAAAAAGACTGCTATCCGGGAGCAAGAGGTTGGCAAAATCTAATTTAAAAAAAAATTAATAAATTTATGAAATATTTAAAAAAATTCAGATAATCATATGTAAGAAAAATGACAAAGCTAAATATATATATATAATTAAAATATGCATATATTTATCTGTCTAAGATAAGTATTTTGGATAAAAAAAATAACAAACAATGGCTAGAAGAAACCACTGCTAGCAATCATATATGATATTATTCGAAACGTGTAAAGATTTTTAAATTGATCATTAAATATAGAATCTGCGTACAACCCAGGAACAAATAAATAGTTCTAGAATAATTGATTCCTGGAGTATGGTTTAGAGAATCCTTAGCCAAATAATTTGAGATTCATAATTTACAAAATATTGTCACCAGCCTTTGTGCAAGATGAATTAATTGCACATGAATTATATTTGGGCAAATGTCTGATGTGTTATTCATTTCACTAATTATGAGACATTATCTGCTGCAAACTTTAATCCAATATAGCGCATCAAACTTAGCCTCTCCCTTATCATGCAATAATCTAGTCTCATGATCTAAAATTCTGTAGCCAAACGAGCAGATCGAATAATTAAAAATAATTTGTCGGGTTTAATTTTTAATTCGACTAATAACATTATCTCTATCTTGAAGTTGGCCGTATATCAAACAGACAACCGCTTGTGAATTTTTTTATTTGAGCATGGTTACCCACGGTCAATGTGGTTCAGCTTTTGGTGGGTGGAAGAGGACCAGACACCAAGCCCCGTGACTCCATCTGGAAGGAAGCACGAGCCATTGGGGTTCCCGTGAGGCCTTGACTGGCATTTGGAGGGTGGGCCCCGGGCATCCGTTCCGCATTCTGTATCACGGTTGTATCCTTCGCTCGAAGGAAGTTCAACTTTCCTTCGCGCACATCCACTGTTGGATCACCATCCGCACAGCTCGCAAAGCGCTCTGAAGACGTGCTTGTTCATCTGCTGCACAGTTCTCAAAGCGAGCAGTGAGTGATCCAACGGTGGATTCGCGCGAAGGATACATCTGCGTTCCCAGTATTCTATACGGCCACCCCGAACGATATCACTGGGACCCAGTAATATGTGCTTTAGTGGGTGGGCGACCGGTCCTCCGACCTCTTTGTAGCCTCTGTGGACGTAACGTTCTGAGCGGTGATGGCTTGGCGGCTAACGAACAAAACTTGTTTGCTTTCTCTGAAAGCAAATATGAATGGATGTTTTATGATTTTTTTTTTTTTTTTTTTGAATTTTAGGGATGTATAGTGAGTTATTATTATTATTATTATTATTATTATTATTATTATTATTATTATTATTATTATTATTATTATTTTATTTATTTCTTATTTTTTAAAAAGAATTTTATTTGCTATTCAATATATATATATATATAATATTTTTTTAAAAAAATTATAATTATATACTAAATTTTAAAGAATTCACACATTTGTTGCTCAATATAATAACTAACTATTTTTGTGTAGTAAGACAATTGATGAATAGATAATAGATGATATGCATAAGTAATGAATAATTTTTATTATGAGTGGTATCATGCCATGTGGTTACGGTTCTCATGCTGTAAGGAATTAGTAGATAGATGCAACTCAAAATTGTTGATGACAATTATTAAGCACTGGTTAAATTATGATATGCCCTATTATTTCTAGACCAGCATAGGAAATAGATTGCATTTACTAAAGGTTGTATCGGAGAAATTATGGCCAATGAATAAAATATAAAATTTGTGAATGTGATGTAATAGTCCAAGATGTGCATTCGTTGGTTTATCAAGAACTAAATTAGAAAAATAATTTGGTCAACATAAAATTAACAATAATTCTAGTTTATTTCAATAATTCAGGACATTGTCACCTATGATCTTCTCTGAACTCATGAGTGTTTTTTTTTTTGTTTTGTCATGCCAAAGATATGATAGAAAGGGATAACTACATAATTAGGAGTGATGAAGAATAATATTTACATGTTTCCATTAGTTAGATCATCAAAAATGATTTGAGAATCATGTAGCCAACATAAAATAAAAAATAATTCCATCTTTTTCAAGCAATTTAGAAAGAATATTGTAACTATAATATTTTGCTAGCTTAGATTATGAAGTGTTTTCTTTTGTTATACTCGATATAGCATAAAAAGACAAAAGTAAATTATATTACCAAGAATGAAGAAGCACAACATCTTTTTAAACATAAAACATAATATCACTAATATTTTATGCAACATATGATTCATATTTTTTTGGTAATCTTTGCTTTTTTTTTTCACAAAATATTTTAATATTGTGCATTTCTTTTCAATTATGAAGTTTTTATTGTTAATCATGACCATCAATTGCTTATGCACTCACAACATTTAATCAATTTTAATATAGCAGGCAATGACTCCGATAAATTCACCAGTCACTTTCTAGAGAGCTAAGTCAAGATTGAAAAAGATTGGTAGCGTCCATTAATAACAACCTAGCTATCTAAGTAAAAGACATTGATAAAAAATATTTAATGAACTGCATATCATTAGCTCGAAAGCATGCTATCTCAAGCAAATACCCAAACAAGTATTAATAATGTATTAGATGGACATATCTTTCATCTCAAAACAATAATGAAGTACTTAGTTCTCGCAAAAAAGAAAAGCAAAGATAAAAAAGCAATCATACCATTGCTATAACATAAACTATTTTGAACCATACTCCATTATCTTCAATCATCTACGACCAAATGTTGCCATATATAACATGTTCCTTCTTAGGATGTTTTACACATCTGTTCATCATAATAATTATAAGTACTTAGTTCTATCAGAAGAATAAGAAAAGAAAAGTTGGATAAATTGTTTTATTCTTATTTGATAATTCATGCTTTTTTTACATGCATTACACCTATCTAGTATAAAAATCAACAATATCCCATTATTGTATACTATGCTTTTATATTCGTTGTACCTAATATTTTTCACAAATTAATTACATGAAATAGTTGTACCCACTTAAGGGACAAATGGATAGATTTGTCCTGGGATCAAAGAAAAAAAATAAAAAAGAGTTGCTCTGTGCAATGGGGTGGTTTTTGTTTTCATTGGACCGGGAATGATATAGATTTGGAAGGGAGAAACTACTCATGTTAGCCGTCCATGAAGTTTCCCGTTTATATTCTTCTCAATTTGCAGCCATCCTCGGAAGCCGCTGGTAGACCGCTTCAACCGCACCGTTTCTCGGCCAACCCTCCCCGTCTCTCGCCCAGAAAAGGTGCTCTCTCTCTCTCTAACCGAGAAAAATTCTCAGCTAAGAGAAGGCGAAAGAAAAGAAAAGGAGATCTTCCCGCAGATCTCCGCTCCTAGGGTTAGGGTTACTCCTTTTCTGCCTCGCTGGTCTCTTTCTGTCCCTTTTTTTTTTTTTTTGTTTCGATTTTTTGCGTTCATAGAGGTCACAGAGAGGGCTGAGGGATGTGGGATTTGTGTTGTTGTTCTCTCTTGGGGCTTTCAGATGCTTAGCTGAGGAGGCGGAGTCGGAGACGGCGGCGGCGGAGGAGGAGGAGAAGAAGAGATTGGAGGAGGCCGCGGGGGAGAAGGAGATCTGGGGAGGAGATGAGCGCGTCGAGGTTCATAAAGTGCGTCACCGTGGGGGACGGTGCTGTCGGCAAGACTTGCATGCTTATATCCTACACCAGCAACACCTTCCCGACGGTGAGAACCTGGAAATCCCCCTGAATTTTCGGCTCCGTCGGTGGTTTCTTGATGTTAGGGTTTCCTGGGGGGAATGCAAGGTTTCGGTGTTGTTCTCGTGTTTTTTTGTTTGTTTATGGGAATGTAGATTCAAAAACATGTTCTTCTGGTTCTTTAATTGTTTCTTGGTGGAATTGATCATCTGGATAATTTGCTTATAGAATATCTGCTGGCACTATCTTCCTCAAATTTAGAAATTACCGATCAGGATAGGTTGTTAGTATACTGGATCTTGCATTTCCTTGAGATCAGGTTCGGTAGACCTTCATGGTAATTTGCTTTTGGAATTATCTTTAGGTGAAAGAATCTCATTATGTCTAACTTTTCCCCTAAAATGGCAAGAATTTTTTTTTTAGAAAAAGGAAAATTGACCATTCATATCAAGGTAATTGGAGGTTAATAGATTTTTTGTTGTTGTACTGAAGTTTGCGGAGTATTTGCTTTTTGAGACAGCTTTCTCTGTATTTCTCATTCAGAACAACGCATGTTTCAACCATATATTGTGATATGTAATTTGCTGGAAAGAAGTGCGGCATTGCCATTTTCTTCATTGTAATTACCATGCATTTAGTTGAGCATTATGTTGTTGGAGTTTCAAAACGATATGTGCATCAGACTCCTTTACACAATAAGTTGATAACCTTTTTTTTTTTTTTTTTTTTTTTTTTTTTTGTAAAAGAAATTTCGGGAAGAAGACATATTTAAGGCGACTTTTCCTCTATGAAATTCTTATCATTTTTGATATGTTCTCAGAGAAGAATTTTTAATCCAAGGCAATCTTTACGTTGTAACATTCTTATTTATTACCTAATTTTAGGGAATCATGATTTTGTCCGATGCTGTCTTGTATAAAATTCTTAGCATTACTTTGTGTTAAATGATGGGCAGGATTATGTTCCAACAGTTTTCGACAATTTCAGTGCAAATGTCGTGGTTGATGGTAGCACTGTTAACCTAGGTTTGTGGGATACTGCAGGTAACTTTTGCACTTTGTTGTGGTACTTTCTTGCTCTCCTCTCTTCAGTTGTTTTTCTTCTCTCTCAATGTTTGCTGCATTGTCCTTTCCTTTAAAGTTCTGAATTGTTGGTTCCAGTCTTATAGCACTCTTTATTCGAACAGGCCAGGAGGACTACAATAGATTAAGACCTCTGAGCTATCGTGGGGCTGATGTTTTTTTGCTTGCATTCTCTCTCATCAGTAAGGCCAGCTATGAAAATGTTGCCAAGAAGGCAAGAATTGGTCATTTCTTCTTTTACATATTTGTTTTGTATTTTTCTTCTCTTCTGGAAGTAGCATAATTTACTGATTCTACACTTTTCTATGTCTGGGTTTTTTCTCTTCTTCAGTGGATTCCTGAATTGAGGCACTATGCACCTGGTGTGCCTATAATTCTTGTTGGAACAAAGCTTGGTAATTATTTTACACTATTTCTACTTTATCTTGTTGCATCTCGTGTTTATATTTTGCATCTGTGTGTTCTGGTTGATTGGAGAACATATCTTCAGTCTCCCATTTTTCTGCATAGTGGATGTTTGTGAAGTCTTGTGCTGTGTCATTCTAATTTTATCAAGTATTTGGTGGAATTATTTTGTAGTTTGTGATCACAAAAGCATATTTTATTATATATTTGTAGGTTTTTTGTAGTTCACGTTAAAGTAGATCAGTTATATTTGTCGAGGTTTTAGTTTGATTTTTTATGCCTCATTTCTTGATTGGTGCATGACAATTTTTCGGTAGCCAAACAATGCCAGGAAAGCCATAGAGCTTTCATGGTTGAAAGATGCCTCAAATGTGTAGCAGTCCTAAAAAACTGTGGTTGCATGAAGAAATGTTGGAGCCAAGGGATAGGTGCTGCCCTTCTTTCTACAAAGGAGGGCAAGGTACAGCTACATTTTGCTATTGAACTAGCAAGTTATCATGCTCTGCAATGATTGTTCAATCTCAATGTGGGATGGCGGGTCAAAGTAGGATATATGCAGGTTAACTAAGCGTACATCTTTGCATTTGAAATAAGTAAAACTGTATGCTCAACTACTAAAGGATTTAAGTGTCACTGCCATGTGTTGTGCCAGGAAGTGGCCAACATCCATGTTGGAAAAAAAGAATTTAATATCCTTTTTAATTAGAAATCAAATAAAAGTACATTATAGGTGCTTTCTTGATCCAATGTTTGGTGCTAGCACTGATCTGACATGGACATCAGTGTCTGGTGCTTAAACTCATGCCACATCTTTTTGTAACTAGCAAGAGTGAAGTTTTTGTATTTAGGTGGATATTTTTATTTTTGCATCATTTTGCTATGATTTTACTTCTTGATCTGGTGGATTTTGAATCATGGTTCTTCCTATGTATGTGTTTCCGGTCGGAGCTATAGCTAATGTAGTTGTCACATAAGTACCTTTTTTCATCAATGATACAATTACTATTCTGTTTGGCTTATTAAGTTATTCCCAGTCTTTAATGGATTTAACCTGTTTGTAGAGCTGAATATGGATTGCTAGATTGACAAGGCATTTAGTTAACATCAGGTGATTAAGTTATTCTACTTGCTAGTTGATCATATCATCCGGTATTTCTGTATTCCCTACATTGGTCAACTTTGGAAATGGTATTTGGATAGGGGGTTGCTTATCAGTGGCAGGATGGTTTGTTTTGCTAGTAGTTACCTTGAACCATGTCACAGGTTTTGTTAATCATTTAGAGATGTTCATAGCAAGTCTTTTTCCTTATTATTGTTATTGGATGAAATGAATGAGTTAGAGAGAAATTTCTCCATTATAGTTGAGATAGGTGGACAAACAGAGACATAACAAGAGGTCATATATCTAGTTAAAAGTTTCTAATTTTACATTATATGAAAAGTGTGCATAAGTAGGATTACAGGAGAATCGAAACTGCTGAGGTTAAAAGGTGATTATTGAAAGATGTAGTTTACAAAATAAACCTCGTGTTATGCTGCACTTGAAGGATAAGACCATGGAGAACTACTTTCTGATAAAATGTTTATCCACATTAGTTGCTAACTCGTTATAGATGACTCCTAGAACTAGAAAGAAGATCCATTACTAAAGCAAGTACTGATATTCTCCTTAGTCCTCTGAATGACTTTTGTCATTGTAGACAACTTCCTATAAGGAAGAATGTCAATCCATCTGTACATTCAGTTGCTTTCAATTGCGAGAATTAGAAGCATATTGTGCACATGCAAAGTGAATTTATCTACTTGGTTGCTAATTTCTTTTCATGGTTTCTGAGATGATTTGCATTGTTTATAAGGCATTTTTTTTTACTACTAAAACAACAAGAAACCCATGCTTTTATGTACTTCATTGCACTCAGAGATTGTGTCTCCTGATTTAAAAAGTTCTGGCAAATTGTCAAGATTTCAACTTTGCTCAATTTAGGAATCTATTAGAAGGTAGAGAGCTTATATGTTAGGGCCTGTTTTCACTATAATCTATATGAGCGTGTAGCATCCTGGAGATATTAATCTGATTTCTGAGCATTCCCCACCTCAAAAGAAGGAGAGAAATGAAAACGATTGAAATCAACAGAGTTCCTTAGGCATTATATGACTTATGCTTATGGAAAATCATCTAAGTTTGTTTGAATTAAAAAAACAGTGCCAGCTTTAAATGTATAAATGCACAGAGTCTATGATACATGCTGTGGGATTCAGATTGCTTTTTGTTTATTTGAGCTTGCTTGCAGACCATATATGATATTGAAATCTGAACTTCAAGTGCAAGCTCATTAAAATTATCACGTTTTTGGGTTTCTCCTTCCTTCTAGTTGTCGAATTTAGATGTAATGAGACATATTAACAACTCTATAGAAGGTGATTCCTCAAATGTTAACCAGAAATTGTTATGTAATATTTCTGATGAGATTACATGTTTGACCCTCCTATACTGCCCTGGCTCATCTTGCATTCAGACTGTTTCAGGATCTCCACAGGTTAGAAGGCACTAGCTTAAGCATTACTAGTACCATTTGTATATGTTCGTTACTCATGAATCATCTTTTTTTTCTGCCTTGTATTGCTCGCATTTCACCTGAGATTTATTTTGCTTCATGTAGAATATTTAAACATTATTATTCCTTTTATTACACTTGAATAGAAAATATTTAGATTGGTTTTGCACAGGTTTGTGCTGGATAAATAATTGTCAGTAACAGTGTTATGTTGGTAAAACTTATTGGAAATCCTCAATGAATTTTAAGAGTGTTGTTTCTGTTTCTGCCTATTCAGAACTTCAGCAGTGATGATTGAATGTTTTAGACATGTAGCTGTGCTCCAATCCCCAAATAAATCCAGCACAAAGGGATTAGTATTTCTTTTATTTATGTCGGTGAAATCTATTGGAAATACTGGAGCATTTCAGTCTCTGCCTGTTCAGAACTTGTAGCATGATGATTTTGATGTGTTGCAATGGTCCAATTTCCAATTAAATGCAGTTGAATGTCTAAAATTTCTTTTATTTGTGCTAGATAGCTCAAGACAATCAATTTATGTGCTTACAAGAGTACAATAAGTTTTGACTTTAAGCTTGGCATCAGTTGTCATCTTTGTTCAGGTGGATGTAATATGTTGGATTTTATAGTCTTTTCTTGCCATGCCTGACATTCTCCACAAATTATTGGAGTTTCAAACGCTTATGCATGAAATCCCAAAATAAAACTTCAAAGAATCCATTAGGTCCTTGTGTATATTATGAAACAGTACATTTGATTGCCATTTAAATGCTATAATCTTGTGAGCTTTTGCTTGGATTATTTTTATTTGGTGTGGGGGGAATGATATGTAAAATTAGGTTTTATTTACAGATATCATGTTTCAGATATCTTCTCATTACTAAGCTGTTGGCCCAATATTGTCCGTGTCTTGGTCTATCTTTTCAACCTTAGGTACTACCTCGTAAAAGGAACATAAATTGGCGATCATTTCAATGTTGATGTATTAGGTAATACGTCAAACAAGTCCCTGTCTATCACGTGTTTCTAAAATCAGTTTATTCACTAATTTGCTTCTGACTCATTTTTTTTACGAGTCGATTGGTGGCATTTTGAATACAAATAATGACGAGAAACCAAATAGCTATTTTAAGCTAGTAGTGGTAAGTACAGACTTAATCTCTTAGAGGCCTCAACACCCATATGCTGTTATGCTGCAGCAACAACCAACTTCATCTTGCATATGTGACCATTATAGCAAATCACCATTAGGCCAGTTACGCTCAACTTTACACAATCTCCACTTCCCATTTATTTGTATCAAATACCTCTTTTTCAACAGTCCTTTCACATTCTTCCTATCATTTCTGTTTACACTTTTTTTCTGGATTTTGGTAATTTGGTTCCCTCCTAACCCCTTGAGACAAAATTAAATCCTTAGAAAAATAGTGTTGTTGTCTGCAGGTGCATTTATCAATGAACTGGTGACTTCCATGGTAATATGTGCATGATATTATAACTGAAGTTTTTTGCAAATTGGCATGAGAATACTATTATGTTATGACAATGTAATTTAATATTGTAAATTATAATTTCTACCCTTTTTTACTTTGTCATCCCATGCCTGAAGTTAGTTTGATCGAATTGATGATCTGGATCAGATCCTGTTAATTCCTCACTGTTTGGTTGTTCATATCTCTGGTTGTTTGGGATGCTCAAGGTCTCGTCTGGACTGTGCCATTCAAAAAATTTTATTGTCCATGCAGTGCATGTAAATTACTGATATAATTCATTTAGATTATCACTTAATTCTTTGAAGTTGGGATCTCTTATTTGGACTGATTTGTGGATAACTGCATTTCTGTGTTTTCAATTTTTTGTTTCTTAACTATCAGGGTACTATCTAATGGGTCTACTGTTATGGTTACTAATCAATCTCTTTTTTTTTTCTCTTTTCCTTTTTCCCCCCTTTTTAACATCTTGTTATAGGTACATAGTTTATGTGCTCTTTTGAGTTGGATTTTCTTAATTTCCCTAGAGAGTGCATCATTTGCTAAGAGCGTATGGCAGAGATCTTTTAACTATTGTGCAATCTCATTTCCTGTTATATCATGTGCATATGTATGCTTGCTGCCTTACTAAAAGCTGTAGTTCTTGTATGCTAATTAACCAATCTGGGTTTGCTTACAGATCTTCGGGATGATAAGCAGTTCTTTATAGATCACCCAGGTGCTGTCCCCATTACTACTGCTCAGGTAATGGTGGTTTTGTAAAAATATGGAGCTACATCCTTTTCCTTACCCTGACCTACCAGCATTTTATTCGAAATCATCTCAATTTGTCTATGGTAGTCGTTTTCATGACTTCATTGATATTGAAGGGAGAAGAGCTGAGGAAGGCAATTGGAGCTCCTGCCTACATCGAGTGCAGTTCAAAGACCCAACAAGTATGTTGTTTCCTCTCGGCTCATCTGTTTCCGTGTGGTGCCCGCTTTATTCATGGAGATCTACTTTGCTGTGAAATATGGTGATGTGCAGAACGTCAAGGCGGTTTTTGATGCAGCCATTAAGGTAGTACTTCAGCCTCCCAAGCAAAAGAAGAAGAAGAGGAAGGGACAGAAGGGCTGCTCCATTTTGTGATCGTCAAACAGAAGAAGAAAGAATGATGACACACCAGCCATCCTTTATTGTAGCTTCTGGCTCCATCGAAGGATCTTGGTCGGTGCATAATCAACTGACGGCAGTAGCAAGCAATGAAAGGCATCAGGTGATCTGTTTCATTTTGTGTCTCGTGGTGGTCTGTTACCGACTTGTCGTAATGTGCACCTTCAGATGATGACTTATTTACGTTGATTCGAGGCTTAAAGATATTTTCCTTGCGAGGACATGGTATATTAGTACTTTGTACCTTATTCAAATTGCTCAAAAGGCTTGGCTAGATTTGCACCTCTCACCTGATTGTATGTTTCACAAACTCCGATCACCTATTTTCATGCAAATCATTGTTGGGATGGGATGGGCAAGCATAGCATTCTTCTCTACAATCTCACAGTCCTTCATATTCTTCAGACCCATTCCTTGCAATTAAAATTGTTTATTATTATTTTATTTAAAAGTTTGTGATATGCATCATCTTGCTCCGATGTTTTTCCCGTCGTTGAGATGGGTTATATTCACAGGTATGAGGAAAATTTGTGCCATTTGTATCTTCTAAAGTTGCTATATAAAATACCAGTCCTTGGAGTACCAAAATGTGTCGAGGGCGTTTGGTCACGCCTCACGGTTTCTGTGGGACCAAAGGTTGTATTAGCGTAGGCTGAAAATAATTTTAACAGTAACGAAAGAAGGCATGTCTTGGTGCGCCATTATTAATGGATTCGAAACGTGGGGATTGTCTGTTTGCACGAGTACTGTTTTGTATTGTCCGTGTCAACTTCAGTTTGGTGGGTCAAGAAAATAAATCTGGCTTGTTATCGATGGTTACAACATCCAAAAGTTCATGCCCCGATGAAGAAATAAGTTGTTACCGAGCACCTTTACATCTTTTCTTCGTGTTTACGCCCAGGTCGGAACCGTCCGCTCAACTGGTTCCCTCTTGGGCTGAGACTTGCTTCCAGACCCGTTTCTGAGCTCAGCTGAGAATTGGTTTGCAGCCCGGAGATACCGCGCGCGGTGATTGGCGCGCGCGGAGGGTCCCCCGTCCCTTTTTTTTTTTTTTTTTTTTTAATTCCCTCCGCGCGCCTACCTCCGGCGCGTGATCCAATCACCGCGCGCGGTGCACGAAGAAAATTTCTCGCCCAGCGCGGGTCTCACTGGTCGCTGCAAAAAAAAGGTAGGCCGCTAGAAACTGATCTCGTGAAACGAAAGGTTCTTTTGTTCTTTCTCACATTAAAAAAAGGGTGAGAATCTTGTTCCTGTTAAGACTTAAAAGGTTCTCTAGTTGCTGTACAATACAGCTGCATCCCACCTTTTATTTTATGGCCAATTTTTTTATTATTATTATTATATTTTCAAGGACAGCGGTTATAGTCAACCTATATTATTTATTTTAATTAAAAGTAAAACTTATATAAATAAATAATAGATAAGTATTAAAAAAATTTCAAATTTTTGATATTTTTATTTTATTTGATTGAAAATTATATAAATAAATAATAGATAAATGCTTTAATGTGGCGATTAAAGCGTAGAACGGGAAAGGGGGAAGGAAACGCAATGCAGTAACACAGCATGGATAAATGGTGCACGCAGGCGATCAGACATGCTTCACGGACACGGTACGTTATGTAATAGTACTAGGGTCCCGCATGTGCATATATAATTGTTTTTAATTTCCTGTGATGCTGAGCCAGGACATAAAATAGGTTGAAGAGATAAGAATAGATAATCCCGTTTTCTAAGACTAAAATTGAATTAGGTTGGACGCGCACACACGATCTTACCAATCTGAAAATATTGATAGCAATTGCATGTATTCAGTCATTATATCTTGCTCATCTTGATAATAGTTACGGTACTTTCTTTATAAATAGGAGCTGAATATTAAGTTATGGGATAGGCTCTATTTTCTTTTAACTTTTTTTTTTTTTTTTAACTACTATTCACCGAATTATGACTGATTTAAGTATCAAAAAAGATCTCCTACGAGAAAATTTTTGATAAAAAAGTTTTGTTTCAAATTCAAATGACGACCGAGGAACAACTGCATCCTCAAGTCCCACATTGGTATATCAAGAGATCGTCAACCCCACACCTTACCAATCTTAGCATCATCTCGGAGTTCAGCAGCAACAAAATTTTTTATAAAATAAAAGAGGTTTCAAGTTATAAGGCCGGATGCATGAAATTTGCTTCAAAACCATTTAAGGATAACATGATTACAGATGGGATCAACGTGAAGATTCTCAAATGTAAAAAGCAATGGAATTACGAAGACTGTTAGCATGTTGATGTGTTTAGAATGTTGTGAGGGACCTATTTATGAACACATGTTGATGCGTTTCAACGTGGAATGCTGCGAGGGACCTCTTTAGCATCTTGGATAAAGACTGAAAAGAATGCTTTTAGATCTTGTTCCTGCGATGAACTCAACAAAAACATCTTTGCTTTGTGCTCGTCCTTGGGAATAATACACGGCATCCATATTAGCCCTCCTGTCAGATTTTTGCCCTTCGCCCTTTTCTTTCTTTTTTCTTTTTCTTTTTTTCCTTCTTCTTCCCTTCCTTTTTCGGTTTGCAAGGAGGAAATGTATCTGTGTCAAATCTTTCTTCGTAGGAAGTGACGAAAGTATAGAATGTGAAAAGAAAACATGGTGTTGAAATGATATCAAAGAAGACGTCCGGTCCAACTTTGGATGGCTCGACGGAATAACTTGTTCCGTGTTAAATGTTAAAGAAGGGTTGAGCCCGCAGTAATTTGATAAGAGCTCTCTAAAAAGAAGACCCCCTGGGACCCAGCAAAACTCCGAATCCATCACGGCAAGCATCAACCAAGTCGGTACCACTCGCCCACCGCTTTGTGCGCCCACCATCACATTACGTGGGGGAAATGATTTGCCCATCCAAAGGGACGATAGAAGAGAACATGTTCTCATCCAAAACAACTCCTCCCCATTTATTTTGGCACTAGGATTTGGTGATTCCCGATTTCCTACTTTATTTTGTCCTCTTTTCAAGCATCTAATACCCAGAGCCCACTTCGTCAGCTTCAGCCGCTAGAATGATGTGGCCAACCCGGCTTCTCTATATAACCTCAGTTCCCTCAGCTTGGTCGCTAGGTGAAGTTGTTCGCACTCCATTGGTGCCAAGAAGCAATACATCGATTGATCGAAAAAGAATGGCATCGAAGAGAATCATCAAGGAGCTCAAGGACCTGCAGAGAGACCCACCAACTTCTTGCAGTGCAGGTATTGGGACTGGCACGAGAGTAGTCGTAATTCTGCTAAACTACCATCCGTTTATATGGGTGTGATGGTTTTATTTTGATTGTTGGGTTGGTTGGATTTTTATTTCAGGTCCTGTGGCTGATGATATGTTCCAGTGGCAAGCTACCATCATGGGGCCTATTGACAGTCCGTATGCTGGGGGTGTTTTCCTCTTGGCCATCCAATTCCCACCAGATTATCCATTTAAGCCTCCCAAGGTATTAATAATGTAGGCAAACAATCGCTGCCTTCTATATTATTTGTGAGGGACGATAAACATTGAACAGTTTGGGGATGGCAATGGATTTGGGTGCCGAATAGACCAATACGCCCGTAATTAAAAACCCCATATTCATACTTGTCTCATGATCGCTTCAAATCGGATCAGATTAATAAAAAAATCAGATCGAGTCAAATCGGATAAAAAGCTCATCGTGTAAATATTAAAAAATATATATAATTCTTAAAGAAGGATTTACATAAGAGTTATATTAGATCAAATTTGAATAGGACGTATCATTATTCATATTCGATCTAAATCCGCTTTGGGATTTCTTTTAAAACTCATATCTATTCCGGATTTTAATTAGATTAGGTAAAACTCGCTCCATTTAGATCGAATTAGATGTGATACTCGGTGGATCGACTAAAATTATTATTCTTATATAAGAAGATTATCTTATTTGATAGCTATCCATCTTTTGATGAAGGTTGTGGATCTCAAATATACGCCCCGTAATTAAAAACCCCATATTCATATTTGTCTCGTGATCGCTTCAAATCAGATCAGATTAATAAAAAAGATCAGATGGAGTCAAATTAAATAAAAAACTCATTATGTAAATATTAAAAAATAATTATAATTCTTAAAGGAGAATTTATATTAGAGTTATATTAGATCGAATTTGAATAGAACATATCATTATTCATATCCGATCTAAATTTGCTTTGGGATTTCTTTTAAAACTCGTATCTATTTTGGATTTTAATTAGATTAGGTAAAACTCGCTCCATTCAGATCGGATTAGATGTGATACTCGGTGGATCGGCTAAAATTATTATTCTTATAATAGCTATCCATCTTTCGATGAAGGTTGTCCATGGCTGTACAGTGCTTTGCAGTTCCGTGCTCCGTAAAAACCAGCTAAATTGGACGACTAGGTCCAACATGGCTGTATTCATTGATGGTTTGATTTTTAGGTTTGTTAGCTTAGATTAAGTTTGGATTGAATCTTGTGATCCAGGCCAACAAGTCCAATTGGGCCATGTTACGTCTTTGGTGGTCAGCAAATATTTGAAAAATAAAGGTACTAACTTGTACCAGTCACTGGCTACACATTGCATACCATGATACGGGTGTGCTATGGCGTTCGCAAGGAAATGAAATGTACCATATGGTACAAGATCGATGCAAGATGGTACATTAGTTCCGTCTACCAATCTCTGGTTGTTATGGTACACATTAAGCGATATAAGTTCAAATGTTAGATGGTACACATTGATCATTAGTTTTCAAATTCTTTTAAAAAAAAAAAAGGATCTGCTAATTAAATTTTCTGCTTGTTTTTATGAAAATTTTACCATTGAGGTGGATGGTCAAGCCAGGATGGATTAGCCAAAGTTGACCGAAGTTGGGATGCATTGACCGAGTCCTATTTGGTGAGCTTAGGTTCCATTGGGTCACGTCGAGTTAGGTCGACCATACAGGTCAAGCAGTCTCGATCCGGTGATTAGTTGGTCTACATATGGGTCAACATAATTCTAAATTGGCCTAACTTGGATCCGTCAAATTGGCTGCTCAAACAATTAGATAGTGGTGCTCCATCTATTGAAAAGATTCATGATTTAGGTCATCTTTACTGATCTTTCTACGATCACAAGCAGGTCGCATTCAGGACCAAGGTCTTCCATCCAAACATCAACACCAACGGTAACATCTGTTTGGATATACTCAAGGATCAGTGGAGCCCGGCCCTAACCATATCAAAGGTGATTAATGCTTTTTTTAATGTAAATAAAGGTAGCTAATACTTAATCTATGTTCATAATTATCGGAGGTTCACCTCGTGGATTGGATTATCTGCAGGTTTTGCTATCCATATGCTCGCTATTGACAGATCCAAACCCTGATGATCCGTTGGTCCCGGAGATCGCTCACATGTGCAAGAACGACCGATTACGATACGAGACCACAGCTCGAAGCTGGACCCAGAAGTATGCCACGTGTTGAACCTGAGAGTTGCTCTACCAGTAAAATGATTTCATCCGGCATTGCTACCATGTGTCCTTAAATAAGTAGCAGTGATGGCACCGGAGAGATGGACTCTATGTAGCAATGTTTAGCATATACCAATTCCACACTTTGCAAGATGTAATAAGGTGAAGACATTTTTGAGTTGATTCTGACAGTTATGAAAGGTTTTCGAGCATTATAATTCGTGTCAAGGAAACGGTGCAAGAAGTCCCAATATTAGGGAAGCCATCCTAATCTTCAATGATCTTTTCCCACATTTACCGTTTTATTGGCCAGAAACTTGAAGCTCTGGCTAGAGCGCAAAAAAAGTCATGAAAATATTAATTTCTTGCAGGAGTTTACTAAGATTAATGCAAGTCAGACAGAAATCTTGCTCATTTTTTTAAAGTTTCAAGATGGTATCATCGGTGACTTCCAATGAAAATACCTGGTTTTCGGATGAACTACCGAGAGGTTAAACACTTTGCTTAGGATTACATGAGTAAGCAGATTTCATGATCACAAAAGGGTCTCCATCATCAATGCAATAATACTATGATGTATCACAAATTTACATAGATATTCACACCTTCACCCGTACGAAGAGTGAAATGATCACAACTTAAATCCCTCCACAACAAAATAAACAAACTTCAGGAGACAATCCACTTTGGAAGAAGGGGAAGATAAAACTGCCCTCATAATCCTTCAGCTTCCTACCCATTCTTTTAATGCTTTAACACTTCAAACATGATCCTTGGACCACATAGGTTGACGCGGAACAACAAGCCGCAGAGCTTATAAATCAAAGCCATTCAGCTAACAAGCTTGTGACCGTATCAAGCCTGTTGTGCATCAACAACCCAAGATATTGCTGCTACAATTATATCTCTCGCACCATGCAGGATCCAGTAACGTTCAGAAGCTCCAACCACCCATCATCTGCTTTCAAGTGTCAGGATGTTCCATCCACAATGGCAATATTTTCCAATGCATTGTTAGATCTCTGAACTCCAATTCCTCGTAAGCATTGTTCTTGGTTTGGAGCAGCGTTTGCTGTGGAATATATCTGCTTTCCCCAACTTTATGTCAGGTTGTTCCAGATCCTAAGCAATGGAAAGTGGCCACCATCTCTTCGTGTCTTGGTTTTGTTCAGTATCCATCCTTCTAACACGAGTGGCTCCTCTCAGGATGCTTCCTCTTCTTCTGGCTGTATTCTGCATGCTCAGAGTTGATGGTCTCTTCCCTGTAGTTTTCTTTGTTCTTCTCTCTACTTTTTTCCTTGCGTTCCATCATTGCCTTTTTCCAGGAGCTCAGCACACTTAACGCTCATCAAACATGAAGAAATTACATCTGTGAAGATGCAGCACATGATCAGGTTATTATCGGAAAATGTTTAGAAGTGTGTGCTCTGAACGGTGCAGAACAACGATAACCAGAAGATACAGATAAAGCTTTCAGAAAACAAATAAGTTTCTCCAGTAATTCACATGTACTCTTAAATAGGAACTGTATCAACTATGCTATTATTTTTCCCTTTTTAACAGCTCTATGGTGGCATTTTAAGCCTGTGAGCACTTAATTAAAGTGAAAGATCTAACAGGAAGGTTCCAAGTTAACAACAGATATGCCTCTTACCAATTGAGCATAAATACTTATATGATAATTCTTGCAAATACTTTAGGTCCCCATAATGTCCACAAAGAAGACCGGTTACATTAGGTGGGGTTGGAACAATCTATGTAGAATAAGGGGTTTGATAGAACAAGCCTCCCGTGTTAGAGGAAGACAAGGAGAAAGGGTATTACCCAACTTCTAGAAAAGGAAATACATTCCAGTTTCAGATAAATGACACATTATACAGATATTTGGAGTCTGTTCCAAACGAGCCCCCCAATTTTTATTTGTGAACAAGTAACATATTACCTTCCAAAGCTCTCATAGAGTTGTTAGAATATCTTGAAAAGGAACTTGTTTCACCAAGCAAAAAGAGGCAAGAAAATATTTCTTTGCTTCACTACTTCTGAAATATGAAATTTAATTGAATGGCAGTAGCTTCTTTTTTCACTTGGCATGTTGCAAAATATTGTCAGAAATTACCCACAAACAAGTTTTCTTTTAACTTATTCATTATCAAAGGTACAAACCACAACCAAAGTGCTCCCAGATATGGATAAAACTATTATTAAGATATTACATCAGGATCTCGCGCCAAAGAATACTTGACCTAGTTTATATACCTATTTTTTCCCAGTAAAGATGGTACCATCAGCCAGCAACTTGTTAAGCAACAAATACTAATTCTAGAAGAAATAAATGCTATTAACGTTTCATCAATAGATCCAGATGCATCTAGAACATTTTTTGGATGTTCTACATGAAGAGTTTGAATGTTTGATGCAGCTCAAAAATAAGGCTGTGCCAGCATCCAAAATCGAAATCACATGCAAAACTAGTGAACAAGCTTCTACCAGTATCTAACCTTCATCAACATTCACATTTGCCTGGAAAGAAACAACTGATATGGGGGAAAGGGCAGACGATGCATTGTTACTATTATAAAATTGTAATGCAGTGGTTACTCAAGGAAAAGGATTAAAAAAAAAAAACAAAGAATTGACAAAGGATGCGGCTCTTCTTGATAGCACTGAGCAGTGAACAGATAGTTATGGTTAATACATTTGTAGCAATATTTCAAAATTTGAATCATAGAGGAAAGCTTTAAGTTTTTTGAGGGAAGGAGAAAAGCTTTAGGTTCTGCATCTTAATAACATTCTAATGCTTCAACAAACATTATGATAATTGAACTAGTCTTGAAAAAAAACAGAGATTTTTTTTATGAAGTTTAAATTTTCACAGCTGACCATTGCTAATCTCAAATTACGTAGGAACAACAAAAAACATACAAACAACCCCATAACATTCAGTTGATGATATAGTATATACAATACCATAAAGTGTCCTTCCTGTCTCTAGTGTTTCTATTGATGTTTAACATGAGAAACTGAACAATGATCAACTGCATGTCCTGTAAGTAGCCCCAGTAGGCACCACATGTGCCTGCCATACATGCGCTTCCTGTGTCCATGTCAGAAAATTTTCCTCGATTAGTGCACAAAAAAAAGTCTCTTGCAATATAAGTTTCTCAATTAAATGTATCCATGTAAAGCAATCAAATGAAGAGGTTTTATCAAACTTGGTAATGATGGATTGAACAATTTGAGGGGGAAAAATAAAAGCCATTCCATAGCTTACAGAAAGATCAATTACAAACAACCAACGATGCGTATAGTTTTCCATAAGAGTTCAAGCAGTCATAACAGAAGGAAGTCAACTGAGTTCAGAAATGGACACCTCCACAGAAGGATCTTGCAAGATACATTTGATGGGCAATTTTCAAGAAACTAGTTCAGGATCACAAAGGACTACAAATTGCAGCTACATCCATAAAGGTAACTCAGAAAAATGAGGTGGAACATATCGAAGCTCTCTCTGCTTGTATCTGTTGTACTTTTATTGTTGGACACCGGCACTAGGGATGTTGAGATAAAAGGAGATTCTTTGTTGGTGATCAAAAGGATAAAGCAACGAGAAGCTAACTTGTTCTCATATTGTGATGATCATCGAGCGACGATCCTAGAAACAATTGCATAGTGGTCTGGCATATGAACATGGTCCAGGATGCTAATGAGCATGAAACACGTGCAAGAAAAAATTAACGAGGAACATATATGATCATGATCATCTAGATATTATGAACAAATTAGCATTTTATTGCATCTCAACTCACACTTTCTTTCTACCGAACAAGCCACTGAAACAAAAAGTCAAGACCCATTGTCCATTAATGTCAGGCCTACCTTCAAGCCCCCATGAGTCCAAAGTATCCATGAAATCTTAAAACAATATTTTTTTTATTCACATGAATCGGGTGAATGGCAAGTAACAGTATTGACTGTCAGCTTCTCCCTATTTATTTTCAGTTACTCCATGAAGATCAAGTATCCAGTCAATCTTAAAATAAATATATCAATTCACTTTTATGCCATTCATATTGTATTTAACATGCAATCTTGAAGTTGCAAACATCTACATGAGTTTTTATCTTGCTCTCAATAGCATCATCTTAAGCTACAAATGCATCAGCAGCAACCAAGCTCTGCTCTTCCTTTCTGCATCCAAAACCATTCACTCCATCCTATCTACCAGATATATCCACCTTTCCCTCTGCGTAAAACAGATGATCATTCTCATAATAAGTAGAATGTATGATCAAAGGTAAATTGTGGATCAAGTGAAAAATAATAAGCAAAAGAAACTATTGGGTCATTCAAAAGAAGGTTTTTGGTCAAAGTATCCAAAAAAAGCTCACACCAAATTTGACAACTATGTGCAGAATCCTTAATATGAATGGGAACAGTCTCAACCAGCGCTAAGAATGATCTTTCATGAAGTGTAACGAGACAGTTTGGTAATCCCAAAAGGGAAAAAAAATGGTTTGAACATACTTTCCTTTGTTGACCATGAAAATTCTAAAAGCCCCTCCGACTGGTTACATAAGGACACTCTTTATTACTGAAATGAAGAAATTTCCTACAAATACTCCTATTTTACACAGACCCACACACAAACTCTGTGGATAAAGAAATGAAATGAAGGAAGATGCATAAAACAGAATAGGGATACAATTATCAAGGAAGCCAAGTGCTTGATGGATAGATTCTTCACTAAACTCTTCTTCTTACTGTTTATGGAGGGTCTTTTACTCTTTGTTACTAAAACAAAGAAGGCTCCACACAAACTCATATTTATGTATATATACTCTTATACGTCACATTGAGGGGAAAAAAAAGTAGTGCAAATAAAAAGGGGTGCACCTATCAACAAGGAAGGGTACGGAAAGAACAGGCTCTTTATAACTACAACAGAGGTCCTCAAAATTCCCCTTTTATGCGTATATGTTCATGCATAAAGTTAAGGGATAAGATGAACTGAATCGCATGTAAAGAAAACAATGGTTCGCTTTCTATAAGATGCTTAACGTGCGGAGCCTTCCTTACTTAAGTAAAGAAGGTCCGAAAGCATACCCATTTTATGTTTATATAATCACACATAGTATCAAGTGATAAAATAAGCACAGTGCATCCCCAAAAATAAAGTAATGCACTACTTATCAACACAAAATGGTGCCCTTTAAAAACTGCCCAGATCTTTTCTCAAGTATTTTATGATGAATAGCTACTTGTTTTCGGCATCATTGAGACCTGGAAAGTGTAAAAACTCTTCCTTTCCCTCCCAACCAGCAACTAGGTGGGACGCAGCTCATAACAGAGAATTTTTCTAGTCCTCCCCCACTTTCCCTCGAGAGGTAAGGTCAACAATACCAAAACCATCTGAAGCCGTTCTCCACCTGAAGATCTAATTACAGGTACAAGCTTCCTTCCCATCAAAAACTCATTTTTCTCTTAGTTTTCCACTCTAATATACATATGCATATATAGCGACAGATTTGTAGCTTAGCCTGCACCTGAGAAAAAGGGAAAACAAATGCAACAAATTTCTAAACAATTTACTCCATTGACCGTTATCAATTACAAAAGTTTGAGATTAAGAAAAGGCCCTTGCTTTCATCATAAGTAATTTGATTCATTAAAGAAAAGGAAGAGGAAAGCGATCCGCTTGCAGACCTTCAGCAGGAGATGGCAGGAATCAGTACCTCCAACACCATTTCAGAGCTATATATTGACAACTGAGAGTCTCTTCTATCGCCATTCAAGATCGGAGCTCCCGGGGCGTGGGAGAGAGGGGCAAACGAGGCCTTTCAGAGTTCGGAGGAGCAGCAGATGGCAGTGGCCGTCGGCGATGGATAGGGTTTTCGAGGGAGCGGTGGACGCCATGGATTCGAGCAGAAGACCAAGGGAGAAGCCGGAGATCAGAGCGAACGAGGAGGCGGTACATCCGGGGCCCGTTGTCCCGGTTTCTGGCGTAAAATTATTTTTTAGTCTCTAATAAAATATTTAATTAGGTTTGTCTTGTGTGGCAATTTCTATGCGGTAATCAGAGGTACCGCGCCGCGAAACAAAATTACTAATTTTTTAGTTCCTAGATTTGAGCTCCAAGTTTTAATTTTAATGTAGGGCCGAAAATGGGATCAAACCGGTCAGATAGTCCTTTAGCTATGTGCTAATTTTTTAGTTCCTAAATTTGAGTTCCAAGTTCCAATTTTAATGTAGGGCCGGAAATGGACTCAAACTGCTCAGATAGGCTTCGGGCCAGTCCAACAGTGGATCAGACTTTAGGCTAGGGTTAAATAAAATCAGATTAGATTTGAGCTCAAATATAAAGTTACTTTTATCTTTGGACCTAACTCGAGCTCGAACCTGAGCCCGACTGTAAGCCTGAAACCAAGCCCGAATGCAAGCCCAACTAATCACCCTTGAGTCCACATCCGCTGATCGACACCCCACCATCATATTATTGCCCATCTCCCTCCCTCCGCCACCTATGACCAAGCTCCCATCCACAATGTCATAGGTAATGTACTCATTCAACTCTCGGATGCAAATCTTCTCAAATCCTCTGTTTCCTTCGCTATTGCTGTTCAATCTAGTGATGGTCTTGGATCACCAATTAGGATGCCGGCATTGGTCCCAGCATCAACCAAGGCCCACATCTAGGGTGGAGCGAGAGCTCGCCCTGGTGGTGCCAATCGCAGCATCAATTGAGGCTTGCATCCGGGGGTAGAGTGGGGGCTTCGAGCTAACTCGATCGAGGCCGAACTAGTTCATGTGCTTTTGAGACCAGGGAAGGCAAACGGTCTCACCAAGATAGATCTTGCATCTTGATAGCTCAACGACTAAGACCTCCTGTAGGTCCTGCATGGTGAGCGACGTTGCCACTGGCAATAGAAAGTATACCCCTTTCTTCTCAATGCAACCCTTGATCTAGATGTCGATGTAAAGGCTATCATTGGCTCAACAAAATTGATCGTTGCCATTGGGGATGCTCTCCTCCCACTCATCGTCGTACCTATTCTCATTGGCGAACACGAGGGAGCACTCACCATAGAGGGGAAGAGAGAGAGAATGGAAAGAGAAATAGAGAGAGAGAGAGGATTCAGACCAGGTCCTGGACTCAAGCTGGGTCTTGAACTGATCTGATTAGGTTTGGACTGAACTTAGATTTGGACTCGATCAAACTTGGACCTTAAATTTTAAAATATTTTTAAATTTAAATTTAGCTTGGAGTTCGAAAAAATATTTCAAGCTGGCAAAATTTATTTTAACCCATTACTTGAAGTCCCTAATAAAATCTTTAATTATTTAGAAATACTTAAACCTATATAAAAAAACAAGACTGCCCGCAAAACCGTACTCCATGTTACGCGCGCTGAAGGCAAAATTGTTTTTCGAAGCATATAATAAAAATATCCTTCACAAAAAAAAATAAAAATAAAAATAATAATAATAATAGAAATATTTAACTATAAAAAAATTTTTAAATTGCAAATTTCATATAATGTCTGCTGTATCATACTAGTGTCATCATATATAAAATAAATATTAAAAAGGATCCTTACATTCAATTGTTTATGAAACCTCTACTGAGTAAAATTGAAAAAAATATTGCAGTGCCTAATAAATTTTTTTATTATAGAGAGCTTATAGAATTGTTACGTATTAAAAAATGTTGAAAATTACAAACAGGATTCATACACCCGTTTGATCGTTTAAGAGTCCAAAGGCAGTCACGTGAGTCACCATCTTCTCGTCAAAGAAGCGCAGGAATTGGCATGGCTCTGTTTGGCCCTTTGTTAACTTGATTTGCCCTGACCTTGATATACAGCCAAGATTCATGTGTCGTATTAGACGGATGGATATGCATGAGTCGTTCACGTCCAATGGTATAGAGAATGGTACATGAACATATATATTTTAGGATTGATATTGACATTTTATTTATATAATGTTTCACTTGTCATATTTCTAATTATTATTTGTTATATTAATATACATATATTGGCGAGAACAAGTTTTATGTCCTACGCCACTGGGATATCCCCAAGTTTTCAAGGAGGATGCACCATCTTTCCACCTTGAGCGGCTGTTTTTTTATGAATAAAATATTTACTTAAAAAATTATATTTTTTTAGATAAATATTTAGATAGAAAAATAATTTATTTATATTTTTTCATGTATGGATAAGTTGCTTCAAAATTTGTTATCCACGTTCTTTTATATTACTACTTTACTAGGTAAGTTGTTAAAATTTATTCATATTTTTCATAATATATCTTATACTTTTTAAATTTGAAAAAAATGGATGGCTGAGTTATTGAACATTAAATGATATAAATATTAAAAATAAGGATGTAGTGTTTTAAGTATAAAATTAAATATCTATTTTACTAGCTCATGAAAAAATGATTTAGCCACTACCTAGGTGGATAAAACTTTTCTTCATTTTATGAATAAATATTATTTATAAAAAAATAATTTTTTTATATTAAAAAATATAAAAATATAGATAAATTGATCAATAAAAAAATAAATCGATTTTTTTTATAATATTTATCTATAAAAGAATGAGCCCTTAATAGCTATCTTGATCAAGCATGGCAATAATTATCTCCATCTCACTTTCTTTATTTATGTTTTTTTTATTTTTTTCTCTCTTTCATCATTTTTTTTCTTTCTTTCTACTTATTGCTTTTTTCTTCTTTTATTTTCTCCTCTTCTTTTTTTCTTTCCTTCTTTTCTTCCTTTTTCTTTTCTCCATCCTTTCCCTCCTTTCTTTCTTCTTTCCTCTACATTACTTTCTTTCTTTTTTTTGTTTAAAATCTCAACCCTATGATAGCTTCTCTATCCTGCCATGATTTAAAACGTTAAGCCAAACTATATTGAGACCCTGTTTCTAAGTTATTATTGCCAAATTTAAAGGTTTTATAAAACTTGGTCATTATATTTTTTTTCTCAAGATATTCTCATCGGAAAAAGAAAAAGACTATACCAATATAGATATCATTTAAAAGTATTCAAATTTATAAAGCTTGACCATGTGTATCTTACCTTTGACTGATATTATGCTAGCATACTCATCCATGCTCATTTATATACCTATTAAATGGACAGAAGAAAGAAGACATAACCCCTCCAACATTCACAAAAATTAGAGAAAAAATTATCTAAAATATCCATAAAATTCAAAAATAATCTAGATAGGTCAGAGTTATCTAAGTATGGTAAATATATTTATATATATTAAAATTATCTAAATATGTTAAAATATATTTAGAAATATCTAATATTATTTTAGAAAAATACAATAATATAAGGGTTTCCATTTAGAGCCCTCACATAGAAATTATTGTAGAAAAACATATTTTTCTTCACGTAGAAATTATTCTAGGAAAGTAGAAATTTTAAGAAATAATTCAAGCCATTCATTTAGAGTGCTCGCATAGTGTTTTCACACATCACAAGCTATTAGAAATATCACCATGCATTGGGCTCCTCTTAAATTTTTAAGAAAAAATTATGAGAAAAAATTATAGAAATATGGGATAGGGACCAGTATTATCTCAATATAAGAATTATTTTAAAGAAGTACAGAAATTTTAGAACATACTTGAAGCATCCATTTGGAGTTTCCACGCAGAGTTCTCATGCACCAAAAGACATTAGAAATATTATCATGCACTAGACTCTTTTTAATTATTTTTACAAAAAAATATGAAAAAATATTAAAAAAATATCATGAGGCATTGGACTCTTCTAAATTATTTTATGAAAAAATTATGAGAAAAAATTATTTGAATCCATCTGTTCAGAATTTTCTTTAAGGAAAAAAAATTTCAAGAAGCCTGTTTTATAAGTATCTTATAAAACACAGAAAATCTTATTAATTATTATAAAAATACAGAAGCTCTTCCTAGTTTTTTTTGATGAGCCCTATTTAAATTTGACAAACAAAAAATCATTAAAAACTATATGCTAGATGAGATAAAAAAAGTGTATTTATTTTAGAAAACATAAAAATACTTATGAATTATTTTATGAAATACATGAACACTTCTTGATTTCTTTTTTGCCAAGCTATTTACATTTGATATACCAAAAAGATCCTAAAAATAATATATTTTAGTCAGCGTCGGTGATAGAGTTAGAGTGCCATTGGGTCATTATTTATTAAATATATTTTACTTATAATTTAATTTTCATTCTATTTTTGATAAATTATTTATTCTTCTATTATATAAATTTATATTTATATTTTCATTATCTTCCCGCACATCATGTGTGTGGGTATCATTCTTATACAATTTTAAAGAATTTTTGAAACTCATATTTGAAATTCATGCAAACAAACCTCTTTCTTCTTCTAATAAAATAACTTAATTTTATTATAAAAGGTTTATAGCATAATAATATGCAAAACTAATATAATTTTGGTTACACTATCCATATAAGCATGGTAAGGTCAAACATGTCAGTATATATATATATATTAATGATAACAACTAAAATTAATTAAAGTTTTTTATCAAAATCTTAGCAACATTATTCAAGTCATTTTTTGTTGAGAATTGTGAGCCATGATAGTCTGGGAGAAGATTAGAACGTGGATGAGACCATATATCATTATCAATATGAGAGAATTATGTTGACATAATAGACTAGGGTGACATTTTATCCGGTCTTTATGGACTAGGGTGACATTTTATCCGGTCTTTATGGTCTTCTTGTTCTAGCATAATTTTATATATTATATATACATATATTTTGATATAAACAGGCGGTTGCAAGAATCTTATATTCTATTTAACCTTTAGTAGTCGATAAATTTGAAAATTTTCACATAAAATAATTTTTAATTTTAAAAATTTTAATTATTTTTTATATTAATATTTTTATATTTTCCGACTAAGGTCCTATTTAGAATTGCTGTTGGTAGTAAAATTTTTAGAGCTTTTGAAAGTAGAGCTTTCGATAAGTAGAGTTTTTGGAAGTAGAGTTTTTACAAAAAAACTGTTTGTTGTTTGGTAACCATATTTATAAAGTGCTTTAGAATTTTAATATATGTTTGGCAACTTAAATAAAAAAATATTTTTGATATGATAAAATGATAGTAAAAGATATTGCATAATATTATATAATAAAGAATAATATAATATAATATAATATATTATTATATATTAAAATATTATTATATTATTTAATATTATTATAATATAATATAATATAATAATATGATATAATATAATATTATTATAATTATAATATAATTTATAGTATAATATAATATATTGGTTATAATCTAATCAAATAATAGATTATAATATATAATATTGTAATAATATAATATAATAGAATAGAATATTATACTATATAAATATATAACATAATCTATTATACTATTATTATATTATAAAAATATAATTTGATATAATAATAACTAATAATATGCTAATATTATTATGTTAATATAATATAATATAATATATTATAATTTATTATTATATTAGATTATAATCTATTATATTATATAACATTATATATTACATCATAATTATAATATATTATATTATAGTTACAATATTACATTATAATCATAATTATAATTTGTTATATTATATTATATTATAATATATGATAATAATATCATACAATAAAATAATATTTTAAAATATAATAATATTTAAGTTATAAACATAATATAATCTATTAGAATATTATTATAATAATATAATATATAATATGATATGATATATTATAATATTATGATATAATACTATTATTATTATATTAAATAAAATAATACTTTAAAATATAATAATATTGAAGTTATAAATATAATATAATTTATTATAATATTATTATACTATAATAATATAATATAATATTATAATAGTATAATATAATATTATAATTATGATGTAATATATAATGTTAGATAATATGATGGATTATAATATAATCTAATAATAAATTATAATATAATACATTATTATATTATATTATTATAATATAATAATATTATCATATTATTAGTTATTATTAAATCAAATTATATGTTTATAATATAATAATATTATAATAGATTATATTATATATTTTTAATATATAGTAATATTAATTTATTATTATATTATATTATATGATATTATATTATATAATGATGTTATATGATATGATAAAAGATAGTGGGTATTTTAGTTATTAAAAAAAAATTATTTAAATCAAAATAGTTTTTTATCAGAAAGTATTTTTGGAGAAAATTTTAAAATAAATTTTTTTTAAGTTGATTTTTTCAACTTTCTGATAAAATTAAAATATTTTTTTAATTTTTTTAAATATTATTATATTATTTAAAAATATTTTTTAAGAGTCCGAGAGCCGTTGGATGATCCGGGCCCAACTATTGGGACATACCAAACTGATGTAATGCTTAGGTGGAATTACTCTTAGTAATCGTCTAAATAAAAAAAGATTTTATTCTCATCGCGTGGTGGAGCCTACCGCGCTAAATCCAGCCCCTGGTACACGCGGGGGGTCCCACATCTGCTTAGAATCGATCACATCCGGCCAACTTTGTTTGACCGCTCGGCAACTCTGCACCACTCTCTTTTTTCGTCTTTTTCGCCCCTTTTGCCGGGAAAGAGTGGTCACGTTCGGATCGCCAATCGAACGGTCCACACGAGATCATCACACAACACTGACGTGTGATCCTTTCATCCCATCCGCTCGATGCGGCGCAGAGCCGATTCGAGCCTGAGATGGTGCAGGAAGATGCACTGTACTGGTATCTGAGGTGCGAGATGCACCAACCAAATTTCAATCCAGAAAATATTAAAACACTCGTTTTCTAGAGACCTAAATGGACACCCTCTCATTGTGAAGCACGATGGGGTCCAACGAGTGAAAAATGAGAAGGATCCTGAGGGTGGGCGCGGACTATGTTTTTGCGTTCATAAATTCGGAGGCCTTTGGCGTGTTCCAACCAATCGCTCCCCCTTCCCCCTTCCTCCCTGGCCCCTGCTCTGTTTTATTCCGACTATTCCACTGTGATATCTTATCCCCGTGGTTTCTTCCATCTATTGCTAGTCTCTCTTCCTAGCGATTTACCCTATATAAAGCTGTTATCGTTTGGAATCTTTTCTTTCTTTATTCAACTTTCTGTTCCATCGTCATCTGGGTTGCTATTCCGGGCTAGTCCAGGAATCCCCTACTTGTTCCAGTTTTCCAAATGGTTCCTCCTCCTAGGGTTTCTCTCGAAACCCTTGCGATGGTTTAGAGACCCGCGCGTGCCCTCTTCGTCTTCTCCCATCCTAGATGTCAATAGAAAACAAAAAAAAAAAATCCTAAATCTTGCGCTTTTTCTTCCGGGATTTTTAGGGTTTTGAAATCTTTTCTCTAGTCCGCGTTTCGGTTCTTCGTTTTTTTTTCTAGTCTGGTGTTAAAAATCTTATTTTTCTGCCTGGATCGTGCTCAAAATCGGAATTTTTTCGCCGCATTTAGCAACAGTTTGAATTTCTTCAGCCGTTCTTTGGTTTAATCGTTGATTTCTTTGGGTTCTTGGACTCATTCTGTTTCCATCCACTCATTTCTAGTCAAAATCCCGAATTGAAGAAGGGTTTTTTTTGGGCATTATCTGCTCTGTAGTAGCTTGTTCATCTCGTTGCTATCATGGACGAAGGGGATCTCGATTTGTCTAACCCGGAGGTGTTCTCGGGGCCAAGCATGGGTGAGGATCTCCCGAGCAGCTGCTCGATGGATAGTTTCTTTGATGAGATCCTCAAAGACACCCACCACCATTCTTGCACTCACACGCACACCTGCAACCCTCCCGGGCCCGATCTCACCCACACCCACACCTGCTTCCATGTCCACACTAAAATTCTCTCAGCTTCTGCTGATGAGACCGCTGAATCTGCTGAGAAGAGCTCTTCAAAGAAACGACCTTCCGGTAACCGTGAAGCAGTTCGGAAGTATCGGGAGAAGAAGAAGGCCCGGGCGGCATCCTTAGAAGATGAGATTATCCAATTGAGAGCACTCAATCAGCAACTGATGAAGAAACTCCAGGGTCAAGCTGCTCTTGAAGCGGAGGTAGCGAGGCTTAGGTGCTTGCTTGTGGATCTAAGGGGGAGGATTGAAGGAGAGATCGGGTCTTTTCCTTATCAGAGACCACTAAAAGGGGGTGGCGATTTGGTCTCGAATGCGACGCAGGCGAACTTTATGGGTGGTGCCCATGTGTTGAACTCGTGTGACTTCCACTGTGACGATCAGGTTTACTGCCTTCGCCCCGGGCTGCAGGGGAAGAGCATGGGTGAAAGTGGTGTGGTGAATGGTCAGGAATTTGGAGTTTGTGAGATTGGAAATATTCAGTGCATGGGCAGTTCGGCTTCTGGATCGTCAGACTTTGTGGGTTGTGGACGTGGAAATGTAATGCCTATCGGCTGTTCATCAAATATTGATAAGATTGAAGGTTAGATGTTTATGTCTTCTATTCATATGTACCCACAGCATATGTGCATTTTTTGGCCTATTATGCCTAGAATCTTTTCTTATTCTTTTTGTTTGTTGTTCCATTACGATTAAAATATATTGACAGTCAAATGCCTGTTATTTGTTTAACATTCACTGTCTACCATACACTTGTATTTTTATATTTGAAGAAAGCTTAAATCAGTTGAGGGAAAGCTGTAGAAATATTTAGTGAGGAAACGGATCTGTATCATCCGGATTCCCAATCTTTCCATCATGGATATGACCAACTAACATTAATTCTAAGAAGTCTGATGCGGTTAATGAGCAAATGAATGATCTTGGTTTGTAATGCACTTGATTTTCTCCGTACATAGATCTGTGAAACATAGATGCGCATATTATGTGCCAGAATTAGATAGCATACCCTCATCTTAGCCGCATTAAGCACATAATGAATAACAACACAGTGCTAATTGTTGCTTATCCTTTGTTATAGCTCACTGGATCATCTTGGGTGGTTTACAACCATGGTGAATATAATTAAACATAAATATCTTCCTTGTGAAGGACATTGATCAGAAATTTACCTTATGCATTGTGGAGGGATGTGGTTTAGTAGTATTCGAAGTCTACTTTGTAAGCCATACGTGTCTTATGATCATGCTGCCTTTTCGTGGTACCAGCGCTTGAGATATTGTAGAAAAAAATCCTTCTCATGAAGTGCTCTAAAGATATGATGATCGCAAGAATAAACATGTACCCTGACAATTTGGGTTTATTTAATTAATTTGATGCCAGTTTTCATATGAAATGCCAGGAAATGCTTTCTCACTACTTCAATGAAATTTTCTTCGGTCACTTTTTGACATGACATTAAATCTTAGTTTGGAAGCCATCCTCCGTGGGGTAATTTCTAATCAAAAATGCATTTCTGGACTTTTTATCAGCTTTTTGCAAATTTACTCTTTATAACTCTATCCATCTTTTTTATCACCCATCCATCTGAACCTCTCAATTTCTTGACATCTTCTACACTAATCTTTTGTCATCATTTTTTTGTTAGTTGCAGTGATATTAAATAATACTCCAGGGTATTTCTCTACTTTATCAACCATTATTTTAGCCTATTTACAATGTCTTCTTTTATCTCTTCATTTGTCTTTTTGTATTAAAATTGAGGTGGCAGAATTTAACTTATTTGAAGGGTCTCTTGCCTATTAAGCATGACTACATGAATCTAATTGAATTGTTTATGTTCAATGCTTACACACACAAACTCATGCATGTACACACTGTGTGTGTGTGTGTGTGAGTGAGTGAGAGAGAGAGAGAGAGAGTACATTTGCGGATCCAACTAAATTAGTTTGGATTTTGGAATATATAGTGTGTGACGTAATCACAATTGAATCTGTTAATATTTTGCCTGGATAAAACTTATGATTTATGGACAAGTGCATTCTTCCAAAACTTGCAATTTAAGTTCCACCATATTAAAGTAGATCACCCAAATTGGCCTTTAATTGATGTATCTGCTTGTTTTTCGCACTTTTCTACCTTTGAATTCAACTCCATATCATTCTCATGCACTCAAGCCTTCACTAGTTGCAATCTTTAGGGCATTGCGAGAGTTGATGGCTAGCTGCTAACAAATCATTTTATTCTGCATCAATATCATATGGGACCATTACTCTCCATCTTCAGGGTTGCATCGATAACATTCAATGGTCAAGCTACCTTGTTGTAATTGAAATTGATTTGAAGACAGTTCAATATTTCTGATTCTTTTGACCTCCCATCTTTTCTCCAAGTGGACCTTGAGGGCATAATTGATATTGTGATTGTCCTCAACTCAAACCTAGTCTAGTCTGATTTGTATTCGTTGTCTGACATTCATTCACCATCAAACCCTGAAAGGCCCTTTGCAACACAATCTACCCCCTCTAGGATTACTTATTTTTCTTTTTGTATATATTTGGGAATATTTTAGCTGTCTAGCTTTGTCCTTTTTCACTCATGACTTGTTTGATTCAACATCCTTATTCAGACCTTCATTTATCTGCTTGAGCTTTATACATAAAACAATCTTCTTTGATTTTGTTACCCTGACTGAAATGTCTGATGCCTTTTTCCTTTCTTCAGTCATTTTCCTTTTGGAACTATTCTCAGGCTTTTACTTTGCTTATCTGTTCGATTTCCTTCGAAAACCTTTGTTGTTAGCTTGTAGTCTTTGCTCTAGCCAGGTCATAGATAAGTTGGCTTCCTGTTGACATCTTTGTTTTGTCTTAACATTTAGTGGATTTAAAATTTTGTTTGTTGGGAATCCTCATTTGCTACTGATATGTGGGTATTAAGATTGGCCATTTGGATTTTCTTTAAGTTGGTTCACCTATTACTACTTGCTTCTCTAGTTCAATAAGGAATCTTGTTTACATCATTCTTATGTTTTGCTCTTTACATATTCTTCATGATCCGTGCACCTTTCCTTGTTTGAGGAAGCACAATTATCAATTCAGCCATCTTCAAACGAGCATTCTCCACCAAATATTAGAGTTACTTGGATCCCTCAATTAGCTTCATTGGATGTTTGAGTTATTGTGATTTTCAAATCATCAAAATTGATGTCATCATTTTGCTTATGGCCATAATTTACATCGACTTACTAGCAAAACTCCTAGGTTCTTCTGTAGGAGAAGGTGGTGGGGGGGGGGGGGTGTTGAGAATTTGGTTCTATGTAATCTACTCTTGATTGGCTATATGTAACCCTTGCATGTGAAGCCAAATTCCTGCTCCTCCAAGGGCAATGGATTTATAAAAAAAAGCATTGCATGCTATAGCTCATCTCATTTTTGCTATGCTACCCTATCATAGAACATCATAGAATCCAAACTAGCCAACAAGAAATAACAACTCCTATTCATTCCTTCATGATCTTTTTCAATTTTTACTAACTTAATGAGTTATTTGGTATCGCAACATCTTCTTTCAAAGCCAACCTTTCAATTCCTTTATTTGTTGAAATAAGTTGTCTTTTTGATGAGAATGGGAGGGAAGAACCTTACCCAGTTTATTCAACCAGAACTCAATAGATAAAAATTACATCAAAAGAATTCCTGTATTGAGAAACAAAGTTAGGTCAAAATATTCCACAACTTAGAGAAAACTAGGACTTGCCTTCTCATTGTAGAGGATGGGTCAGTCATTGGACAACTGTGTAGCATGCTGGAGCACTTGCTTGTAAGGTTTGCTTTCCTTTGAAAACATGCATTTCTTTCTCTCCAAATGGCCGGACAAACAGCTATCACCTGCTGGTCCCAGGTCAGTCTTGAGTCTTTCTCGATCTTCCTTGATCTGAACTTCATCCAAGTGGAAAATATTTGTCATTAAATAATTTGTCTTTTGGTGGATGCATGACAATATCTGTGATAATTTTGCCATCCATTGGTCATACCATGTAACCAATTCTTAATAGTGTTCTAGAAGCTTTATATGCCATTTGCTTGTTTTGTGGAAGTTGTCATTTTATAGAATTTATGATTCACCCAAAGAATTACATTCTATTTAAAGAACATTGCAAGTTGAAATTTTGCAAAACATGCTAATTGATGATTTGGATCAGCATACTACATGAGCCTGACTTGGATGCTTGAACCTTGAGGCATGGGGCTATTGTAAGATATCTTAGAAGAGGTCAAATCTTGACTTTTAGCTTGGTGGGGGAGCCTAAAAAGTTGAGGGCCTAAAAAATGTCTGAAACCATCCCTCGTGCCATCTTGTGGGGGATGTGAAAGAAACTGGGGGAAAGGAATCCTTCAAATTAAGGCTTATGTTGTGGTACCATTTCAAGAATTCTTTTCCATTAATTTTTCTTTTTCTTGCCCTTTTTTCTTCCAGGGGAGGGGGATGGTTGGGTTATATTACAATTTTCACAGAAGGACGAAAGAAATAACATAACAATCTAGCCTTTTTTCAACTATTTTCTTAGAAGGATACATAGTAGAAATTGGACTGAACCTTGCATGATAAAATAGAACCTTGTGAAAGGTTATGGGGGACAAAAATGTCTAGATTTCATATCAGATCTACCTAAAGGAAAGACTTAATGATATATCAGTCAGACCCCCTAGACAGACTTTGAATAGTCTAAGTTAGACCTGTCAATAGGTTGGGTTCAGGTCGGAACCTAGATATCCAGATTTGGACCCGAGCTTAATTATTGGTACCGGATCTAAATACTTGACGGGTTTGGTTTTGAAGTACCAGATCCGGACCTTAATGGATCTCGGATATTCGGATCCGATTTTGGGACCTGAATGGACTGAGAGCCGCCGACGGTCGAGAGACTAAGAGAGGGAGAGAGGGAAGGGGGCGCGGGCGAGATAGGGGTTTGGCCACGGCTCGCTGGTAGCGGATCTCGCGCGGAGAGGAAGAGGCGGGGAGGAGGGGAGGAGAGCACCAAGAGCCGCCATCGGTCGAGTCTTCGAGAGACTGAGAGAGGGAGATTGAGAGAGGGAGAGAGGGGAGGGGCGCGGCGAGATGGGGTTCGCCCGTGGTCTATCGGTGAGCGAATCTTGCGGCTGCGGCGGAGAGGGAGAGGCAGGGAGGAGGGGAGGTGAGGCACCGTCAGTCGAGACAGAGGGGAGAGAGGGAGACTGAGAAAGGGAGAGAGGGGAGGGGGCACGGGCAAGATTAGGTCTGGCCGTGGCTCGTCGACGAGTGGATCTCGTGACAGAGAGGGAGAGGCGAGGAGGAGAGGGAGAGGGCCGAGAGCTGCCGTTGGTCAAGAGGGAGACTGAGAGAGGAAGAGAGGGGAGGGGCATGGGTGAGATTGGGGTCCGCCCGCGGCGCGCTGGCGAGCGGATCTCGCGGCGGAGAGGGTGGAGAGGGAGAGGCGGGAGGAGGGGAGGGAGGGTGCTGAGAGCCACCATCGGTCGAGTCTTCGAGAGACTGAGAGAGGGACAGAGGGGAGGGGGCGCGGGGGAGATGGGGGGTCTGGCTGCGGCCCGCCAACAAGCGGATCTCGCGGCCGTGGTGGAGAGGGAGAGGCGGAGAGGGTGAGGCGCCGTCGGTCAAGACTCAAGAGATAGAGAGGGAGACTGAGTCTCTGAGAAAGGGATATATATATATATATAATTCGGATTTTCGGTCTATCGGATCTGGATACTAAATATCTAGACCCTATCCATTCATATCATGGTTTATCGGGTCCGGATTCGGGTCCGGGTAAATGGGTCCAATACTAGTATCGGACCCGAACCTATTGGATAAAATACCCACGGGTCTTGTGTCTGGACCCGGCCCGTTGACAGCTCTAGTCTGAGTGCTTAATGCTTTGTTTGATACGAAGGATGGATTGAAGAAAGGATGGATAGATGAGGAAGGATGGATGAGAGAGAGGATGGATGAAAGAGAGGATGGATGAAATATCCATCCATCTTTTCATATGTTTGGTGAAATATGGAAGGGGGGATAAAAGTAATTCTTTCCTTTGTTTGGTATAGGAGGAATGAAAGAAAGGATGGATGATATTTATATAATATTTTTATCAAACTACCCTTTGAAAAAATTATTACTATTATCAATTTATAACACTAATTTATACTAAATAAGTAAACAATATATAAACTCATAATCATTATAATTTATAATTATATAAATATTTAATTTTAATTTAGTTTAATTTAATAAATAATTTTATAATTAAATTATTAATGAGTTAATTATATAAATAATTAGTTAATTTATAATTTAATTTAATAATTAATTTCATTAATAATATAAATAACTAGTTAATTTATAATCTAATTTAATAATTAATTAATATTATATAAATAATTAATTAAAAATAGTAAGTAAAATAGAAAATTGAAGATAATTCTAGTTATTTAATTATAATTATCAAAATTATGTACTCAAATTAAAATAATTAGTAATAAAATTTAATAGTATATTATTAATAGTATATATAAAAATATATAAAAATAATATGAATGAAAAAGTGAAAAAATATTATAGTTTTGTCAAAAAAATTAATGAGGGGTAATTTTGTCTATGCAAAAATTCACCCATCAATGCTCTATCCATCCTTCATCCTTCCAATTTGAGAGGATGCAAATTGATGGGCTAGGGTGGATGGAGAATCTTACTTTTTCATCCATCCTCTCTGTAATTTTTTGAATCAAACGATGGATGAGGCCATTCATCTTTCTAATCTCATCCATCCTTTCTCTCATGATCCCAACCAAACACAGGATAAATGAGAGTTTATATAGTTTGCTTAACATACTCAATATCTATATTATATATAAAAATGACAGTTTTGAAATCAAGTAACATTCCTCCTTGATTTCTTCTGTCATTTTCTGTTCCAAAAAGGCCTTTTTACTTATCTTAAGAAATACATAAATCATATCTACTATCTTCTCCGCAATGCGTTAGTTATCATGTGTATTCCCCTTCTTTTGGGAAACAAATCTTTTAAATTTCTGGGCTAAGTAATGGATGCTGCTGCTTGTTTGGCATATGGATAGAGACTCACCTAACTAGTCATGGATTACATTTTACATTTTAAAAGTTCAAATATGTATTTTTTTTTTTTTTTCAATTAAAAGAAGAGTACTTTGAGTCTTGAACATAAAAATGCTTCATGCACTTAACTCTTTGAGAACTCAAGAATAGTGATAGCTAGGTAAAATTTGAAACATCAAATGTTTGTTTTTTGTACTCATCACAACACTCCACAACATATCACAGGTTTGGTAGCTTAGTTGTGTGTATCTGATCAAGAAACTGTTCGAAATAATTTTACTCTCACTTTTGTGTCATGTTTATACATTGCTTACTTATATCATGTGTTCCCTGTTTTATGCTAGTTTGACAGTCTTTTCCAAGCTGATTCTGTTAGTATGGTGTCTTTTGCAATTCCAACAGTTTCAATTGTATGTTAAGCTCATCTTACTTAGCTATGTGGTTTGCTCCCTGATCAGGTGTATCTATCTTACTAATCATTACTATGTTCTTTTTAGGAGCTCATGCTGCAACGGAGGGTTGATCTTCTGTCAGCAATGAGTCGGCAGTTCCCATCACATGCGGTTTAGGGAATGGCATTAGCTTTTGTTTAGGTCTTCTCTTTTGTTCATATAAGCAAGTTTCCTAGCAGAGTGCACTTGCATCACATGCTTTTGTCAGTCCTTGAACTTGCAAATGTTAGTTGATCCTTATTCAGTTGATTCTATTTCTGTGTTCCTTTTCTACTAAATACAATACATATTAGTAGATTTGCGTGAGTCTGTATGCACTTTAAATTATGTGGAAGTTATTAATGGATCTGGGTGAGCCATATTCTCATGGTGGTTCATAGGCCGGCCTCAGTACTCCAGGTTGTGGTCTGTAATATATCTAGGTGTATGAATTTAAGTTAATGTTTATGCTTCTCTATCTTTCATGCTTGTTTGATCTATCAGTGCTTAGCTTGTGAGAGTGGAAATTGTCAACATGGCCTGCATCGTTACACGTAAACCTGCATTCTCCTTTGTTACTGATTTATATTCTTGTTCATGCTCCTCTTTTTTTTTCTCATGCTTATTTAGTTTGTCAAAAGCTTGACTTGTGATAGTGAAGAATGGTTATAGTCTATATGCTTAAGAAAGGTGCTCTAATGCAGCAGGTATTTCCTTCTTCTACCATCAAAACCTTCCTGCAGAAAGGTAGTGCCTCGGCCTGAAATGGGCACTTTTTTAGGAAGTTGATGTATGCTTGACAATACAGTTATAAAATCTGTGGAATTCTACTATGGAGCTTTTTAGTTTAGAGTTGCAATCAGCTGATCCCTTATTTGATAGGAAAAGGCTTGAATGATTGCATGGATTATGCATCTGATATTGCTGTTTGATGGTTGAATGGCTTGGCGGTTTTCCAGAGCCCTAGTTAGATAGATTGGAAATTTGGTTGAATCTAAGTCATACAAATGGAAATGGATTAATGTGTGGAATGGAACTATGTATGCTATTTACAGGAAAAGTAATTGGTTATCAGATTTCCTCAGGATGAATGTGTGGAATGGAAATTTTGTTGAATCTAAGTCATCCAATTCAGCCCTAAGCTTAGCAGAGATGCTCAGGATCACATTTGCTCGGTTTTGGGGGTCTCGATCAAGACTGGAGCGTGGCGTTACCTATAATTCCATTATCTGCTTCAAGACTCAAGCTGCCTAACCCGAACTTTTTGATGGATAAAATTAATGGGAGGCTACATGGCTGGAAATGGAAACACGTACCCCAGCAGGTGGGATCACCTTGCTGCAATCTGTTCTTGCCTCAACTCCTCTACATGTTAAATTGTGCTTTGCCTATCACTATCCTAGATGGTCTGGAGAGAATTTTTAAAGCTTTTTCTATGGGGCTATGAATCAGGGGACAAGTTATATTTAGTTGCACGGGTATCCATTTGCAGGCCAAAATCAACAGTGTGTATTTGGCATGCAGATCTCACAAGCAGGCATGGTGTTTTCTTAGCTCAGGCATCAGGGTAGTTGGTCCTAAGGTAGGAATCTTTATCGTGTCAGGTGGTCACAACTAAAGTATAATTTTGACAGGAGAACTATGTGCCGAGCTGGCATGACTACAATTTGGAAAGCCTTTTTGTAGCAATGCTGTTTTCTTAGAGGAATGGTTTCCGATGGCAGGTAGGTACTGGTTCCACTGTCAGTGTGTTCGAGGGTCCATGTCTTATTCCTATAAACCAGTTGCCAGTCCCATTATGCTGAAGCTCTTTCAGATCTCGTCACTGATCACAGAACTCGAAATGTTTCTAAGATCCAGGAAATTTTGTCTCCAGAGTGGGTGCTACAAGTCACTAGTAATGCTATTCCAAGACTGGATTGTGGTGACAGTTCATTTTGGGGTAGAATTGCGAATGAAAAACTCTGGGATGTTTACGAGTCCATCCTAAGTAACATCGAGGTCTTCCTTCTTGCACTTTTTATTGGATTTGGAAGTTCCAACAATTCCAGGAGTACAAGTTTTCTGGTGGGAAATTGTCTGGGTCAGACTTCCACGTGAAAAATTACTAGCTGAGGGGGGGTTTGATGAATTCTCGTGTTTTGGGTTGTGATATCGGATATTGAACATATCTTGGTTTAATGGCCTGGGGCTGCTGCTACCTGTCTAAAAATTACATCTGCTGCTCCAATCCCAAATATTTCGATTTTTTTAATGCAATCCATGCAGAACTGCCTCTCCAAGCCAGGTTCTCGAACTATCTCAATTATGGGATGGTTGTTGTGGTCATCAAAGAATATCTTCAATGAATTGATATCCTGTGCTTAGAACCCGAAGTGTTCTGGCTTAGGTAACCATACCATTGGTGGGATCTTTCCCCCAAACAACAAAGTATAAGGCAGATTTAATTTATTGTGCCATTCAGGTCTATTTCTGATACGTGATGGTTGATTTCATATAGAAAACAATTAACAAAAATGTTTGTGGACTTGGATAAAAGCTGTCACATACCCAGGCTGCACCAGTTTCCCGCAACTTATGGTAGGTTTACTGTAGCGAGGATTAAACAACACGTAGGATCGAGCAAATAATCGAAACATGAAGAAATTTATCCAATCCAATCCGATAAATATTAATTTTGAATTAGATTGAATCGAGTTGTGATTCATAAAAAAAATTAATTAATTATAATTAAATTTAATTATGATTTATAAAAAATTTAATTAATTAAGATCGGATTTGATTTCTATATTTTTAATTTATATGAAATCAAATTCAGTCGACCGAATTTTCAATATTTAGATTATTTAAAAATTAAAAATTAATAATTATAACATATAAATTATAAAATTATTTTATTCTAGTTTTTATATGAATTGAATGATGTATTAATTTGTAATGCTTAAAATCAATATTGAAATCCAAACCGTCGTAGTCCATTCAAATTCATTACAAACCATTAATTTTAACTTCAAACAATTTATATAATAAAAAATAATTCATAATAAATTAATTTTTTTATAATTTAATTTAATTTAATTAGATTAATTTTTTTTTTTAATTCAATCCAATTTGATCCATGCTCAGTCCTAACAACATCGATTGTATTGGTCAATTAAATAAGAGACCAATTAGGTCCGATACTGGTTAGACTATTTGATGTTCCACTGCAACACCGGCTAAATTTCTTGCAGCAAGTGGAAAAATGCAAGGCCTTTTACACTACGAGCAGGCTGTCCATATATATATATACACACACACACACACACGTAGCTGTTTATTTCTAATGGTGCACTGAGACGGCCGGACAGAATCTACAAAAATGAAAGGCTATGATTGGCCGTATATATAACCGTATAATGTAGGCTGGAGAATAATATTTATTTTTGATAAAAATTCCTGGACAGCAAACGAAACCTGGAGTAACGATTTAACTGGCTCAACTATTAACAGTTTCAGCTCCACTGGGTAAAATCCCGCGATGGTTCGCCATCGACCGCGTCCAGACTCGACCGCTTCGCAATAGACCGGGCAAAGTTCCGGTTCTCTATCCGGTCTGTCTGAAAACATTTTTTGAAAAAAAAAAAAAAAACCGACGCGATCCATACCGTCGTCCTTCTCCCCTGCCGCCTCCGGTCCCTCTCGATTAGACCACGTCGCGGATCAAGAAGCTAGGTTTCTCAATTTCCCCCGTTCGTCTTCGCAAAACCTAAAAACAACCATGGATCTCCTTCAAAGTTACGCGGACAAGAGCGACGAAGAAGACGGAGAGCCTGATGATTCGCGACGAGAAGAAGGAGAAGAGAAGGGAGGAGGAGGAGGAGGAGGAGAAGGGGATGCGGCGGTGGCGGCCCCTGCCTCGCCAGGTTCGGACTCCTCCTCCTCCCCTCCTCGGCTACTCCCGGCCAAGTCCGCCGCCCCGCGGGTGGACGACACTACCCTCGCCCTCGCCGCCGCAGACACCGCCCGTTCCCTCCACCGCCCCATCGATCCGGCGCAGCACGCCGTGGCGTTCAACCCCACCTACGACCAGCTCTGGGCCCCAATTTACGGCCCCGCCCACCCCTTCGCCAAGGACGGCGTCCCCCAAGGCATGCGCAACCACAAGCTCGGCTTCGTCGAGGACGCCTCCATCCACTCCTTCCTCTTCGACGAGCAATACAACACCTTCCACAAGTACGGCTACGCTGCCGACCCCTCCGGCCTCTCCTACGTTGGCGACGTCGACACCCTCTACCGCAACCAGGCCATGTCCGTCTACAACATACCCCAGCAGGAGCAGAAGCGCCGCCGCTTCCAAATGAAGGCCGCCGCTGCCGAGGAAGACCCCGACGCCGCTGCCGCCGCCGACTCCGCCTCCGGACCTGATGTGGACAACCCCGCATCCGAGGAGTGGCTCCTCAAGAACCACAAGAGCCCCTGGGCCGGGAAGAAGGAGGTGGTCCAGGGCGAGCTCACCGAGGAGCAGAAGAAGTATGCCCAGGAGCACGCCGAGAAGAAGACCGAGAGGGAGAGGGGTGGCGAGGGGAGAGGAGACAGGGTCGAGCAAGTCGACAAGAGCACCTTCCATGGGAAGGAGGAGCGCGATTACCAGGGCCGGTCGTGGATTGCACCTCCGAAGGATGCCAAGGCCACCAACGACCACTGCTACATCCCCAAGCGATGGGTACACACGTGGAGCGGCCACACGAAGGGCGTCGCCGCCATCCGGTTCTACCCCAAGCATGGCCACCTCCTCCTCTCGGCCGGCATGGACTCAAAGGTCAAGATTTGGGATGTCTTCAATTCGGGCAAGTGCATGCGGACGTATATGGGCCACTCGAAGGCGGTCCGGGACATCTGCTTCTCCAATGATGGTACCAAATTCTTGAGCGCCGGATATGACAAGAACATCAAGTACTGGGACACCGAGACTGGGAAGGTAATCTCTACCTTCTCCACTGGGAAGGTTCCCTATGTGGTGAAACTTAACCCCGATGAAGACAAGCAGAACATTCTTCTTTCAGGGATGAGTGATAAGAAGATCGTTCAGTGGGACATGAATACTGGTGAGATAACGCAAGAGTATGATCAACATCTTGGGGCTGTGAATACCATCACATTCGTGGATAATAACCGGAGATTTGTTACTTCGAGCGATGACAAGTCCCTTCGTGTGTGGGAGTTTGGGATTCCGGTGGTTATAAAGTATATAAGTGAGCCACACATGCATTCCATGCCATCAATTGCTGTCCATCCCAATTCAAATTGGCTGGCAGCACAGAGCTTGGACAATCAGATACTTATATATGGCACAAAGGAAAGGTTTCAACTGAATAAAAAGAAGAGATTTGCAGGGCACATTGTGGCAGGTTATGCTTGCCAGGTGAATTTTTCCCCAGATGGACGGTTTGTTATGTCAGGGGATGGAGAGGGGAAGTGCTGGTTTTGGGATTGGAAGAGCTGCAAAGTTTTTAGGACTTTAAAGTGTCATGAAGGAGTGTGCATTGGGTGTGAGTGGCATCCATTGGAGCAGAGCAAGGTAGCAACTTGCGGATGGGATGGCATGATCAAATATTGGTAAGTTTGTTTTTGAAGTTGCCATTCATTTTTTATCACTATTATAGGATGGTGACTGCATAAATTTTCAGTATGTTGGATGATAAATATGGTGCTACCTAGTTAATTTTTTCATTTTGTTGCAGTGTTTAGTTTTCATGGCTTAATTTCTGATGCGAGTTGTGGTTGCAATCTGTGTCTTCGGCTCACTCATAGAAAATGGCATGTTAAACTTATAATATCATCGGTTGCACTACATAAATTTCTGGACTAGCTGCTGTAAGGCTTTTCCTCATTCATGCTGGGAATATGGCCATGGTTTGTTTCTCTATTAGAAAGACCTGGAATTGTCCTTCTTTTGCTCCCTCCTATTAATGTAATATGACACTATCCAAAAGTAGGGAAGAAGGAATTGAAGAAGGTTTGCCAAAATAGAAAAACATAGAAATATATTTTAGAGAAGTTTAGACTTCTTTCCTGAGTGCTTGATACAGCCTCTGCAAAAAGCATCAGAGAGTACAAGTTTGGATGTAGCCAAAAGTGGTTATATGTATAATATGTTTATGTTATTTGTGATGTTATGTTTATAATTAATACTTGAGCATCATTGTGCATTAATGGAAACAAACATTTTGGTGCTCAAGTAGCCATCAATAGAGATCCATCTATCAATTTGTAGTTTATCTTTGCCTTTCTGATTGTAATGATATGGTGTTGGTAAGTCAAACTTTCCATTAGCCTAAAACTTGAACCACCACTCAGCATGCCCCTTTCACCCGAATGTGGTGGGAAGCTTACTTTCCTTTAACTTCAATATCACCATGTATGGTGCTTAAACTTATTCAAGCTCTAATTCTCATTTGTGAATGTTCTCACATTTCTAGAGGGTGGGTTACCCTGATGAAGTACCTCTTCTTGAAGGGTGTGCCTACTTTGGTGTGGATATTCCTTTTGCTATACAAGCTTGGGATATGTTTAGCTAATGATTTCATGATGTTTTGGTAGCTAGTTTGTTAATGATTTTGTATTCCAAAGGTATAGTTCAGAAAAAAAAAAATGATGCTCATGATGGAATGCAAGTTTAGGATCAGCAGGTTGGCATTAAGGTGGTTTCCATAGTTATATATTCTTGGGCAGCTAGGGTGGAGGCAAAATATGGAACAAGCATCCCCTGTCTCAGCCCTACCTAGTATAAGGAGAAACATCACTGACTCATGTTTTAGGGTCCTCTGTAATTTAAAGATTTGTGAGTGACATCCTAATGGCTCCTTAAAGAGCTTGGCTAACATGACTTGTCTTAAAGGTATTGCTTGAAATACTGTTAGTAGACTTGATAGATAAAACCGTTTGAAACTCTATTTGCTTTCTCATCCTCTTAAACAACTCCTAGAGAACTATGTTGTATATCTTGCTTAGTGGGCTAATAGGGATGATAGAGATATTTGTGGGCCTCTGTTTGTCCAACAACCGACATTCTTAAGAAACAATGAAATTAAAGAGTATATTATTGCTCAATTTAAAAAAAGAAAAAGAGTATTTTGTTACTAGGAGCTTAATGTTAGCTTGCTTCAATATTTGATTTACCCCAATTTACATTAGTTAACATTCAACAAAGAGCACTTGCAAATGTTTAAATACAAGATATGTGGCTATATGGTAAGGAGTTGCTACGGTAGGACTCTTATAACTACTTACATGAGAGTTCTCTTTTAATGAGGATCTTATAATTATAGATGCTATGTGACTGCTGCCCTAAAACACACTCGACATCCATTTGCCGGCTCCATTGTAATGCAGCGAAAAAAAACAAATTGGTCATGAATTGCGATCAAAGCAAGGGTGACTCACCTCTGTTTCAATCAGACAGAGGGGGAGGGCTCTTTGATAGCCTCCCCGGCGCTCTACCGGCCACGGTCAGCTCTCCCTCTCCTTTTCCACCTCTCTCTCTATCTCTCTCTCTCTCTCTCCCTCTCTTTGGTACATCCTTTCCTGCACACCATGGTCATCTGTGGCTCTCCGGAAGCTTCCGACAGCCTCCCCGATCTTTCCCTCTTTTTTCCTTCCATGCTCTCACTCTCTCTCTCTTCTCTTTCCTTTGGTGTTCCAAATTCCATATTGGAACCATACTGCCAAGCTGCTTATATGGTTCAGTATGCCCAATTCGGATCGGTTCAGTGAACCATGGATGAAGAAAGTATCCTATCGGAAGTTGCCACCATACCTCTATGTTAAGGATGCTTTTGTGGGCCAGGTTTATCACTGATGAGCTGGAGGGGCTGAAGCTATCAAGGGCCAGGATTTTAAATTTTCTGTTATGCTATTTGTTAGGATTCTGCTATCCTATTTAAATTTTTAGTTATGCTATCTATTAGAATTTCAAATTTGAATTTTTGGTTATGCTATCTGTTAGGATTTCAAATTCAAATAATGTATTTTGCTTATTTAAGATAGTTGAATGATCATCAATAAAAAAAGAAGGAAAAGGCAGAATTTCATCCAAAAAATTATCTCAAGAGATCAGGCAGGCTCTCTCATCTAACGAGCCTCCACTTGTATTTAGAATAGGTTCTTCATGCAAGAACCGAGGCAAGAGCAAAGAAAAATTAGTCTTTTTTGAGGAGAATTTTTCGGTGTATCATCCCGTGACACGATCCTACGCAAAAGCTCACAACAACTGGTATCACAGCTAGAAGTCATGGGAGATTAAGACCTACATGAGAAGGTGGAGAATCTGCAAGAGGAAGTCAGAAATTGTGTGCAACACATGGATAAGAGATATGAGGAGCTATCAAGGCAGGTTTCGAAAATTCTGAAACTACTCAGCCGTGAACAAAGTAGGGAATCCAGTGGGAGTGCAGGCATGCTGAGCAACTCACAGAGGACAGCCCGCTCCAGTCCAACAGGGAACAACTTCAGCTCCTAGGTATGCTAAACTCGACTTTCGTTACTATGATAGAACTGATGACCCGCTTGGATGTCTCAACAGGTGTGAGCAGTTCTTCCTCCACCAACAAACTAATGAGGAAGACAAGGTCAGATTAGCGGCATTTCATATGACCGGCAATGCACAAATGTGGGTTTATCGCCTGGAGCAGGAGGAGCCCAACCTTTCGTGGAAAGTTTTCAAGGACTATTGCCACTTGAGATTTGGGCCACCATTAAGGAGCAACCCGCTAGGTGAATTGATCACCTTGCATCGGATTGGAACTGTCGAAGAATACATTGATCAGTTCCAGGCCCTCCTTGCTCGCGCTACATTAGTAAGGAGAAATCAGTAGGTACATATATTTACCGTTGGATTATCTGATGCTTTAAGGATGGAAGTTGAATTGCAGGACCCTCCTAACTTGGTAATAGCAATGAGTTTAGCTTGAACATTCGAAAAGAAGTAGCTGGTTGTTTGTTCGGGAGATACCAAACATGCAACTTCCACATGGGCAGCTTCGAAATCAGCAACAACAACTCCTATTTCTTCCCTAATAGTAAGTCAAATCACCAAAATAGGTCGGGGGGGGGTCTGTAGCTGCAGCTTCTAGTTTGGACAGCAGTCCAACCCCATTTTTCAAGCGGCTGGGCAAGGCGGAAATGGCGGATCGCCAAGCAAAAGGCCCGTGCTTCAATTGTGATGAGTTTTACATGGCTGGACACCAATGTAAGCGGCTTTATTGGCTTGAAGTTGAGGATTGGAGCCTGAAAAATAGCAGCCCAGAATAGATTAGCGAAGAAGATCCAGAAATTTCTCTCAACGTCATTACGGGGGTTCGACATGCACAAACTATGCAGCTGCAGATTCAGATAGCTCAGTAGCCATTATCAGTATTGGTGGACTCGGGAAGCATGTACAACTTCCTAAGCAAGCTTGCTGCTCGAAAGCTTGGGTTAACTATGGAACCACTAGTCAAATTACAGGAAGCAGTAGCAAGCAGTCAAAAAATCAGCAGCTTGGGAATTTGCAAGGCTGTCCCTTTTCAGGTTGTTTCTCACCCCTTTGTTGCTGATTTTTATGTAATACCTTTGGGAGGATTTGATGCTGTGTTAGGGGTGAAGTGGCTGGAGACACTTGGTCCAATTGTGTGAGATTTTGCCTCTCTTGTGATGAGCTTTAATGTTAATGGTACTCTGGTGGAATTACGTGGCCAGCCTTCTACCCAGTAGCTGCATGTTCAGATGTGAACAGATAGTGTACCCTGCTGACCTGCGACCTGGCATGGTGGCAAATTTTCTGACTTATTCCAGGAGCCAACAGGTCTGCCCCTCATAAAGGTTTGTGATCACCACATTTGTTTGTTTCCTAATGCAGGTCCTATGGTAGTTCGGCCCTACTGATATCCCCGTCGACAAAAGGATGAGATCGAACGACAGTGTGCTGATATGTTGTAGAGAGAAATTATTCATCCAAGTCAATCATCCTTTTCTTCTCCTGTATTGTTGGTTCTTAAGCACGATCGAACTTGGAGGCTTTGTGTTGATTATAGGAAACTCAATGCACGTATAATTAAAGACAGGTTTCCTATTTCGGTAGTAGATGAACTCTTGGATGAACTCTTTGGTGCTCGTTTCTTCACAAAGTTAGATCTTTGATCCGGGTAACACCAGATTTGCATGAACAAGGCGGATGTGGAGAAAACCGCATTCAGAACACATCATAGTCATTTTGAATTTTTGGTCATGCTTTCAGGCTTACTAATGCACCATCCACCTTCTAGGCGCTAATGAATGAGGTATTCCATCCTTACCTTCATAAATTCGTTCTCATTTTTTTTGACAATATTTTGATGTATAGTGAATCTTGGGAGGATCATCTGTGACATGTTCGAGTGGTGTGGAGATTTTGCGGTCTCATCAATTATTTCTGAAGAAATCTAAGTGCAACTTCGGTGAGACTCGCATGGCTTATTTGGGCCATGTTATTACAGCCACTGGAGTTGCTGTTAGGAGTGAAAGTAGTATGGATATTATCTATTCGATCCGTTTTTGTATCCGAATTAATCCGGATATGGATAGAAATTCGAGGATTCGACTAATATCCGTATCCGTATCCATATCTGTCAAAGAAAAATAGATATGGATATGGATAGACAACTATTCGATCCGTATCTGAATATTCGAATCTATATGTGATTCTATATGATTTTATATAATACTTATTAATTTTTTTAAAAAATATACAATTATATAAACATATGATTAACTTGATTTATCATTTATTTAGTAATATTTTTGATTCTGTAGTCATAAAATTTAATTATCTAAATTATATCCATAATTATATTCATACTTTTAGTATCCGAATTATATCTGTATCCGTTTAAAACAAATATGGATATAAATTTTTACATCCGAATAATATCCGTATCCGTATCCGTGTTCGTCAGGTAAAATAAATATGGATATGGATATGTTGGTATCCGATCCGTATCCGATCCGATTTCAGCCCTAGTTGCCGTTGATGAAGCCAAGGTGCAAGCAGTCTTGGATTGGCCCGAACCCCAATATATTAAGGCCTTGCGAGGGTTTTTGGGGTTGGCTGGTTACCATCGAAAATTTATCCAAGGCTATGGGCAAATCGCAGCTTCTCTCACCAGCTTGTTAAAAAAGAATGTTTTCCACTGGAATCCAATAGCAGCCGCGGCATTTGCTCAGCTCAAGACTGCTCTCTCTTTGGCTTCAGTACTACAGTTGCCCGACTTCTCCGATAAGTTTATTGTGGAGTGTGATGCATCAGGCAATAGCATAGGAGTTGTTCTTCAGCAAAACGGGCATCCGGTTGCTTTTTTCAGCCGAAAGATTGCAGACTGGGACTCTAAGCTACCGACTTATGAGCGAGAGCAAATCGGATTGGCAAATGTTGTTCAACATTGGCGTCCTTATCTTTGGGGGCATGCCTTTGTGATCCGTACGTTTCACTACAGCCTCAAATATTTGTTGGAGCAGCGTTTGATCACTGCCCCTCAACAACACTGGGTTAGCAAGTTATTGGGGTATGATTTTTGTGTAGAGTACAAGGCGGATCGGCTCAACAAGGCTACGGATGCTCTTTCTAGGAGAAATGAGGGCATGGGTCAGCTTTGTGCAATCTCACAACCGCTGGTTCTTCTATTTGACGCAATCCACAAGAAAATTGAAGCCTCTGACAGCCTGGTTGCCTTACGGTCTCGGATTGAACAAGGGCATGAAGATTCTGCACGGACTGTTCGTAACGGGTTGATACTATTTAAAGGATGGGTATACCTGTTACCTACCTCACCCTTAATATCTACTGTTTTGGCAGGCATTCATGATGGAGTGCACGAAGGAGTCACTCGAACTCTCCAGAGGATGCGCAATGATTTTTATTGGAAGGGCTTAAAAGGTGCTGTCATGGATTTTGTGGCCTCATGTTCTTAGATGTGCCCACTCATATTTGGTCTGATATCTCTATGGACTTTATAGAGGGCTTACCGAAGGTGGGGGAAAGTCAGTACACTTTGTGGTCGTTAATAGCTTTTCCAGATTTGCCCACTTCATTCCATTGGGGCATCCATATACAGCTGCAAGTGTGGCTCGAGTTTTTTTTTATCAGATTTTTCAGCTGCACGGGTTGTCGGAATCCATAGTTTCCAACCGTGATGTGGTGTTTACTAGCACCTTTTGGAAGGAGCTGTTTCGCTTGAGTGGCACTAAACTTGCTTTTTCTTCAGCATACCATGCCTAATCCGATGGCCAAACGGAGGTGGTGAATCGGACCATCGAGATGTACCTTCATTGTTTCATTGGAGATCGCCCTCGTTAGTGGGTGGAATGGCTTCTATGGGCTGAATATTGCTACAATACAGTCTTCTATAATTCTTTTCAGGTTGTCTATGGTCGGGATCCTCCTCGTCTCGTATTCTATGTTCTTGGATCTACGTAGGTGGATGCTTTGGACCAAGCTCTAGTTCACAAGGATGAAGTTTTAGATGCTGTTCGGGTTCGGTTATTACAAGCTCAAGCACGGATGAAGTCTGTTTATGACAAGGGGCATCGAGATGTGGAATTCCTTCCTGGTGCTTGGGTTTGGCTGCGTTTACATCCCTACCGGTAGTCCTTAATTTCAGGATGGATGCATTCTAAACTCTCCTCTTGATTTTATGATCCCTTCCAAGTCATCAGGAGAGTAGGATCCATTGCCTATCAGCTGCAGCTTCCTCCGGAAAGTAGACTGCATGATGTGTTCCATGTCTCCTTGCTTAACCCTATAAATGAGACCCTCCTACTGCTGCTCCTCTTCCTCCCATTGTCGATGGACAGATACTACTCCAGCCAGCTACTGCCTTGTGTGCCAGGTTGAATCACGGGGCTTGGGAGCTTCTTGTTCAGTGGCATGGCCTTCCCGCTAAAGAGACAACTTGGAAGTCTCTTTCTTCTTTCCATGCTGCTCATCCTACTTTCGAGCTTGAGGACAAGCTCTTTGTCCAGGAGGAGAGTAATGTTAAGAATGCTTTTATGGGCCAGGTTTATCACCGACGAGCTGGAGGGGCTGAAGCTGTCAAGGGCTCAAGATTTTAAATTTTCTGTTATGCTATTTGTTAGGATTCTACTATCCTATTTGAATTTTTTGTTATGCTATCTGTTAGAATTTCAAATTTGAATTTTTGGTTATGCTAGGATTTCAAATTCAAATAATGTATTCTGCTTATTTAAGACAGCTGAATGATCATGAATAAAAAAAGAAGGAAAAGGCAGAATTCCGTCCAAAAAATTATCTCAAGAGATCAGGTAGGCTCTCTCATCTAACGAGCCTCCACTTGTGTTCAGAATAGGTTCTTCACACAAGAACCGAGGCAAGAGCAAAGGAAAATCAGTCTCTTTTGAGGAGGACTTTTCGGTGCATCGTCCTGTGACACGATCCTATGCTAAAGCTCACAACACTCTGTTCACTAATTCCATCCAGGGCTGATCGTTTGGCTTTTCTTTCTTCATTTCTAGCAATGGCATGATGAAGAGTTCTAAATCTCATGTGGCTAAGATTGGTCATCATTCTCCTACAGATCAACAAGTTGAAGAATAGTTGATGACGAAAGGAAGTGGCTGATTTGTCAATTGGTACAATTGAAGCCATGTGACTGACTTTACCGATATGATATGGCAAGTTATGTCCAAGGTTTTGATGAATTTGTGTGAATTTGGGTTGTTAAGGATGTCTTGAGCTTCTATTTAGTGTAATGATGGGCCCAAATCTCCATCATAGGGAAGGTACTCATAATTCTTATGCAATGCGCTCAAGAGTAATGCTTGAGAATTATGTTTGATGGGCTTATGGTTAATAAATGATAGGTTGAGGTAGGGGAAGAATAAAGAAGCATGATATTTGATTGTAGAAATGTAATTTTGAACAAGTATCATAGTCTCGGTATCAGCTCCTGGATGGATGCCCAATAGGCAGACCCTGTATTGAGTGTTGGTATGCCACATTCCTTGGACCCGTCCTTGATAGAGGGGGCATACTGACTCTCAATGATATGGTTGGGTATGCCCCGTATCTGATAGTACAATTTTGTACAGAAAACCATGATATTAAATATGTATATAACAAGAATTGTGAGATCACTATGGGTCTTGTGCATTGGAAAGTGTATTCAGGTGACATTTCTTAATCTAGAGATATTAGAGGTAAACTATCAGAGATATCATTATGTACTGTGCCAGACGGAATAATAGCATCCAGGGCACAGACATATGTAGAATTGTTCTGGCATATCACTAAAATTGCATTAGGAATTTTATTTCAGTTCAAAGTAGACTAACTTTGTGTTTTTTTCTTTTTGATTGCTTTAGAGTGATATCGACATCATTTTTACAACTCTGAGCCATCCTGATGACTCTAGTGGTTTAATGAAGTTGGGGCTTTTATGAAACCTTAACAAGCAAAACTTCCAATAGAAATATTCACTAAAGACATTTAGGACAAAACAGTTTTTATGCAAAACTCTTCTTTCATTGCTCACTCATCCTAATAATTAGGACTGCTATTGTCTCCAGCAGCCTGGCCCAAAATTTCTTTATCTGCAACAAAGATGATCCATGGATGCAAATTGCTTCCTGAAGTATCGGATCATTAGCATATCTGATTTGCTTTGTTGGACATAGGTTCTTTTGCCCATCCTCCTGTTGCATTACTCTCTTTGATGGCTCCTTATTGTCAAAGCCATCTACCATATTGCGCAAATAGGCCAGGTTTGTGGCTCTAAATGTGATGAATGGCCAGATTCTAAATGTGCTCTATTGGTGCTGGTCCTCTAACCAAGCAAATAGATGGTTAAGGAATGGGGAACTTTAGTGGAACACTTACGGACACCTAAAATTTCAATGCTTCCCCATTCATGAACTGCAGTAGGATTGTAAGAACATTCTTTTATCTTTACTGGCCACTTCATACTCTCAAAGTGCTACAGTCACCTCCTTTGATTTCATGAAGACTATCCAAGAAAGTTGAGATATCTAGTGCTTATCATGTTGGAATATATAAGAATTGAAATTCTTGCCAACAATCTTTTCGTAGCGTACTAAGAAATATTCCTCTGTCAGATCTCAAGGCTTTGCCTGATTTCTTTTAATGTTTTTCTTTTATGCATAAGTAGATTCCAATCATCCACATAAAATTAGTCAATTTATTGGTGAATGGCAGGCAGTCTTACATACATACGTGCATTTGAGATTGGGTTTGCGCATGATGTTATTTAAGTTGGCAAATTATGATATCTGTCATAGCATCCAAAACACACTATCGTCATACAAGTCAAAAGGTTTTGATGCACCTTATATTTGCATCTGCAGCTGGCACTTGAATCTTTCTTCATATATCATAATCTGTAGAACAAGATGCAAGTTACAGATTTTTCCAATTTTGACACATCTTAGACCCAGTGCATTAATTTTGGCCAAGTGTACATTATGCAAATATCTGGTGAAGCATGATCCAATATTCTGTTGAATGTTTACTTATACATGGCAGACTGAGTTGGAGCTGATATGCTGAACTAACCGAGCTTATACACATCCTGTAGTTCAGTAATGCCAAGCTTTTTTGGACTGCAAGACAGGCATGCGGCTTCGCTGCATGCCAATTCATGTGTGCCAGCATATGCATATGCTTCCCAGTGTGTGGCGGGCATGATATGGCACCAACTACATTACATGTAAGGCCTATGACAAAAGGTCAAGCATTACAAAAACCGGCTAAAATATTAATGGTTGCTGTAATATAAGGTGTGAAGAATGTTAGTTGATGATTAAAATGGTAGTTTCATTGGGCAGACAAGAAGAGATAAACCCTGTCAATATTTCAATTGTATATCATGAGTAATTATGTAAAAATATTAATGATTGCTGTGATATAAGGTGTGAAGAATGTGGGTTGATGATTAAAATAGTTATTCCATTGGGTAGACAAGAAGAGATAAATCCTTTCAATGTTTCAATTTTATACCATGGGTAATTATATAAATACTTCTTTGCCTTCTTGAATTATCCTGTTGAACTTCTCAAAATCTTGTGTATCAATAAGCCCTTTTGAAGCAGTAGAAGAAAACTTTCTATTTTTTTGTTATATATATTTTAACTTAAGAATTCTGAAGCTGTAATTTGTTTCGTGATATGCAGGGATTAGTTTTCCAGGCACTCTTTCAACTTCAATGACGAGGTTCATCTCAATGGTTAGGTTGGAAGATTGCACGCTTAGAGTGCTTGAAATTCTATTCCAGTTTTTTAACGGATACCAGCTGAGTTAATTTGCTTCAGATCATGGCAATGCCATCATCTAGGTTTTCTCCAGTGTATGTCCCTGAAAGAAACAGTATATATCCAGAATTTGTTTTGTTTATGCAATAATGACAGGAATTTTGCACCACCAGGTCCAATTATTATTTTTATTTGTGGCCTCATTGGCGTGATGTGATCATTCTGTACGTACATATTCTTCTTTGATTTTTTTTTAAAAAAAAAATAATTGGGGGATCGTTCTGCTTGTTGGTGACCCGGCCTTATCACTATGGTTGTAGTATTATTAGTTAAAATTCTGCATTCTAATTTGATGGAATTTAGATTTGCCTTTGCCCTGAAGTGAAATTATTAGTGAAATCAAATGCACCCGCTCATCTGAAAGTTTAAACTTAGTTAAGTTTATGATGCTGCAAAACCTGATATGCATCCTACACAAAAAAATCCTGATGTACATTAAGAAACTGGAGTGCTACCATGCCCCTCTTAATAACATTTTTTTTTTCTTAACAACATTTCAAGAAGCAGGAGTTGTCTAGATTTTTCTTCCATGATTCAAGGCCAGAGGATTTAAATTATGGGATCGGTGCTGTGCATCTTCCATTAGGAATTTATTCAGAAGGTTGCGAGTTCGAACATTAGGAATTCATATGATTAATTATGCGAATGCCCAGTTAATGTGGTGAGGCTTGTGAGGCTCTTTTAGCTTTAGCTCTACTTCCTAGCGGTGAGAACCTTGATAGCGTTCACGTATCGTATGAAGTCTATAATGATCGAATTCAAGTGATATGTGATTGAACCGGACAGATTTGAAGAATAGAGAATTTAGACTCTCTTTTTCTCATCATGCTGAGCAACTGTTGTATTTTTTTGCTTTTCCTCTTTTTATGGATTTAGATAGATTTGTCATTTTAAAAAGTTAGACCTTTTGTGCAATGAGAAGTGTTAGATCGAGAGGTTGGATGGCTTTTGGATCTCATGGTTTTGCTCTTTAAAAAGAACCTCATGAAGGAGAGAAGGTCCCATTTCATATAAGTTAGAGTCTCTTTTTCGCTCATAATCGATGTGAGATTAAAGATTGCCTTCCTTCCACAACTCTTAGCCCCTTCAGTTAAGGGGGAGGTAGGCACATAGGTAGAAAATATTCTTTCCTCTATTGTCAAATATTACGTTCGAGGGATCGGATGGATTGGATGGCTAGGTTGATCTCTACTTCCACATGCATGAGGCATTATTCGCTTCAGCTTCGAATCATTTTGGGCCCTTAGGTCTCGACCATCTTGGACTTTATGGTTTTGCCCTTTAGAGCCTGTTCTTTTATGGGTAAATAAAGAAAGTCTTTGTGCATTGCATGAGTATAAGAAAATTAACGTGGAGTGCACCATATCTACTTACATTGGACCATGTAACGAAAGTAATAATGAAACAACATTTAATACTGCTCAACTTTTTTTTCGTCAAATTTTGGTGATGAAAATGCCCTTTCTATCTATAATGCCTTATATGACTTCCTCCTAAACTATATTTATGATTTTTTGTGACATCCTGAATAATATTTATAACTTCTTATCATAATATTCTGTGGTTATTATAACTTTTTATGAGTATATATGACATCCTGTGAGTATACATGAGATCTTATATGATTTTTTATGAGTATACACGACATCATGAATAATATATATGATATTATGTGAATCCATATGACATCCTGAATAATATATATGGCTTCCTGATGTCTTATATGACTTTCTATCAATATATATGACTTTCTGTGAATATATATGACATCCTAAATAATATATATGGCATTCTAAATAATATATATCTTCTTGATGCCTTATATGACTTTCTATAAATATATATGATATCCCATGAATATATATAACATTCTAAACATTATATATGGCTTGTTGATATTTTATATAACTTGCTATGCCTTTATATGACTTTTTATTGATTATTATGACTTTCTGTTATCTTATTATGACTTTCTGTTAATATACATGACATTCTAAATAATATATATAACTTTCTATATCTTTATCTGACTTCCTATTGGTTATTATGACTTTTTATTGCCTTATTATAACTTCTATGACAACAGAAAGTCATAATACTATTTTTTTGTTATTCTATAGAGGTAAAGGATATTTTCGTCAGCAAAAATTTGATAAAAAATTTGAGCGGCATTAAATACTATTCCATTATTATTTATGCTACATAGTCTCATATGATGGAATGATGTGCTTCACATTAATTTTATTATATCGCATGCAGTGCACAAAAAATTACTCTAGATAAATATTATGTGAAAGTTGGTTAGTTTTTTTATTGACCAACTTATCTATATTTTCATACTTTTCAAGATAGATAAGTTACTTTCTGTAGATAGTATTTATCTATAAAATGAAAGAAAATTTTACCCATCTAGGAAGTTGTTAAATTATTTTTTCATCATCCAGTATAATAGGTATTCAATTTTATTTCTAAAATACTCTATCCTCATTTTCAATGTCTCCATCATTTAATGTTCAATAACTCAATTACCTATTTTCTTCAAACCTAAAAAGCGTAAAGGATATTATAGAAAATATGGATAAATTTTAGCAACTTATCCAAGAAAGTAGTAATGCAAAAGAACATGAATAATACATTTTGAAGCCACTTTCCTATACATAAAAAAATATGAATAAATTATTTTTTTATCTAAATATTATCTAAAAAATATTTACTTAAAAAATATAGATTTTTAGATAAATATTTTATCTACAAAAAAAAAGGATCTTTAAAAGATATCTTATAAAAGAAAGAAGATTTTATTTCATATAAGTTAGAATCTCGCTTGACTTACAACCGATGTGCGACTAAATGATGCCTTCTCCGCATAATAAGAAGATTCTTTAAAATGAATCATCATTTTGAAACATCATTATAAATTATTTTGGTGGTTAAGAGATTGTTATTTTACTTAATGGTTGAAGGTTTGATTCATCTTTTAAGTAGTATTTTAATTTATTAATTTTTTGAGCCAATTTTATGATGTCAAAAATATCATTTCAAAAGTCTAACATTAGTGGTAGTTTCACGGCGCTATCTAAGGTAATATGTTGGGATAAATATGCAAAATTCAAATTCTTTCTAAGTTAGTTTTGTGAAAGTAAAAATATCATTTTGTAGATCTCCAGTTGAAAAGTTTGGTGGTGCCTATTGAAAAATAATGGCAAGGATAAATACACAAAATAATTCTCTATAAAAATATGTCTGTAAGAGAAAGATTTAATTTGATAACTGTATAACATCTTCTCTTCTGAATATTACGTATATTCATATATTTTATTATAATGGAAATAGAAATGAATTGATTAGTAATATAATTGATATTGATTAGTCATAAATCAATCTGATTTTATTATATCATTAAGGAAACATAATTTAAGATATAAATTTAAGAACTATTTACTAGTTTAAACTTCAAAAGTAAAAAAATAGTTACCAATGCCAATTTACCGTGAACTTTCCTATCTGTAGAGAATAAGGTTTCTAAGCAACCTGTCTTTTGAGATACAACCATACAGAAAAAGTAATCTAAATTGGATCATGAATTTCAAAATAAACATACAAATTATAATTTTATAGAATAAATATATAATTGTATAATTTTATAGGAGTGCGGTGTGTGTATATATATTTCATAATAGAATATTTTGTATTCTACCGTGAATAAGGGCCATTATTTAACATTTTCACTCGTAATAATTTTAAAAATTTAATATTTTTAAAATTTATTGAATAAAATTGCACCATCTAAAAATAGTTTTTGTTCAGTAAATAGTTAGGTGGGTCGCTATGCCATCATTTTTATGTTATTTTCTATCCGTAATTTTTTTCGTTATAATACTGCTGTAACGCTGTCATAATAGTTATTACTTTAATATTGAATAAATTAAAATGACAGGACATGGGATGGAAAACTTATCCAACGGTCGGTTTCGGTGAGCTCCGTTATAACGGAACAGCGCCGTTATGAAAAGCTAGGGATAGAAAATTGATCCTTAGAGGGGGAGAAAGCGAGCGAGGGAGCGAGAGCGTGCGCACGGCGGCGAAGGTCGCAGGGGGCGCAAGAGGCGGCATAAACACTAAAGGTAATATATATATCAAGCTTAGTGCTGATCAAAATTGTTCCTTAGAGACTTCTCTGTAAGTATTTCGATCTATTCCCATCTTCCCGGAGTTCGGGATTTAGGTTTTAGACCAGCCAAGTGATTGCTTTATTCAATAGGATTCCACGACTTCTTGCTTGTAATCTTGGACTTGTTAAATTTTAAGTGACTTTTTTCCTTCAATCATCCATGAAAATTTGATCGACACGTTTGGAAAAGTATTGCTAATTTGTAATTAATCTAAATCTATATTAGAAGTTCCGGTATTAGAAATTTAATTTGGAGTATTGGAATTTTCTCCGTTAATCTTGCGGGTGTGCAATAACTTTAGGGATGAGAAGAAAAAGAACAACTTGATCACTTGGAAAGGAATAAAACGAGAAAGATGGGACAAGAGAAGAGTCAAATTACGCGAAGAGGGATCAAACACTGTTCATATGCTTTAAAAATTATAAGTGTGTCTAGGTGGCCTGGTCATCTCCACAGACTTGCCTATTGTTTCCTCTTTCAATCGTTTCCATTATTCTTTTTGCCTTCTTGATCGTTGCAAGGCTGTCTGTTTAAGTTTGGTCATCATTTGATTCTTCTAAATGTCTTTGATATTACCTTTTTAAACTACCATAGTTGGAATCTGTCTAGAGCAAGGATGGATGGTGGAACCAGAACCGGTCACCATGCTGGCCAGCCAGTGGTACAGTTCGGTATGGTTCGATACTGGATCCATGCCGGGCCGAACTGACAAGGCAGAGAAGGGGAGAGGGAGAAGAAAGAGAGGAGGAGAGAGAGAGAGAGGAGGGGCGAGGGGGGAGAAGGAGAGGGCCTCCGACAGCCTAAGGCCCTCCTCGGCTTCTCTGGCCTTGGTCGCCCTCGACACTCGCTTGCCGACTGTCGAAGACGTTGCAGTATCGGCGGCGGCCGTCCGAAGACCTCTGACGGCCTCCGGACATCAGTAAGAGGATCCCCAGTCTCCTCCTCCCTCTTTTTCTCTCCCTCCACCATTACCTAGCTCAGCAAGAACTCGAATGGCCGCTGGAGGTCCTCTCCTCCTCTCCTTATACCCCTCCTCTCTCTCTCTCTTCCTCTCTTGCTTCTGCCTTCCTCCAAGACGGCCGTCGTGCTGGTTTGTATGTTGGAATTGGACCGGTTTTCCACCAGTATGGTTCGACACGGCCTGAACCGTCTAGTTCGGGATGATTCAGAAAATCATACTCTAGAGTGCTACACTCGGTTCAAAATCCTCGCTTTGGAATCTCTTCCAAATCTCCACCTGCTTCCTGTATTCTCTCTCTTTCTCTATCTAAGAAGAAAGATAGAGAGCTCCATTTTCTTACTCATGTTCCAAGCAACTAAGGATTGGACAACCGTGTCATTACCGTCTTTTGCCCAAAATCTCATTGTACATGTTGTGAGATAGCTCGCTAGTATCTCAATTTTAGTATTCTTAAAATTTTACATAGGTTCCATAATCTTGCTTGCCAACTTGTTTATCTAGAATCAAGCATCGACAGTGGTTATCTTACTCTGCTTGCATATGGTTCTGAAAATACTGACCTTATCTCTGGTATTTGGGGTTTTGCAACTTAAAGATTTGCCTGTTAAGCTTTCCACTGATGGCAAGATCCTTCCTATGCCTTACTCTGTCATCTGTCCATGTAGGTCATGCGATATCTTTCCATTGCTGGTATTTCTTGTTCATAGGCTTGTGGCGTTATCTGGATGTGGCGCCATTACTACATATATCACTTTTTATTTGACAGTGTTGCTATGTTGCTTTTCTCAATAATGTGCTTTTCTTCTGATGCAGGTCATGATTTGATTAGGTATAAATCTTGGTTACTTCATTTTTCAGACCTTTTCTTCCTGTTATATTTGCCGTTTTCTAAGTTTTACGTGTTAGATCAGACCACGGTTAGATTCACATTATTTTATATTTTCGGGTCTTGTTCAACTCTTTAAAAAATAGGCAAGTGGAGTCTGTGCTTTATTTCCTTCTTATTTTTTTTCCGCAGACCATATTTCTGTACAGGGTTCCAGGAGAACAATTGCTTTTTTCTTAATTCAAAAGTGTCAAGTTATGCTTCGGAATGGTCTTTAAGTATTATACTGTCTTAGGGTTGTTTTATCAAATTTACAGTTATAAAAGGAGGAGTGAAAATGGTGTAGAACAGCTTTGATAACGAGTGAAAGAAATTAGATTCCTAATCCTCCTCTCTTCATTTCTTTTTTTTGAGTTTGATGATTTGCTCCAAACTGTATATAAAGTTGCCCCTGGATCACACTTTGGTTCTTCATGCAGATTTTTATTGCATGGAATCCTAAAAGCATTTTAGTTTCATATTAACTTTGAGTTATGGAATTTATTTTAGACTTGAGGTGTATTAACACCTTATATTATGTTTATGTATGACAGTATGAGTGTATTCTTATTTTACATACCATAGGTTCATGAGGTCCATGGATAGGGCACTCGGTATGGTGTCTTAGTCATAGGTGTTAGTCCTTCACCTACTTTTTGCATTAATTCTGAACGAGATAGTACATTTTCATTGACCTATCTCTCTTTCTCCGTGTGTTATACTACCACTCAAGCACATACTTGGTATCTTCTTCTGCGATGTTAATGTTTATTGAGGGCAATTAAGATGATGAAAAGTTTATCAATCGGTAAAATGGAAGTGTTTTGAAGGATTAGGTGCTTCACAAGATGTTTTCCAAAATTGAGGAAGTGAAACTCGCGAGAGTAGGAGGCAAGTGTGATATAGTCTTATAGAAAGATTAGTGTTCAAAATGTGATATGCATGTGTATTGTTTTGAAGGATTAGGTGCTTCAGAAGATGTTTTTCAAAATTGAGGAATTGAAACGTGCTAGAGTAGGAGGCAAGTGTTATAGTCTCATAGAAAGATTAGTGGTTGAAAATGTGATATGGATGTGTATATTAATTATTATGCATCACCTCTTTGCAAGAATATCTTGCAGTTGGGAGATATTTGTCGGGCATCCTTTGAGAGGATGATTAGTTGGCAGGAAATGGAATTCTGTATTTTTCAGGTATTTCTTTAATGGTCCATTTATCATATGACAACCAAGAACTATATGTTTTATTTGTTCTTTTATTTTTTTTGAGAAAACTATATATTTTGTTTGATGACTTTAGAAATATGTTTCAATTCATACGTGCTTTGTTTTGAAAGGAAATCAAATGTTTTTTTTATTTTAAACATTCATTTTGGTTTTCAGAAAAAGAAAAAAAAAAAAATGTTAAACATGAAGCCTTTCCCACCTTGCATCCCCAATATATTCTCTTGCAGCAATTAACCTAGGAAATACTTAGCCCATCAAATTGTATACTTTGCTTTGAGAAATGCCTCTCATGTTCCTTGACTGCAAGGGTGCACGACTAAGATGCCGGTGAAATTTGTTACCCTGTTTTTTTTTGTGTGTTTATCTGTTCTGCAGGCCATTGCTAATGGAAGATCAACTTCATGATGCTCTGCATTCTGAGCCCAGAGTCAAAGCCACCCTGTGTCTTGGGTCGGAATTGTTCTCTGTTAATTCAGAAACAGGCATTCTATCTGAACGGTTGGCTGCAATGAAGGAGAAGAGCATGTGCATACTAAAAGACTACATCACCAAACACCACGCCCCAAATGATGTTCCTGATGAAGGTCTTGAGGGGTCTTCAGGAGATGAAAGCGAAGAACTCGACAATCCACCGAAGAAGTCCAAGAAGCAAAAATAGCTGCCTTGCAATCTTTGGATGGGTGAGGGATCCAAAAGAAACCACTAATGTGATGTGAATTCAGTGCTGATTAGATGTAGCAAAGGCCTTGTGTTCTTGTTCGTACGTTTCCAGAGATCTGGACAATTGTGTATTAGCAAACTTAGATGATTTTTCTTGTGCTTTTCTTGAAAGGGATGTAACATGCGTATATCCAGGTGAAGATTGATCTTAGTCATTATCATTAATTTAATGTGGCTGATCTTTTTTTATGTTCATTATGGTAAAACTTGGATTCTTTTCCTGCGCTTTTCTTGGAAGGCATGATTTTTCCATGTCATCTTTGTCGGATGTAATATGGGTATGTCAAGGTGAAGATTGATCCTGGTCATCATCAATACTTGCTGAGCTAAAGCTCCAAAGCACAACATGATCAACTTAGCTCTCGTGATTGGCTAATCTTTTTTGATGTTGATATGGTAAATAGATTAGAGTCAAATGATTAGGGTTTGCGGTCTATGGAATGTTAAATTTTTGTCAGCACCTTGGCAATTGAACCAAAAAAAAGTATTACTTGAGTCATGTACGGTGCTACTGGTGTTCTAGATCATCATGGTGCTTGGTATTTAGGTTAAATTTTTTGCCGCCATCTTAAGTGCAATTAATACAAAGTATTTGTTGGGTGATGATAGATGCACTCTCTCACGTACGGTACTCTGGTGTGCTGCATCATCATATTACTAGGTTAGCGGGACTCCATTGAAAGGGTTGCTATTCATTGACCGACCTTTTCTAATACAAAGAAGCTCTCTCTCTCTCTCTCTGTGAAAATGAAACGAGCCTCACGCCAAAGCTGGGCTTCTTAGGAGTCCCAGCAATAAATCGTTTTCCCTGGAAGCTGATTTGAGCCGAGTCAAGGCCGAGTTGCTTCTTTAGGCCGTCAGAACAACAGCACATGGCTTGTTTGATTTGTCTGAAATCAGCCTAGTTCTGTCTCGTGCAGCCATATCCTGAACTCTCAGTTGGCAATACTAAATCAACTTCAAAACAATCGGCCTTTAATCAATGAAAAAAAAAAAAAAATTTCGCCAATATGATAATTCCTACAATGTCCATTTCAACCAGCAACGCAAGGAACACGAGAATTTTAAAACTGTAATCATAAGTATCAATTCCCACCGGAAAATTAAAAGAACACCAATGCAACTACAAGCTGACCCACATTCAATATGAAAACCTACGGGAAAGAAACATACCGCTTAGCAATAGAGACTCGTGTACTGCATGATTTCTGTCTCAATTCATCAGGTGTATGTATCTTCCATTTCATGAACAATAAACTAGGCAGACATCCATGACAGCAAACATTGAAATGCTAACAGCACCATGTATCTATAAACAGAATCAAGGAAATGTGATATCATCATCAAAGTTGGATGCTTCAAGGGCAAGTCATACACAAAGTATCCAAATGAGGTTTGCAAGGAGTCATGTTCATAACTAGCAACCAACCCAATATTTGCTCGGCTTACAAGAAAGTAATAGCATCATATAAAAGTCCAATATTTCTTCAGGCCCTAAAACATCATCAACGCATTGCCAGCGACCCAACTATCAGATAAATATCATGTCCAATTTCAGTCCCGTTCACTCAAAGGCCCACTGGTTCTCCCTCCGGACCTCTTCCTCTTCTTCTGGAGTGAAGTCATTTTTTATGTTGAAGGTTTTGCGGATCTCTTCAGGGGTCTTCCCCTTGATCATATCAGCCACGGTTTGGCAGGTCAGGTCCAGTAGGCCTTTAATATTTAGATAGTTTGCAGCCTGGAAATTTCAAAAAAAAAAAAAAAAAAAAAAAAAAATGAAAGAGCGAAAATTCTAACAATTCAAAAATTAAACAAATGCAGAAATAAACCTCGAAGCAGATGAATTCTGGTTTGAAAATATATAAAAAGCTTATAAGCAAGGAAGGACAAAATCTGCTAAAGACAAGCACAACAGAGGTTGCAGCTAATAATCATAACAATGTGTAAAGTCATAATAGGGGAAAACATTGCATTAGTTCAAAATCCTAAGCCAATCCCACTCACCCTCCAGTCCCTGGAATAACCCCAAAAAAGGGATGGATAAAGATCATGCCACAGTGATAAAGCAATAACAGTTGGAGTAACATGTGATTAAAAGGTAAAACACAGTAACAGGACATACGATAACCATGTCCTGTGACACAACATTTCAAATTTTAACTAGCATAACCAGGACATGGACAAACATTGCCTTGGTACACTGCAACCTGTATCATACAGGTCAAAAAGATATGCCGCAAATTAAAAGAATGCAAAATTGCAAATTCGATAAAAAAAGTATTATAGATGATCGTTATTCTATTCATGTCACAATATGCTTTTGAAGGCAGCATAATATATTACATATACATAACAGGTATTTTACTGATGGTCATTATTTTGCCAATTCCATCATTGTGACAAATAAGGAGAATCATGAACCACATTTTCATTGTTCATTAAATTAAAATCAAATATGTAATATATGATTTTAATTTAATATACATAACAGGCCTCCTAATATATTACATATACGTAACAGGTATTTTACTGATGGTCATTATTTAGCCAGTACCATCATTGTGACAAATAAGGAGAATCACGGCCATTATTCACATTTTCATTGTTCATTAAATGTTCCAAAAGAAAATCTATATCAGCTTAAGAAACAATTTCTTATTCTATGAATAGTCAGTATCAAATAAAGGAATTATTTCATGTTAAAAATGACATACAACAACCATATAACAGATCTAACAGATCGAATTCTTTGCCAAAAAAGGTCACAATTTTATTCCTTCCAAAAAGATCTGGCTCAAGCCTTTACTGGGAATTTGGGAAAGAGTGGTAGTGATTTCCTTGGAAGGATAATAATATTTTAGTCTCAGAAGGTTCGTATTAATAGGGTTACCAGCATTCTTCAACCTTAGAATACATAAGGCAACAAGAAACCCACGGTAACAGCTCATCTTAGGTCATGAACAACTTGAATAATATAAAAAAAAGTAGACACTCATTGCCACAATAACCATATCTAATCCACTCGTGCACCTGTAAAACTACAACAATGTACTCCAGCCAACAAAAGTTAAAAAGCCCCATTATCCAATGAACCTACAACAGCAAGTGCATACAAACAAGTAACAACACCAGCTCATCTTGACATAGACATGAATTGTGTAACACTAAAGTATATATTTTCACGATTCCCTAAATAGTAATTATGAAATAGATGCCTAAGACGAATATGAGGACAAATTCTGGCAGCAAATGAATAAATAAATACAATACTAAAGTAAAATTATCTGAAGGAACTGGATACCAGCAACAAGTCAAGGACAGACTTTTCTTTCATTCAGAATTCTCTCCCTGAACACCCATGCTGAGTGATCCAAAAACAATAACAAACCCTACAGAACCTACCAGTCTTCCATTGAGGGAGCATAATCATACACTAAACCAGACGATTTTCTTTTTTGTTAAAAAAAAAAAAAAAAAAAAACTCATGTATTGCATAATGTAATGCAGCTTAGCAAGTTCTTTCACAAGATTGAGACTCATCCAGACAGGTAATATGGCGAGTCATCACCCAACTTCACTGTGCATAATTCCAACTAAACACTCTTGACAGTATGAACAAATGCCAGTCACATGAAAAAACTTGGACAAAATTCATGATGCTAGTGCATGCTCTTTCAAGTTCTCTCTCCAGGATCAAGCAACCATAACTCAAAATAATTTGCCAAATGCCGCCAAGAAAACAAAGCTCATACCAGCAATGGTGGCACAGAAGAAAGAAGGAAATCTGTTCAATATCTTCTGCACATGACAATTAAAAGTGCCAATGGGAGCCAAGAAGAGTGCCACACACCAAGTGCCTAACATGTCAGACACCTAACATATCAAGTATTGAAAGGGGAGCCGTGTTTAAAGTTTTCAAACTTATGGGGGCGTCATATCTCAAAATGTATGTTGAAATGCAATTCATGCTTCAAGTATACTAAAAGTTGGTCAAATGTTTAACACAACTCCATCACAGAATTGAGACTCGACTTTGGTTAACAATAATTCACGGTGATTGCTTGGTTGGTAATAAATGTTTCCATGACCATATATAGGAATTTAAGATGTTGAAAGAAGCCTTAGAAAGCAAGGTACACTCATCATCCTCATAATAATTATTTCCTTAAAGTGTGGCTTTTTTTTCTGGTGGCCCCCCTTTCTTTTATTTTCCTTTCTATTTTTTTCCCTTTCCTGGGGCAGTGGGGCAGGGGTGGGCTGCAGTTTGCATGCTTGAACATCCTTTCTTTCTCCTTTTCCCTTTTAAAATTTCTTTAAAACGCTAGAGAGTATTTCACATTAAAAAGATTACTTCCTTTAGAGTTTCTTATAATTGTATTGTTATTGTTACAATGATTCCAAAAATTGTCCAGAAATTGCTTCTTGAAGGCTAAACATACCACTCATTGGATTGCATAAATCATTATTAAAAAAAAAAAATCTATGACATATTTTAAAGTTTTGTATTAAATAAACTCTGTTAATAACCATGATTTTCTTGCTTATTTCTTTTCTTATACATTGGACTAATGAACAACTGAAAAAAAATGTTGTAGTCCTAAATTATTGATTGTCTAAATCTTAAAGAAAGGATCCATCACATAGTGCTTTTTTTTTTTTTTTTTTGAAACCAATTCAGTTAGTAATCATGATTTGCTTGTTTATTTATTTTCTTATACATTGGACTAGTTAACAACTAACAAAAATTGTAGTCTTTTTCTTTATCTACTTATACTTTTACAAAGAATAGGATGATATGTACATCATAAAAACAATTCAAAAGGCTTCAGAAGTCTGAAATATTACATGAACAGGTGATTCCCGACTACAAGAAATGCTACAACCTAAGCCAAAACCCACTATTCTAGTTCAAAAAAATGAAATAAAAAAAGATAAGCAGCTGTATTTAGTCAAACATGCTGAAAAGAAATGTTACCAAAGAATGACACTAATAAGCCAGATAATGAATAAACATATAATCTATGATCAATTAGCTTATTTTTGGGCAGACACTGGGAAAAGCAGTTGAAACTGGTCAAAAGCAGCAACAAAATTAATCAATTTGAATAATACCAGCTGCATGCCAAAACCAAGTGTAAGCTTCAACTTGGCTGTGCTGTTGCATGTCAGTTTTGATTGTCGGTCAATGTGCATGTCCAAGTGTCTGGATCTTTTCAATATCTAAGAATTTCTTCTTATGGAGCCATGTCCATTAACTCTATTGTTAGAATTGTATAAGTCGCGAGTCGACTCCTATGATTTGAGACGATTCAAGGCTTGGCCGAGTCAAATTGCAACGGCGAATCGGAAAAAGGAGAGAATCATACCTGAATCGATGAATCAGCAGCTGAATCGTGCGAATCGATGGATTGTATGATACCTTCGAGTCTGAAAAGGTAAGTTTCCTGATCTTATTTGTTATATCTGGAAGTTGAAGAGTCCAAATCTCTTGATATTTCGGCTTTCAAAATGGTTCGCAAAAAGAAATCGAATCAATTTCGAGCCTTTTCATCTTCGATTTCCCCTTCTGTTTCCTCTGTTTTTCAATTTCTCTCTCTATTGGTGTGTGCGGCTGTTTTTCCGAGCTTTGAAGCTTCGACGACAAGAGGAAGACATCTTCCTCTTCACATGAGTCCCCCATTGCTCTCTGTGTCTCTCTTCCCCGTTCCTCTTCCCCAAGAGGAAGCTTCAAAGCCTCCGCCCTCTGGTAGCCTATTTCTTTCGCAATCAGTCCACCGTGCTCTCTCTCTCTCTCTCTCTCTCTCTCTCTCTCTCTCTCCCTCTTTTGAGAAAGCCCTGAAGCACTTGTTCTGTGGACTTCTCTCTTTTCGAATGAGAGACAACTGGTCCAACTATATCGTGGTCCGTGGGGTCTTAAGGCCAAATCAAAACTCAAAAAGAAGTAATCAATCTCACCTATTGGCCCTATTCGGTAATGTTCAGATGTCTCATTCCCTATTTCTTCTATTTAGATTTTTTTATAAATATTTTTAATTTTTTATTGTTCTAATAGAGGTTGGACCGGTTGGCTAACAAAGTAACAAGTAATAAATGTTCAGATCCCCCATTCCCCATTTCTTCTATTTGGATTTCTTTAAATTTTTGAATAATTTTTAATTCTTTTTTTAACTTACCAATGCTTTTTGAGTGTTCATTGATTAATAGATGGATATATATTTTGATTGTGCTTTTATTTTAATGTTTCTTGAGTTATTTTGTTATACAAATTTTGATTTTATGCTGATTCCTATTATTTTATAAAAAAAATGAATTTGTTGCTGAATCTTACGATTGGAGTAGTCAAGTCATGGGCGATTCACGAGTCGAATCCCGATTTGACAACTATGTGTCCAAGTGTGATACCAATGTCTTTGAAAGCAAGTACTTCAGGCTATATCAAAAGTTAATGGTAACATAGCTTGGTCCTGGTCAAAACTTTGCACTTCAGCCAAAACAGGTCAAATGTAACAATAAGTTAAACTTTTAAAAATATAAGTGAGTAGACACTAGTGCAATCATTATAACTAATATCCTTAATGGTGCACTATCAACTAAAAGTCTCATGTAACATCTGCAAGGGTTTCCCTCCTAAATAGATATTATTCTTTCAACTTTCTCTCTGCCAACTTCCTTCCTATCATGCAAATATAGCCAATGATAACAAAAGTATATTGAAGATAATGAACTAACAAATGAGGTCAAACTAAGGGCTTGTTCTTTGGGGGGCATGAAACTTACCTAGAAATCTGCAACTTCCCAGATAAGCGTTACCCATGCAACACTTAGATGGGAAAATCATTTATGGATGTTCCTTATGCATTGGAAAGTTGCTCCAAAATCCGTTACCCATGTTCTTTGCATTACAACTTTCCCGATAAGTTTCTAAGATTTATCCATCTTTTCCATAATACCCTTTATGCTTCTAGGCCCAATTTGCATGCTCATCATGTAATGCCCCTTTATGGTTGAAACCTAATTTCCTCATACCAAACTAAGCTTTCGGCTCACACAAACCTGGGAGGGCTAGATGATACGCAAGCATCACAAAACAATAAAAAATGCATTCAATTAAACACAAGTAAAGATAAAACAAGATTTATATGATCAACTTTGGGAAAAAATTAAAAAAATAAAAATTTTAGTACCTAAACTAACGTGAAAAGTATCTTGAGAAACATAGGCCAAGAAGATCTATGATCATTGGCGAGAAAAAACGTAAAGCTCTCCAAATGAAAGGAAGAGGAGGAGATTTTAATTAAGAAATATAAGACTCACCACAATCTGCCAATATTTTGGCGGAAAACTACCTAGGGATTACATCGATACCGCTTGGGTTCGGGTTTGTTAGAGATGAAAAAGCACTTGCATTAGTATAAGGGGGCATTTTGGGAATAGAAAATAGGGCCACTTTACCCTGCTAATGGAAAAACAACTTACCCATCTCCCAGGTGGGCAAGTGTTTCCACCTATTTCATGAGTAAATGCACCTATGAAAAATTAACTTAGCAACCTCATTTTTTTTTATTAGAGAGTGTGAATTTGGGAAAGTTGGTTTGACCAACTTTCCCATGATATTTTATCCGAAAGGATGGAGCCTAAAGGTCCTAGATGGCAATAATTGTGATTAATTTTTTTTTCAAGAGCATGCGAATTTGGGACAGTTGACCAACTTTCCCATGATATTTTACCCGAAAGGATGGAGCGTAAAGGTCTTAGATGGTAATAATTGTGATAGCACAAAACAAACCATTAAGCCCCCCAAAACTAGCGTACCCTAGTCATTCCCTCTCTGCAGAACCAAATCCAATCCACGTAATGAATTCAAACCAATGGGGGCTGGCAAAATGATGTTATCTCAATTGATTTCACCAAAACTATCGTCACTAAACCACCTATACACCTTGTGAAAGAAATACAAAGATAAATCCTTAATTAGACAAAGTTGTATAACCTTTGGCAGTGATACACATATATTAACAGTCAGACCAGTAATTTTTTTCAAATATAAGGCAATCAAAAGCAACAAGGAAAGTAGGGCTTTGCCAATCTCATCGAACGTCACAAATATATCAACCTAATGAAATCAGATCAAGCATTCATATTTATAATTTAGAAAAAAAAAAAAAAATCCAGACAAAGCTAGTCAAATACGGAATCTATACAAAATAACACCCCAGCACACAAACCAAAAGAAACCCCAATCATGTCCCTACATAAAAAGGTCAACACAAATCATCAAATCCGAGAGTGATAAAAATAGATAAACAGATCTAGATGGAAATCCTAGCCCTAAATTATCATGAAATAAGCAAATCACTAAACTCTAACAAGATCTATAATAAAAAAAAGGGGAACCAGATCTAGGGGCAGCGGATCTGACCAGGATGAGGTCAAAGAGGGTGGCCTGATCGACCTTGACAAATTCGGCATCCCAAGACTTGAGCTCCTCGTCGGCTGGCTTGGAGGAGGTGTCATCGGTGGCGGACCTGGAAGAGGCGGCAGCGGCGTCGACGTGCCTCTTGCAGTACTCAATCACTTTGGAGAGGATCTTACTTGTGACGTTGGGGAGGGGGATGCCGTTGCTGGCGCAGTCATCCTCGATCATATGCTTGATCGTTTGGGACTCCATAGCCACCGCTTCCTCGACTTCAAAGACCTCGCCGTCGGAACTCTTCAGGGTGATCTTCTTCTCCGCCATAGCAGCCGGGATCGCTCGTCCGAGAGAAGGGAACGGAGGAGGAGGAAACCCTAGGAGAGAATAACGAAACGATGCGGTTGCTCTATCGTTTTCGTTTTGGCTTCGTTTTGTCGGACGTCGTACGAGATATCTAGAAGGATTTCGGAGAATATTACACTTTGCCCCCTCGATTTTGTTCGAGTTGCAGTCGGTCTTCCTTGGCTTTAAAAGTTTTCTATTGGGCCCTTTATGTTGGTCAGTCGATATCATGTGCTCCATCCGCCACCCAACGTTGTTACCGTGTCGTGTCATTGACGAAAATATTCTTGATCTCTTTACAAAGCCTTTACGTTTCTTACAACGTACCAATCCATTCCAATTTCAATAACTGACTTAATTTTCCTCTGAGCAATCCTCGTTGCCATTGATCGACTTTAGACTCCATCCTTTGATCTGCTTCTTCTCCTCAACCACCTGGCTACTCTCCACCTTCTGCATTGGGGTCCCAAGATTTATGTGATCTAAGTTAGCCCAATCGATGATCCTGCCACCAAACTTATCTAGTTGGTGGAGGGCTAGATGGGGGCTAGGAAGATTGATTGCATCCCTAAGTTATTGCTCTCTCTTTCTCTCTCTCTCTCTCTCTCTCTCTCTCTATCTCTCTCTCTCTCTCTATAGTCCTATGGATTATGTTAGCAAAGATAACTATCTAATGGTGGTAGAAGAGGCTTGTACCTAGATCCTCTTATTTTTTCTGAAAGTTAAAGATACCGCCAAACTTTGACTCAAAAGGATGGAGAAGGAACAAAGCTGTTCGATACGAACTTGAAGAAATTGAACGTTTTAGTAAAGAATGATGGGTCTATAGATTACTATTGTTCTTGTGATCATACTACCAATACTGTTGCTAATGATGGTTGGTGTTGCTGTGTCTAAATTGAGCTAAAATTTTGATGCAAGTTGAGATGCCTCATGTAAGTTTTAGGGTTACCCAATGAAAGACCATAGGAAGTGATGCATGGAAAAACATTAATTCTAAAGTTTTTTAAAAGTATATATCAATTTCAAAACTATAAGGAAAAGAATTAAATGTATAAATTAAATGAAGGTAAGGGAATAACTAGTTACTTCTTGCCGTGCTACCAAGATGGCTCGGTCAATTGTTAAGAATTCCATAAATATTGTTTTTGAGATGCCTACGACTGAGAATGCCAATTTGTTGCTTCACTAATTCCTAAAATCCATTAGGATTGCCTAGAATCCATCATTTAGAAAAAGAATACTAGACTATAGTCAAAACAAAAAAAAGAAAGTTAACTAATTTTTGGATAGAAGGTATTTATGAGGGTGGTTTTTATAAAAATCTTATTACTTCCTTTTGGATACAATATTTGAAAGAAAAAATAAAAGATAATAACAAAAAAAATAGGCTTGTAGATCATGCGGGATTTAGATATCAATTAATAAGTATTTCTGAAAGAGAAAAAGTAAGATAAATGGACCAAAGATATAAAAAAAAATAATCCCTAATTAAACGAGACTGCAAAAAGTATATCCATAATTAAATCAAAAAAAATGATGCCCATATTACAAAAATGTCAAAGCCTCCCTAAGGCATGCATATACTTTCATTGCTCTAGACCTTCTTGCACTTATAAGTCTCCTAAATCGACACGTGCCGCATGACCATCGGGTGTCATGCCGACCAGTTCAAGGATTCTACTACTAAATACAAATCATTCCTCCATCAACTTTCCACTAATCATTTCAAATTAAGAAAACTAACTATAAGTCCCTCAATTGATTTGAACTTATTTTTAAGTCTCTGAACCTTATGGATGGAATAAAATCTTTTTGAACTATACAGAAAGTTATTTTTAGATCCTTATCATTTTTTATTTCATCCATATAATCAGAGATGAAATCTATGTAACTAAAAATTATGTAACCAAAGATAAAAAATATTTAACCTAAAATTAACAATATATAATCCAATATGAAAATCGTGTAACCAAAAATCATAGATATATAACTAGATTTGAACATATGAAATCAAAATGACAAACATGTAATCAGAGATGAAAGCTATGTGATCAAACATCAAATTAGTAGGAATCTAAAAATAACTTTTCTTGCACGATTTTACTCCATTCATAAGATTCAGGGACTTAAAAATAAGTCTAAATCAATCGAGGAACCTATAGATATATATATATATATTTTAGATTCATCGTACCAAAAAATTATATCCTATAAAATATGTATCACATAATTATACATGCTCTTAATCACAATCACTTTTTTTCTGGGTCTCATTCATTCACCGAGTAATTATCTTGATGCACTGCATGCCTTGTAGCATATAATTTGGCCATTGTACGTCCACCCTTAATTCTTCCCATGCGACCATTCCAAGACTCAACCAAGTCCGTGCTCTTGCCCATCTCTTGGTTTCAAAGCGAAGAACCTTTCAAAACTTTGGCTACGTATTCTTCCTGCTGCACAAATCACGGTTACGGGATTCTATTTGCATCCCATGACCTTAGACCGTGGTACGCAATGGTTTGCGGTGGATGGCAAGCGTCGCCCTCCGTCGCCATACCCCAAGTTGGTGGAAAGCGGACGGAAGAAAAAACCTGTTATCCAGAAAGTTTCCCTTGTTGGATGAAAAAAAAAAGAAAAAGAAGAAAAAAAAAAAAAACTCCAGGATCCGAAGTACGATCCCAAACGGCCCGAGTACCTATTTCTTATGCATGCGCTGCGCCTAGCATTGTTTCCAAATCCTGCATACAAGCTAGGCATCAAATTATTTGCGGATTCCTGATTTATTTGTAAATATCATGAATTTTATGATGTATTCACGGAGCACTCAAGATCATGAATTAGTCATGAGTTTTACAAAATTTATTATATGTTTCAAATGAGTAGATTGAAAAGATCATAATAGTAGCTCTTTTATTTTTTTTGGATAAATTCAGATATATTATGTTATTTTAAAATAATTATAGTTACAAAAATCAGCATGTAAAATATTCAAAACTTGAGTGGGAACCGTAAAGCTATAAGTTCATGATGCATATATATTTATCCACGAGATGCCTAACATAGCTGGTTATTTTAGAACTACGGAGATCTTGCAACTAATGTAGGAGAGGGAACCATCACCAGTCTTTAGTCAAAGAGTGGAAAAGACAAAGCATGGCCAAATTTAAAAGCACCAAGTTGGCAATGGAGCATTCCCATTAGAAGTAAAAATGAGCCAAGTTGCTTGTAAATTTGAACTCAACTTATGTGACTCAACTTAGCTACCATCGAGCTTGGGTTGAGTAGCTCTTTTCGAGTCAAAGCTTGAATAGTAAGATATTTGGCTTGAAAATTTACGAAGCTATTCAAATATATATATATATATATATATATATATATATATATATGATACTCTTTGGAATAGTATTATAGTATTGCCAACTTAGCAAGCCAAAATCCTTCCAACACACCATGTGTCAAATTTTGACCTTCTATGCATAGATCTCAAAGCATGAAAAATTAAAAAAAAATCAGAAGACTCCTACTAGGAGTCTTTTTCTCAAATATTCGATGCTTAGCCAGGCCTTCATTTTAGTCTTTTAAAACATTGCGGCTACGATTAAATCCCTCTAAAAGAATGATTATAAGAATACTCAAATGGATGGAAAGATGCTAGAAAAGCATCATATTGCTAGTTTCATAGGAAGTAATCCACCTGTCCTCCTCTGCACAAGAAAGAGTTGCCTATTTATGATCCACATACTGCAAAAGAAGATCAATAGATTTGATAGTTTAATAAATTAGGATAATATTTATAAATCAAAGGAATAATGAAGATTGGACATAAAAAAACATCGAGCAAATATTGACCAAGTGGGCATGAAAATTCACTATGAGATCTTACTCCCAATGAAAAGCATATTTATTATTAACAATACTCGCTATAATACAGTGTAACAATAAGTGGGACAACCTCTTTCGTGATTATAAGAACGTTCGCAACTATGAGGCTCGTGCCACGACTTCCACTGCTGACAGTGCCACTGAAGACAAGTTCTCTTACTGGGCCATAGAACGACACAAGTAGAATTTAAAATGCAAGAGCACGCAAAGAGGGTCGGATGAAGGGGGATGACCGGGATGGGAGATATTGGTAATGGCAAAAATGAGGTCGAGCAGGAGGCAAGGGAGGAGAAAGGAGGCGCAGTGGTAGCGCTGGAGGTGGCATACCGGTAGGAGTGCTAGGAGGTGTGATTGGGATTGGCGTTTGTCGAGAGAGAAAGAGAGTGGTGGTGGGGCGGTAGGAAAGGTGAGGCGGCACTGGTGGGAGCGAAGAAGATATGAAAAAAAGAGAGGGGGTAGGAGTGCGCATGATCGAAATTGATATTTGCCGAAAGAGAAAGGGAGCGATGGTGGGACCGCATCGATGGACACGAAGAAGGTATAAAAACAAGAAGAAAAAAAATATTATTTTATAAAATAATAAAATATAATATATATAATAAATAAATAAAATAAAATATTAAAAATAAAAGCTAAAGAATATTTATTATTTAAAAAATTTAATAATTATAGGTCATAATTATCTGTCCTATGCAACGCGTGGATCTTCGACTAATATATGTGTGTGTATATATATAGAGAGAGAGCTAGGCTAGATTTAGATCGATCAGATTGAGACTCAAATTCGGTCAAGTCAACACTCTATAATAGGAATCTTATATCAATGATTCAAGCCATTGAATGTAATCTAATACTGCAAAACTACTTACATACAAAAAATCATATGATTTGGAAACTCCTAGCCTATACATCAAGTAGTTAAAAATTGGATAATCTAAATAAAATTGAATTAAATATTTTTTTGATCACTTGATGCATAGGCTAAAGATCTTCAAATCATGCGATTTTGGTATGCAAGTAGTTTTGAAGTAGTAGATCACGTTCAATGACTTGGATCATCGATGTAGAACCCCTACTGTCCAGTTCTGATGTGACCAAATCTAACCCAAATTCGATCGATCTTATTCAAGTCTGTCCTATATATATACACTTTTATTTATAATATATTTTTAGTGGACTAAGGTTCGAATTTAAATTTGAATATAGTTTGGTTGATATTCGAGTCGAGTTAAATCGATCTCAAATATTATCTTTTCTCATTGAATCAAGCTTTAGCTGGGGATATTAATGTTCGATCGATCTCAAGTCAAGTTTCAAGTCTGACTATTTTAATTTAAGGTGAACTCAAATTTCTAGTTATTTGACTCGATTTGACTTGATTATATCTCTAATTACCATACAAGTCCAAAAATGCCCAAATTCATGCCAAATGACCCAAGTGCATAGAAAAACAAGAAAAATAAAAGAATAAAGAAGCTCTTGGCCGAAAAGATAAGGATTCCTAAGAATCATGTTTTTAGATATTTCTAGCAAATAATACTAGAGAACGCTCATCTTATTTTGTCTATCAAAACCACTTTTATTTTTCAAAAATCACCAAAAAAAATCTTCAAATAATCCTAGAAAAAGGGCTAGAAAATTCAGCATAGAGTTCAAGTCATGAGCTAATAATAGATTTTGCTGCTAAACCCGAGGCTAGCGAGCCACCATATAAACACATTCCACTCCCCTCTGAAAATCATTGGCCTACGTGCATTAATCTTAGGATTAAATTATAGAGGCTGCTAATCTTGAGATCCCTCCTATATCCTTTTTCTCAAAAGCTTGATGCCTGTTTTGGTTCGACCAGCTATTTTAATCTCAGAGCTGTGGATAATGGCTACTTATTTTATTGCTATTATCTCTCAGTTTAAAGTTCTTTTTTTTAGTAGGATTCCTACTGTTAAAAATTTGGTTTCTTGCCTATTTTGTTTTTTGCTTGATTTCAGTTTTGATCTCATGTTGTAATTTTCTTTCCTTTACATCTTGTTGCCTCCTTTTCTTTATAAATATCACACTGTAATTAGTTACTTCAATAAATGCTGGGTGGCACTTTTTCTCGCATCTTTTCATAAAAAAAAAAGATAATAATAATTTTCAACCATCAATCATTTATGCATATTAACATTCTATATTTACAAATAACTCTTCTTCTTTAGATCTTTGCACGTATATACCCCTATAGATATGTCCTATTGCATTTACCTAATAGGTCACTATTGACTAGATTTAATTACTTACGATCTCCTACAATATTTTAATTGATGATGTTATCTTCCCTTTTATTTCATTCAAGTCTGTTTCTTTACTAATTACATTCACCAACATAGAAGTTGGCAATACAAACAAGCATTGAATACTGTTGGTGCAGAAATCCGTCGCCGCCGGAGGTCGCCGCAATCGAAGCAGCTGGGCGTCGCCGGGGACCTGCAAAACGAAGTCCCGCCCGGAACCGGTGGGGTGGTGGCTCCGGCAGGACCCTCCGACGGTCAAGTTAGTTTTCGACCAACAGTAATGGAGTGCCCGGAATGAGTTCCGGAGCTTAGAGATGTGGGGGAGAGCTTAGAGAGTTGAGAGTTCAGAGAGCTTAGCCTTAGTGTGTCGGGAGGATCCTTTATATAGTGGAGTTTGATGGTGACAACTGCAGCCGCGTGCTGGCGGGCCGCTCGAGGTTCGGCGGAGTCAGTCTCGCTGGCGCCGCATACGGCGGATGGAGGGTGGCAGCCATCGCCGCCTGACAGCGGGTCGCTATCGCCCGCGGTGGACTGACTGATGGTGCGGCGGACTGACTGATGGTGATGGTTGCAGAGCTCGCCGAATGAAGGGATGAAGGTCTTCGCCGTGCGCCTGTTTCGGAGGAGTTCGGGCTCCTGAAGAGGAAGATAGGAGGGAGTTCGGCTCCCATAGGCGTCTGGCGAGAGGTATGCAGCTAAGGCCCGTCCGCAGACGAGTTCGGCTGCTGAGAAGCCGCGGCCCGGCCGTCTGGGGTTCGGCCGGCCGTTGGACTTAGGCTGAGGCCTGGACACTTGAGAGTTCGGTGGGAGCTCGGTCGGCCGAAGTTTGATGAGGGCGACCGCTGAGGAGTTCGGCCCAGTGACGACTGCTGAGGAGTTCGGGCTCCTGAGTGACGACTGCTGAGGAGTTCGGGCTCCTGAGCGACGACCGCTGAGGAGTTCGGGCTCCTGAGCGACGACCGCTTGGGGATTCCACTAAAGCCCGTCCGCTGAGGAGTTCGGCCACTGAGGGGACTTCATTGAAGCTCGGTCGCTCGGAGTCGGTCCGAAGGAGTTCGGCCGCTGAGAGGACTTCATTGAAGCTCGGTCGCTTGGAGTCGGTCCGAAGGAGTTCGGCCGCTGAGAGGACTTCATTGAAGCTCGGTCGCTTGGAGTCGGTCCGAAGGAGTTCGGCCGCTGAGAGGACTTCGTTGAAGCTCGGTCGCTTGGAGTCGGTCCGAAGGAGTTCGGCCGCTGAGGGGACTTCATTGAAGCTCGGTCGCTCGGAGTCGGTCCGAAGGAGTTCGGCCGCTGAGAGGACTTCGTTGAAGCTCGGTCGCTTGGAGTCGGTCCGAAGGAGTTCGGCCGCTGAGGGGACTTCATTGAAGCTCGGTCGCTTGGAGTCGGTCCGAAGGAGTTCGGCCGCTGAGAGGACTTCATTGAAGCTCGGTCGCTTGGAGTCGGTCCGAAGGAGTTCGGCCGCGGGATCCGAAGGAGTTCGGCCAGGGCTCGCTGATTCGGCCTCTAGGCAGTTCGGCCGTGTTAAGGGTTCGGCCTGGCGCCTGGCGCTGAAGCTCTTCAGCGGCTACTGGTTACATTGGGCTGAGCGTTGGGCCGGGCTTCGGCAGGAGCGGGATTTATCCCCAACAGTAGCCCCCCCACTCCCGAGTTCAAAAATTGAAGGAAGGGAGTACCAAAACAGGCGACTGCCGAAGTCTTCTTCCAGGCCCCGCATTTGTTGCAGCTGGAGCTCGGGGGAGACCTCATCTCCATTCGATGTTCGGAGGTGAAATGGAACTCATTTTCAGCTAAAGTCGATGAAGCCGACGTTGAGGCCGGAGTCAATGTCGCCCCCCGTGGTCAGGGTCGGAGTTGACATTGCCTTCATCAACCGAAGTCGATTCGGGGGAGACCTCCTCTTTTGCAATCAAGGTTATGATCGCTTGGGGGAGACCTCGCCTCCCGCTGATGCTGATACCGAAGTTGAAGCCGAGGTCTGAAGGAGACCTCGTCTTCCTGCAGTGAAGCTTACCGTAGACTCTGGGGCTCGGCCTTGGACCTTGCTCGCGTCAGGACGAGGTTCTCCTCTTGTTCCCGAACGGGCTGTGGGGGCACATGGGGACCGTCGTCCTCGTCTCTCCCCCCATCCCGTCCTTGGTGGAACGGGGCCTTTGACTTTGCTCACGCTAGGACGAGGTTCTCCTCCTGTTCCTAGCCGGCTGTGGGGGCACATGAGGACCGTCGTCCTCGTCTCTCCCCCCATCCCGTCCTTGGTGGACGGGGCCTTTGACTTTGCTCGCGCTAGGACGAGGTTCTCCTCCTGTTCCTAGCCGGCTGTGGGGGCACATGAGGACCGTCGTCCTCGCTTCTCCCCCCATCCCGTTCTTTGTGGACGGGGCCTTCGACTTTGCTCACGCTAGGACGAGGTTCTCCTCCTGTTCCTAGCCGGCTGAGGGGGCACATGAGGACCGTCGTCCTCGCTTCTCCCCCCATCCCGTCCTTTGCGAACGGGGCCTTTGACTTTGCTCGCGCTAGGACGAGGTTCTCCTCCTGTTCCTAGCCGGGCTGTGGGGGCATTTCCGCGCTCGCTTTTTTCCCAGTGACCCTGAAATGATAGTGTCGTGCAACAAGGTTTTATTGAGGGAAACTACTGGTAGTACATTCTCAGGTTTTCTGAGTTCCAAGGTCGGGGAAGCGCTAGTCCTCCGAGCTCCTTTAGGCGATAGGTTCCAGGTCGGATGATCCTCTACCACTTCGTACGGACCTTCCCAATTTGGGACGAGCTTCCCTTGATTTCTGGGGCTGAGAGACGGCTGCTCGTCGGAGCACTAAGTCCCCAACTCTGAACGCCTTGCTTTTGACTCTGGAATTGTAATACCGAGCCACCTTCCGCTTGGTAGGCGGCCATTCCGGATGCGGGCTGCCTCCCTCCTTTTCTTCTAGCAAGGTCGAGGTTGGTTCTGAGGTCCTGGGGGTTGAGTTGCTCGTTGAAGCCCACGATTCGAGCAGACGGGAAGTTTGAGCTCGATCGGGATGACTGCCTCGGTGCCGAAGGCCAAGGCGAAGGGTGTCTCGCCGGTCGGTACCCTCTGCGTAGTTCGGTATGCCCAGAGGACGTGGTAGAGTTCGTCTACCCAGGCCCCTTTCGCCCTGTCGAGCCTCGTCTTGAGGCCTTGCAGCAGGGTCCGATTGGTCACTTCGGCTTCCCCATTGGCTTGCGGATGAGCCACCGATGTGAAGTGGTGGGAGACGTTTAGCCCTTCGCAGAACTCGGCAAACCGGGCTCCAGCGAACTGTCGCCCATTATCGGTTATGAGGGCTCGGGGCAGACCGAACCGGCAGATCAGCGTCTTCCAGACGAAGTCCTGCACCTTGGCCTCAGGTGATCTTCGCTAGTGGTTCCGCCTTCGACCCACTTGGTAAAGTAGTCGAATCGCGACCAGGAGGAACTTCCGTTGTCCGGACGCTGTTGGGAAGGGGCCGAGGATGTCCATCCCCCACTGCGCGAAGGGCCAGGGTGCAGTGAGCGGAGTGAGTTCGGACGCGGCTGCCTTTGCACGCTGGCGTTCTTCTGGCAGCGGTCACACCTCTTCACGTATTCCGTGGAATCGCGAAGTAGGGTCGGCCAGTAGTACCCTTGCCGAAGTAGTCTTTTGCGATAGGGATCTGGCTCCCGCGTGACTTCCGCAGAGTCCTTCGTGGACATCCTGTAGCGCGATGCAGGCCTCAGAGGGTCGGAGGCACCTCAGCAATGGGAGGGAGTACGATCTCTTTATATAACCTGCCCTCGTACAAGACGTAGCGGGAGGCTTGACTTCCTGAGCTTCCGAGCTTCTCTTTCGGTCGTGGGGGAGGACCCCTTCTTCGAGGTAGGCGATCAGCGGATCGATCCAGCTGGGCTCGAAGTCCGTCCGCAGGACGGCCTGAGGTTCCTCGGTGGTCGGGCACTTCAGAGTTTCCAGAAACACCTCTTTTGGTAGTTCGGCCGGGGCAGAGGTGGCCAACTTGGAGAGGAGGTCGGCCCTTGTATTCCCGGTCCTCGGGATGTGCCGAATGTCGAAGCTGTCGAAGGCTGGTATTAAGTTCTTCACCTTCCCGAGGTACATCACCATGCTTTCCTCCCGCGCCTCGTAGCTGCCGCCGACCTGACCGACCACCAACTGGGAATCGCTATAGACTTGAAGCCGACCCACCTTCAATTCCCTGGCTATCTGCAGCCCGGCTATCAGCGCTTCATACTCGGCCCCATTGTTGGTTGTGGGAAATTCGAAGCGCAACGCGTACTCGGTGACGATCCCCTCGGGGCTAACCAGGACCAGCCCTACGCCGGCCCCGCTAGAGTTGGATGAGCCATCCACATGCAGAACCCAGGCGCCTTCAAGAAGGTCGGCCCTTTCTTCAGGGAAGCTCGACCGCCACAGCTCGGCTTCGTCGGGGCCTGGTCTCCCGCTGATGATAGTCTCGCTTGATTCAAGCTCGGCTTCGACTGGAATGCGGTGCATTCCAGCACGAAGTCCGCCAGTATCTGAGCCTTGATCGATGGCCTGGGTCGGTAATTGATGTCGAACTCCGTGAGCTCGATCGCCCATTGGCGATCCTTCCTGAAGCGTCCGCGCGGTGGAGGACGGCTCTTAATTGGTTGGTCCGTGAGGACCATGATGGTATGCTCCTGAAAGTAAGGTCGGAGCTTCCTGGCTGCGATCAGAAGACAGTAAATTAGTTTTTCTAACTTGGAATACCTGGTTTCTGCGTCCCTCAAGGGCTCGGCTCACGTAGTAGACTGGTTGTTGCGCCTTCGCATCTTCCCTGACCAGGACAGCCGCCAGGGCCATTGGAGAGACAGCTAGGTATAGGAGCAGCCCTTCTCCAGGTTCGGGCTTTGCCAGCAATGGAGGCGCGCCGAGGTAGTTTTTAAGCTCTTCGAATGCCTGTTTGCACTCCGCTGTCCAGCAAAAATCTTTCGGTCGCCTGAGGAACTTGGAAGAAAGGGCAGGCACCGCTCGGCCGACCTTGAGACAAAGCGGTTCAAGGACGCCACCTTCCCAGCCAGGCGCTGAACTCCTTAATTGTTTTTTGGGGCAGTCATCTCCTGGATGGCTCGGATTTTCTCGGGATTTGCCTCGATTCCGCATCTCGACACCATGAATCCTAAAAATTTTCCGGAGGTCACGCCGAAGGCGCATTTGGTCGGGTTCAACTTCATCTTGTGCCTCCTAAGCGCACCGAAAGTTTCTTCAAGGTCGGCGAGGTGGTCTGTCGAGGCTCGGCTTTTGACCAGCATGTCGTCCACGTACACCTCCATGTTGCGGCCGATCTGCCCCTTGAAGACCTTGTTGACCAAGCGCTGGTAGGTGGCTCCTGCATTCTTGAGTCCGAAAGGCATGACCCTGTAACAATAGAGACCTCGGTCAGTAATAAAGGTGGTCTTCTTCTTCATCCTCGGGCGCCATGCGTATCTGGTTATAACCAGAAAATGCGTCCATAAAAGTGAGGAGCTCGTGGCCCGAGGTTGCGTCCACCAGCTGATCGATCCTCGGCAGGGGGTAGCTGTCCTTTGGGCAGGCTTTGTTCAGCTTCTTGAAGTCGACGCACATCCTCCATTTGTTGTTTGCTTTTTTGACGAGGAACCACGTTCGAGACCCAGGTCGGATAGTTGACCTCCCGGATGAGTCCAACTTCAAGGAGCTTATCCACTTCTTCGGCTACCGCCTTCTGTCTTTCTGGGGCTTGGCGGCGTAATTTTTCTCTGACGGGTCGGTGCCTTGGGTCGATGGCCAGCCGATGTTCTATGACATCGGCGTCGATCCCTGGTACATCCGCTGGGGCCCAGGCGAAAACGTCTGCATTCCTTCTGAGGAAAGCGACGAGCTGTCCCTTGACCTCGGCCGCTAGGTTGGAGCCGATCCGCACCTCATGCCCCGGGTCTCCATCGCGTAAGGACATAGGGACGAGGTCTTCCGCAGGTTCGCCCCGTTCTTCAGTGAGGTCGTCGCGGACGTCCAGTCCGTCAACAAGGCAAGGGTCGGGCCGGTCTCCCTCGCGCAGGGCGATTGAGTAGCAGTACTTTGCCAGGGCTTGGTCTCCTCTGACTTCGCCGACTCCATGGCTCGTCGGGAATTTCATCTTTAAGTAGTAGGTTGACACTACCGCCCGCAGCGCGTTAAGGCCTGGTCGCCCAAGGATTGCATTATAGGCGGACGAGGTCCTCACGACAAAAAAGTCGATCCGCGCCTTGGCCAATTTTGGGGATTGGCCCGCCGTCACCGCCAAAGTCACCATGCCTTCGACCGGAACGGCGTGTCCGGCAAATCCCACCAGGGGGGAACTTACAGGTCCTAAGCGGATGTCAGGTAGGGACATTTTCAAGAAGGCATCGTAAAACAATATGTCCGCCGAACTCCCATTATCCACCAAAACGCGGCGTACATCATAATCAGCGACGTTTAAAGAGATTACAACCGCGTCGTTATGCGGAAATCTGGATCCCCTGGGCGTCTGCTTCGGTGAAGGTCACGGGCTCCGAGGTCCTCTGTCTCTTTGCCGATCCCTCGGATTCGTCCGGTCCTTTCTCTGCTGCGGTCCTCCCCGAGATGGTGTTAATGACGCCAAGAGACGGCCGGTCCTCCTGCCGATCTTCCCCAATCGGCGGCAACATTCTCGGCCGATCTTCCTGCTCTTTAGATCGTCTTCGCAGGAAATCGGCCAAGCCTGCCCCACCGGACCAGCTCCTCGATTTCGTCCTGGAGCTGGATGCACTCTTCGGTATCGTGACCGTGGTCACGGTGGTAAAGGCAGAATTTGTTGGGGTTGCGTCTTCTGGGATGGGAACGCATCCTCTCCGGCTCCGGAAGTCGTCCCTTGATCTCCAGCAGTACTTGAGCCTTCGGGGCGTTGAGGGGGGCGTAGCTGTGAAAACGCCGTCGGAGGGGAGAACCTCGGCGCGGGGACGGACCTCGTCGTGGGGATGAACCTCGGCGCCGGGGGGAACTTCGGCGTCGGGTGGGGCTTCGGTGCCGAGGAGAACTTCGGCGCGCCCTTCCGTCCGTGGCTTCCCGCCCCCGAGCCTGAGGTGGAGTCCGGGCACGCCCGCGACCGGGGGGAGTTCGGGAACGCGGCCAGGCTTCGGTGCGCTTTCTTTCCTTCGGCAGGCCTTCCCGCCCCTGCCTACTCGTCGCTTGTCGCGAGCTTCACCATCCTTGGCTTCGAAAGCCTCTTCTGCCCGGGCATAGCTTTCGGCCCGAGCTAGCATGTCAGCGAAGTCCCTGGGATATTTCTTCTCCAGGGAAAACAGCAGGTCGTTCTTCTGAAGGCCGCCCTTGAGGGCGGCCATAGCAACTGATTGGTCCAGGTTCCGGACTTCCAGCGCGGCAGTGTTGAACCGGGTGACGTAAGCCCGGATGGGTTCCCCCTCTTTTTGCCTGATGGCCAACAGGGAATCCGAGCCTCTGCGCGGCCGTTTGCTGCTGACGAAGTGGGCCACGAACTGTTGACTCATTTGGTCAAACGACAGGATGGTGCCCGGCTTAAGCGCCGAGTACCAATTCCTAGCCGCTCCCTTGAGGGTAGAAGGGAAAGCCCGACACAAAATGGCATCAGGCGCGCCATGGAGTAACATCGTCGTCCTGAAGGCCCCCAAATGGTCGACCGGGTCAGTGGTCCCATCGTAGCTTTCGAAATGCGGGAGCTTGAAGTTCGGTGGTACCTGTTCCTGCATAATTTTCTGTGAGAAGGGAGGATCAGTGCAAATATCGTTACCGCGGGAGGAAGGAGTATGACGAAGTTCTTCTATGCGCCGTCCCATCTCCATGAGCCTTTGGTCCAGGAAATCTTCGCGATCCTTAATCCCCAAGGTCTTCTCGCGGAAGGGGTGCGAAGCTTCTCCCTGGGTTGAGCCGCGGTCCGAGCAGGGGCTCTTTGCCGGCTGCCCCTCTCTCCCGAGGGCCGGAGGTTGGGTAGCCCACATCGGTCGCTCCTGGACTGGATTCCCGGGCTCCGGGGAACCCCGCGCCGGTCGAGTGGGCGCTGGACCTCGCGAATGCGTGGCTTGCACTGCCTGCACCGCCTCCGTAAGATCGCGGACCTGCTGGGCAAGCAGGTCGAACCGCTCCGCATCTACCGCGAGTACGGAGCGGGCCCGCGTCGCCGGGGCCGGAGTAGGAGCGGACGGACCCGAACGGGATCGGGCCGCGGAGGCTGCCGACCTCCGGGTCGAGGTTCGTCTGGGAGGCATTTTTCTTTTCAGAAAAGGAATACTGAAGAGGGAGGAGAGAGATCCGGAGCAGGGGAGGGAAATCGTCGCCGAGCACTCCTTTAAGAACAAGGGAACCTCGAAGGTTCAATCCCTTGTTCCCACAGACGGCGCCAATCTGTTGGTGCAGAAATCCGTCGCCGCCGGAGGTCGCCGCAATCGAAGCCGCTGGGCGTCGCCGGGGACCTGCAAAATGAAGTCCCGCCCGGAACCGGTGGGGTGGTGGCTCCGGCAGGACCCTCCGACGGTCAAGTTAGTTTCCGACCAACAGTAATGGAGTGCCCGGAATGAGTTCCGGAGCTTAGAGATGTGGGGGAGAGCTTAGAGAGTCGAGAGTTCAGAGAGCTTAGCCTTAGTGTGTCGGGAGGATCCTTTATATAGTGGAGTTTGATGGTGACAACTGCAGCCGCGTGCTGGCGGGCCGCTCGAGGTTCGGCGGAGTCAGTCTCGCTGGCGCCGCATACGGCGGATGGAGGGTGGCAGCCATCGCCGCCTGACAGCGGGTCGCTATCGCCCGCGGCGGACTGACTGATGGTGATGGTTGCAGAGCTCGCCGAATGAAGGGATGAAGGTCTTCGCCGTGTGCCTGTTTCGGAGGAGTTCGGGCTCCTGAAGAGGAAGATAGGAGGGAGTTCGGCTCCCATAGGCGTCTGGCGAGAGGTATGCAGCTAAGGCCCGTCCGCAGACGAGTTCGGCTGCTGAGAAGCCGCGGCCCGACCGTCTGGGGTTCGGCCGGCCGTTGGACTTAGGCTGAGGCCTGGACACTTGAGAGTTCGGTGGGAGCTCGGTCGGCCGAAGTTTGATGAGGGCGACCGCTGAGGAGTTCGGCCCAGTGACGACTGCTGAGGAGTTCGGGCTCCTGAGCGACGACCGCTGAGGAGTTCGGGCTCCTGAGCGACGACCGCTTGGGGATTCCACTAAAGCCCGTCCGCTGAGGAGTTCGGCCGCTGAGGGGACTTCATTGAAGCTCGGTCGCTCGGAGTCGGTCCGAAGGAGTTCGGCCGCTGAGAGGACTTCATTGAAGCTCGGTCGCTTGGAGTCGGTCCGAAGGAGTTCGGCCGCTGAGAGGACTTCATTGAAGCTCGGTCGCTTGGAGTCGGTCCGAAGGAGTTCGGCCGCTGAGAGGACTTCGTTGAAGCTCGGTCGCTTGGAGTCGGTCCGAAGGAGTTCGGCCGCTGAGGGGACTTCATTGAAGCTCGGTCGCTCGGAGTCGGTCCGAAGGAGTTCGGCCGCTGAGAGGACTTCGTTGAAGCTCGGTCGCTTGGAGTCGGTCCGAAGGAGTTCGGCCGCTGAGGGGACTTCATTGAAGCTCGGTCGCTCGGAGTCGGTCCGAAGGAGTTCGGCCGCTGAGAGGACTTCATTGAAGCTCGGTCGCTTGGAGTCGGTCCGAAGGAGTTCGGCCGCGGGATCCGAAGGAGTTCGGCCAGGGCTCGCTGATTCGGCCTCTAGGCAGTTCGGCCGTGTTAAGGGTTCGGCCTGGCGCCTGGCGCTGAAGCTCTTCAGCGGCTACTGATTACATTGGGCTGAGCGTTGGGCCGGGCTTCGGCAGGAGCGGGATTTATCCCCAACAAATACTATTAACTTTCAAAAATTTCTCTTAGCATATATTCCCTCAAATCATCCCACTTTTACAATAGTACTCCCTTCAAATTTTTAATTGTTGAAATAAATAAGTTATTGTGTTAAAGGTAAAACAATACTATAAAGAGATAATAAGGCAACTATCTATTTTTAATTTCTCCACTACAAACCCCAAGGTATAAAGAGATAATAAGCTCAAATAATATTTTCTAAGATGCTGTTGTACAAATACCTTCATTTGTAATAAAGCATTGTGCCTATCATATGGTTCCTTAAGATCAAAAGTATCATAAAAATAAGAACTACCTAATTTATCGAGCTGCATGAGAACCTTGATGAACAACCAATTCCAAAAGAGATCTGTATGTCTTTTTTTTCTTGATGTTGTGGGAAGACAGTACCTTTAGTCCCACATTAGTTGTAAGTCAAAAAGAATTCTAGGTTTTATGGGATGGAGTCTTCTCTTCCTCTAATGAGGTGTTTTTTAAAGGACAAAACTATGAGATCCAAGATGGTACTTTAGCCAAACAAAACTATGAGGCCCAAGATGGTATCTTTTGCTGGACGAGTAATCACAGCAAAATAATCATAATAAAAATCTTTTCCCACCAGCCAGTTAGCAATAAAATTAGCCTTTTTATAATCATGAATGTCCGTAAAATAATCCAGCAATGAAATAAGATATCGAATATCCTTTAGAAGGGGATTGTAGGCTATGTACGAGATATGTTTTGATCTAGTGCATTATAAAACCGTGATGGCAATAGTAAGCCTCTCCGAAGGTACCCTCAATTCAATCATTGGAACAGATGTAGCTGAAAAGTTTCTTGAACTAGTTAATAGAATTTGGCCAATGTGATATCTAATAAACACCCTGTACCACCATGGTTATTATAAAAGGATCCATCAAAATTAAGCAACCCATAGGGAGGGGGCACCCAATTAACCTGAAAAAGGATGGGGCAAAGAGGAGTTACTAGAGTTACAAATATCCCAGTATGTCATTGGTTGCCAACAGGGCCATCAATGATGAATATGCCAGCCTCATAGATTAATTAGCAACAAGATGAGAATTGGAGACACTATTTTAAAAAATTATATTATTTCTGGATATTCACAACAACCAAGCAACAGTAATAGACTAAATAATAGAGTGGTCCATGGTGATAGAGAGGTCAACAAATCATGTAAGGAGATATAGGAACTAGAGAGACTAAACCTGGCATGGATTATTGTCCAAGTATCTTTGGCAATAGGGCACTTAATGATCATATGTTCAACATCATATGGCATACCACAAGAATCACAATCTATTGCATGTAGATCTACAAGCCCTTTATAAGCTAAAATAGAGTTGCAGGGAAGTCTTTGCCAAACTACTTTCCACCATGAGAGCTTCACTCCAAGTGTAGCATTCAGCTTCTAGATAACCTCAAATACTCTCATAGATTTCATATCTTCTGTAGGAGTTCCTATCAATTCATTATAAACATTTCGATTTTTGACCTAGCCAATCCAGATTTGTACCAAACTAAAATATATACTGTAGGATTCCTTAAGGATTGCAACCCTAATCCTCCACAAACTTTGGATAAACAAATATTGGATAATGAAATTAGATGAATACCTCATCTGTTGGGAGAGTACCCCACAAAAGGATCAAAATTCCTTTTTCAATTTGGTAAGTACCATTAAAGGAGTTCGAGAACATGACATATAATATAGTGGAATTGAAGCCAACATGGATTGGAGCAAAATTACTTTATCAGCAAAGTGATAAAGCCTTCCATTTCCAACTCACAATCTATGCTTGCACCTTATCTACTAAATAATTAAAATCATCAATAGCTAGTTGCATACTTGACAGTGATACTCCCAAATAATGCCAAGTACCTACCCTTTAGGCCACATGAAAATTGCTCTTAATCTATGATTTTCAGCCAATTGGAGTGGAAGGACTAAATACAATATGGGATTTAGCAAGATTGAGAGCTTGTCCTTACAAATTGTGGATCATAAACACACCCAACTACCTATGATATAAATTTGGGATGAAACCAAAATACCCTAAAAAATATAGCCATAGGCTTTTTCCATATCCAATTTAAATGTCATTATGTTTCTCGTGAGTAGTGCTTAAACTAAAGAGTGCATTATTTATTTGGCCAATAAAATATTTTCAACAATGTTGCGACCCTCTATGAACGAATCTTGTTTAGCAGAGATCAGAGAAGAAAGAATCATCTTAAGCCAATTGACCAGAATTTTTGCTTCTAGCTTATAAATTATATTACATAGACTAGTAGATCCATAGCTAGTTAACTATTGAGGAATGATTTTTTTTTTTAGGCAATAAAGTTATAAAAGTCCTCCTCTATGTTACTAGCATTCATGCATATCTCAAACAGTATTATATGGCTTAAGCCACATCTATATTAATGATCTACCAGAACTTAATAAAAAAGTAAACTTGAAATCCATTTCGCTCCGGTGCTTTATTAGGATGTATACTCATAAGTGCCCTCTCCATCTCATTTGTGGTTGCTCTAATTAGTATATCATTTTGATTAGTGGATATCAGTGTAAATGTCGGAGGTAAAATGCTCATCTTCAAGAATCATATGTGCCTTCCATTGGTGCTAAAAATAAGATAACACCAACTCCCATATATTCTCCTTTTGCTCAATCATCTCCCCTTGAATGTTTAGCAAATAAGATATATGATTCCGCCTTCAGCTAAGCACTATAGTTCGATAAAAAGTTTAATATTTGTGTCATAGTCTTTTAACCAGGTAATCCAAGATTTTTGTCTCCAAAATATTTCTTGCAAATGCAAATTCTTTTAGAAAGATTGCAAAAGTGACAAGAGGTGCATATGATCTACGTCATCCAAGGGCTCTTTCTAAGCTTCTTGCAATTGAAAGTTCAAGAGTTCCTTATAAATCGTTTCATCTCTTCAAATAGTTCTATTCCACATTCACAGTGCCTCCCTAGTGTTCCTTAACCATAAAGAAAGGTGAATCTCTGGAGAATGATGCTCAACGCATCCATACCTATCAAATTATCATTTAAACACCCAACAAGAGAGCCACAACATCTCAAAATGGAATGGAGCCAGACCCTAGATTTGGTATTTAGGATAAATAAAAGCAATGGGCAATGATCAAATGCAAATTGAGTCAGGTGGCTCACCTTGGATTCTGGGTATTGATCCAACCATCTTTCCAAGAAAAATGCCCGATCCTTCCCATACACACATCAGGCTATGTTGGTTATTGCACCAAGTATATCTTAGCCCTTAGAAGCCATGGTCAACCAAATTCATGTCTTAAGAATTGTCTAAACTTCCTAATGTTCCTGTCTAAGCAAAATGGCCTACTCCTACTTTTGTCTTATGCATGCACCAGTTAAAATCTCCAATACATTAGAAACTTCATCCCACATAACACTCCTCTGTATGCCACATGTACCAGCATATAGCATTCCCAATATCCATGAAGAAGATGCTAATGAGGTGATCCTTCTATGTATAATTTGATGGTCAATATGTGTAAAATCTATCCTGTCCAACTCCTTGCACCGAGCTACCATTATTCTCCCAGACAACCCTAAAGCCAGGACCATATAAACATCCCAAACCACCCTCAATACTCCTTCGAGAGTCTAGTCTAAAGAAAAATAAATAAATATCAGGTTTATATTGATGAAGCATAGACTCAGTATAATTTACAAAGAAAAGCTTGGTCACCCCCCTACAATTTCATTGAGGATGGCCGGTAGGCGTAATGCCCGCCTCCATAATAATCCCTTTAGATGATCCATATTGAGGTACATTTGGTGCTAAACAAACAAACTCCATCCAACTATGACCATCCCATGACTTGCTAGGATTTAAAGAGTGTCGGAGTTTATTAAAGTGCATGGTATAATCAAGAGATATATTTACCAGAGACTAGTTGAGAAGATCCACCCTAATTCATCTCAAACTGTTGAAGAGATTATGCTGCCTCCTACTTTCTCTTAGTTTTAGCCCTATTGGAAGGTACCTCTTGAGTGCTGTTGGTGCAGAAATCCGTCGCCGCCGGGGGTCGCCGCAATCGAGGCCGCTGGGCGCCGCCGGGGACCTGCAAAACGAAGTCCCATCCGGAATCGGTGGGGTGGTGGCTCCGGCAGGACCCTCCGACGGTCAAGTTAGTTTCTCACCAACAGTAATGGAGTGCTCGGAATGAGTTCCGGAGCTTAGAGATGTGGAGGAGAGCTTAGAGAGTCAAGAGTCCAGAGAGCTTAGCCTTAGTGTGTCGGGAGGGTCCTTGATATAGCGGAGCTTGATGGTGACAACTGCAGCCACGTGCTGGCGGGCCGCTCGAGGTTCGGTGGAGTCAGTCTCACTGGCGCCGCGTGCGGCGGATGGAGGGTGACAGCCATTGCCGCCTGACAGTGGGTCGCTATCGCCCGCGGCGGACTGACCGATGGTGCGGCGGACTGACTGATGGTGATGGTTGCAGAGCTTGCCGAATGAAGGGATGAAGGCCTTCGTCGTGTGCCCATTTCGGAGGAGTTCGGGCTCCTGAAGAGGAAGATAGGAGGGAGTTCGGCTCCCATAGGCGTCTGGCGAGAGGTATGCAGCTAAGGCCCGTCCGCAGAAGAGTTCGGCAACTGAGAAGCCGCGGCTCGGCCGTCTGGGATTCGGCCGGCTGTTGGACTTGGGCTGAGGCTTGGACACTTGAGAGTTCGGTAGGAGCTCGGTCGGCCGAAGTTTGACGAGGGCGACCGCTGAGGAGTTCGGCCCAGTGACGACTGCTGAGGAGTTCGGGCTCCTGAGTGGCGACCGCTTGGGGATTCTACTAAAGCCCGTCGGCTGAGGAGTTCGGCCGCTGAGAGGACTTCATTGAAGCCCGGCCGCACGGGCTCGCCAAGGGTCGGTCCGAAGGAGTTCGGCTGCACGGGCTCGCCTGGGGCCGGTCAGAAGGAGTTCGACCGTGGGATCCGAAGGAGTTCGGCCAGGGCTCGCTGATTCGGCCTCTAGGGAGTTCGGCCCGGACCTCGGTGCAGGGGAGTTCGGCCTCTAGGCAGTTCGGCCGTGGGAAGTCCGAAGGAGTTCGGCTGCACGGGCTCGCCTGGGGTCCGAAGGAGTTCGGCCGCAGGAATTCCGAAGGAGTTCGGCCTGGCGCCTGGCGCTGAAGCTCTTCAGCGGCTACTGGTTGCATTGGGCTGAGCGTTGGGCCGGGCTTCGGCAGGAGCGGGATTTATCCCCAACAGTAGCCCCCCCACTCCCGAGTTCAAAAATTGAAGGAAGGGAGTACCAAAACAGGCGACTGCCGAAGTCTTCTTCCAGGCTCCGCATTTGTTGCAGCTGAAGCTCGGGGGAGGTCTCATCTCCAGCCAATATTGACGCCGAAGTTGAAGCTGAGGCTTGGGGGAGGTCTTATCCCCAGTCGATGTTTGGAGTTGAAGTGGGACTCGTTTCCAGCCAAAATTAGTGAAGCCGACGTTGAGGCCGGAGTCAATGTCGCCCCCCGTGGTCAGGGTCGGAGTTGACATTGCCTTCGTCAACCGAAGTCGATTCGGGGGAGACCTCCTCTTTTGCAGTCAAGGTTATGATCGCTTGGGGGAGATCCCGTCTCCCGCTGATGCTGATACCGAAGTTGAAGCCGAGGTCTGAAGGAGACCTCGTCTTCCGCAGTGAAGCTTGCCGTAGACTCTGGGGCTCGGCCTTGGACCTTGCTCGCGTCAGGACGAGGTTCTCCTCTTGTTCCCAACGGGCTGTGGGGGCACATGGGGACCGTCGTCCTCGTCTCTCCCCCCATCCCGTCCTTGGTGGACGGGGCCTTTGACTTTGCTCACGCTAGGACGAGGTTCTCCTCCTGTTCCTAGCCGGCTGTGGGGGCACATGGGGACCGTCGTCCTCGTCTCTCCCCCCATCCCGTCCTTGGTGGACGGGGCCTTCGACTTTGCTCACGCTAGGACGAGGTTCTCCTCCTGTTCCTAGCCGGCTGTGGGGGCACATGAGGACCGTTGGTCCTGAGGTCCTGGGGGTTGAGTTGCTCGTTGAAGCCCACGATTCGAGCGGACGGGAGTTTGAGCTCGATCGGGATGACTGCCTCGGTGCCGAAGGCCAAGGCGAAGGGTGTCTCACCGCCGGTCGGTACCCTCTGCGTTGTTCGGTATGCCCAGAGGACGTGGTAGAGTTCGTCTACCCAGGCCCCTTTTGCCCTGTCGAGCCTCGTCTTGAGGCCTTGCAGCAGGGTCCGATTGGTCACTTCGGCTTCCCCATTGGCTTGCGGATGAGCCACTGATGTGAAGTGGTGGGAGACGTTTAGTCCTTCGCAGAACTCGGCAAACCGGGCTCCAGCGAACTGTCGCCCATTATCGGTTATGAGGGCTCGGGGCAGACCGAACCGGCAGATCAGCGTCTTCCAGACGAAGTCCTGCACCTTGGCCTCGGTGATCTTCGCTAGTGGTTCCGCCTCGACCCACTTGGTAAAGTAGTCGATCGCGACCAGGAGGAACTTCCGTTGTCCGGACGCTGTTGGGAAGGGGCCGAGGATGTCCATCCCCCACTGCGCGAAGGGCCAGGGTGCAGTGAGCGGAGTGAGTTCGGATGCCGGCTGCCTTTGCACGCTGGCGTTCTTCTGGCAGCGGTCACATCTCTTCACGTATTCCGTGGAATCACGAAGTAGGGTCGGCCAGTAGTACCCTTGCCGAAGTAGTCTTTGCGATAGGGATCTGGCTCCCGCGTGACTTCCGCAGAGTCCTTCGTGGACATCCTGTAGCGCGATGCAGGCCTCAGAGGGTCGGAGGCACCTCAGCAACGGGAGGGAGTACGACCTTTTATATAACCTGCCCTCGTACAAGACGTAGCGGGAGGCTTGACTCCTGAGCTTCCGAGCTTCTCTCCGATCGTGGGGGAGGACCCCTTCTTCGAGGTAGGCGATTAGCGGATCGATCCAGCTGGGCTCGAAGTCCGTCCGCAGGACGGCCTGGAGGTTCCTCGGTGGTCGGGCACTTCAGAGTTTCCAGAAACACCTCTTTTGGTAGTTCGGCCGGGGCAGAGGTGGCCAACTTGGAGAGGAGGTCGGCCCTTGTATTCCCGGTCCTTGGGATGTGCCGAATGTCGAAGCTATCGAAGGCTGGTATTAAGTTCTTCACCTTCCCGAGGTACATCACCATGCTTTCCTCCCGCGCCTCGTAGCTGCCGCCGACCTGACCGACCACCAACTGGGAATCGCTATAGACTTGAAGCCGACCCACCTTCAATTCCCTGGCTATCTGCAGTCCCGGCTATCAGCGCTTCATACTCGGCCCCATTGTTGGTTGTGGGAAACTCGAAGCGCAATGCGTACTCGGTGACGATCCCCTCGGGGCTAACCAGGACCAGCCCTGCGCCGGCCCCGCTAGAGTTGGATGAGCCATCCACATGCAGAACCCAGGCGCCTTCAAGAAGGTCGGCCCTTTCTTCAGGGAAGCTCGACCGCCACAGCTCGGCTTCGTTGGGGCCTGGTCTCCCTCCGATGATAGTCTCGCTTGATTCAAGCTCGGCTTCAGCTGGTGCGGTGCATTCCAGCACGAAGTCTGCCAGTATCTGAGCCCTGATCGATGGCCTGGGCCGGTAATTGATGTCGAACTCCGTGAGCTCGATCGCCCATTTGGCGATTCTTCCTGAAGCGTCTGCGCGGTGGAGGACGGCTCTTATTGGTTGGTCCGTGAGGACCGTGATGGTATGCTCCTGAAAGTAAGGTCGGAGCTTCCTGGCTGCGATCAGAAGACAGTAAATTAGTTTTTCTAACTTGGAGTACCTGGTCTCCGCGTCCCTCAAGGCTCGGCTCACGTAGTAGACTGGTTGTTGCGCCTTCGCATCTTCCCTGACCAGGACAGCCGCCAGGGCCATTGGAGAGACAGCTAGGTATAGGAGCAGCCCTTCTCCAGGTTCGGGCTTTGCCAGCAGTGGGGGCGCGCCGAGGTAGTTTTTAAGCTCTTCGAATGCCTGTTTGCACTCCGCTGTCCAGCAAAAATCTTTCGATCGCCTGAGGACCTGGAAGAAAGGCAGGCACCGCTCGGCCGACCTCGAGACAAAGCGGTTCAAGGACGCCACCTTTCCAGCCAGGCGCTGAACTTCCTTAATTATTTTCGGGGCAGTCATCTCCTGGATGGCTCGGATTTTCTCGGGATTTGCCTCGATTCCGCGTCTCGACACCATGAATTCCTAAAAATTTTCCGGAGGTCACGCCGAAGGCGCATTTGGTCGGGTTCAACTTCATCTTGTGCCTCCTAAGCGCACCGAAAGTTTCTTCAAGGTCGGCGAGGTGGTCTGTCGAGGCTCGGCTTTTGACCAGCATGTCGTCCACGTACACCTCCATGTTGCGGCCGATCTGCCCCTTGAAGACCTTGTTGACCAAGCGCTGGTAGGTGGCTCCTGCATTCTTGAGTCCGAAAGGCATGACCCTGTAACAATAGAGACCTCGGTCAGTAATAAAGGTGGTCTTTTCTTCATCCTCGGGCGCCATGCGTATCTGGTTATAACCAGAAAATGCGTCCATAAAAGTGAGGAGCTCGTGGCCCGAGGTTGCGTCCACCAGCTGATCGATCCTCGGCAGGAGGGTAGCTGTCCTTTGGGCAGGCTTTGTTCAGCTTCTTGAAGTCGACGCACATCCTCCATTTGTTGTTTGCTTTTTTGACGAGGACCACGTTCGAGACCCAGGTCGGATAGTTGACCTCCCGGATGAGTCCAGCTTCAAGGAGCTTATCCACTTCTTCGGCTACCGCCTTCTGTCTTTCTGGGGCTTGGCGGCGTAATTTTTCTCTGACGGGTCGGTGCCTTGGGTCGATGGCCAGCCGATGTTCTATGACATCGGCGTCGATCCCTGGTACATCCGCTGGGGCCCAGGCGAAGACGTCTGCATTCCTTCTGAGGAAAGCGACGAGCTGTCCCTTGACCTCGGCCGCTAGGTTGGAGCCGATCCGCACCTCATGCCCCGGGTCTCCATCGCGTAAGGACACAGGGACGAGGTCTTCCGCAGGTTCGCCCCGTTCTTCAGTGAGGTCGTCGCGGACGTCCAGTCCGTCAACAAGGCAAGGGTCGGGCCGGTCTCCCTCGCGCAGGGCGATTGAGTAGCAGTACTTTGCCAGGGCTTGGTCTCCTCTGACTTCGCCGACTCCATGGCTCGTCGGGAATTTCATCTTTAAGTAGTAGGTTGACACTACCGCCCGTAGCGCGTTAAGGCCTGGTCGCCCAAGGATTGCATTATAGGCGGACGGGGTCCTCACGACAAAAAAGTCGATCCGCGCCTTGGCCGATTTTGGGGATTGGCCCGCCGTCACCGCCAAAGTCACCATGCCTTCGACTGGAACGGCGTGTCCGGCAAATCCCACCAGGGGGGAATTTACAGGTCCTAAGCAGGTGTCAGGTAGGGACATTTTTAAGAAGGCATCGTAAAACAATATGTCCGCCGAACTTCCATTATCCACCAAAATGCGGCGTACATCATAATCAGCGACGTTTAAAGAGATTACAACCGCGTCGTTATGCGGAAATCTGATCCCCTGGGCGTCTGCCTCGGTGAAGGTCACGGGCTCCGAGGTCCTCTGCCTCTTTGCCGATCCCTCGGGTTCGTCGGTCTTTCCCTGCTGCGGTCCTCCCGAGATGGTGTTAATGACGCCAAGAGACGGCCGGTCCTCCTGCCGATCTTCCCCAATCGGCGGCAACATTCTCGGCCGATCTTCCTGCTCTTTAGATCATCTTCGCAGGAATCAGCCAAGCCTGCCCCGCCGGACCAGCTCCTCGATTTCGTCCTGGAGCTGGATGCACTCCTCGGTATCGTGACCGTGGTCACGGTGGTAAAGGCAGAACTTGTTGGGGTTGCATTTTCTGGGATGGGAACGCATCCTCTCCGGCTCCGGAAGTCGTCCCTTGATCTCCAGCAGCACTTGAGCCTTCGGGGCGTTGAGGGGGGCATAGCTGTGCTGTGAAAACGCCGTCGGAGGGGAGAACCTCGACGCGGGGAGGGACCTCATCGCGAGGGAGAACCTCGGCGTCGGGGGGAACTTCGGCGTCGGGTGGGACTTCGGTGCCGAGGAGAACTTCGGCGCGCCCTTCCGTCGGTGGCTTCCCGCCCCCGAGCCTGAGGTGGAGTCCGGGCACGCCCGCGACCAGGGGGAGTTCGGGAACGCGGCCAGGCTTCGGTGCGCTTTCTTTCCTCGGCAGGCCTTCCCGCTCTGCCTACTCGTCGCTTGTCGCGAGCTTCACCATCCTTGGCCTCGAAAGCCTCTTCTGCCCGGGCATAGCTTTCGGCCCGAGCTAGCATGTCAGCGAAGTCCCTGGGATATTTCTTCTCCAGGGAAAACAGCAGGTCGTTCTTCTGAAGGCCGCCCTTGAGGGCGGCCATAGCAACTGATTGGTCCAGGTTCCGGACTTCCAGCGCGGCAGCGTTGAACCGGGTGACGTAAGCCCGGATGGGTTCCCCCTCTTTTTGCCTGATGGCCAACAAGGAATCCGAGCCTCTGCGCGGCCGTTTGCTGCTGACGAAAGTGGGCCGCGAATTGTTGACTCATTTGGTCAAACGACAGGATGGTGCCCGGCTTAAGCGCCGAGTACCAATTCCTAGCCGCTCCCTTGAGGGTAGAAGGGAAAGCCCGACACAAAATGGCATCAGGGGCGCCATGGAGTAACATCGTCGTCCTGAAGGCCTCCAAATGGTCGACCGGGTCAGCGGTCCCATCGTAGCTTTCAAAATGCGGGAGCTTGAAGTTCGGTGGTACCTGTTCCTGCATAATTTTCTGTGAGAAGGGAGGATCAGTGCAAATATCGTTACCGCGGGAGGAAGGAGTATGACGAAGTTCTTCTATGCGCCGTCCCATCTCCATGAGCCTTTGGTCCAGGAAATCTTCGCGATCCTTAATCCTCAAGGTCTTCTCGCGGAAGGGGTGCGAAGCTTCTCCCTGAGTTGAGCCGCGGTCCGAGCAGGGGCTCTTTGCCGGCTGCCCTTCTCTCCCGAGGGCCGGAGGTTGGGTAGCCCACATCGGTCGCTCCTGGACTGGATTCCCGGGCTCCGGGGAACCCCACGCCGGTCGAGTGGGCGCTGGACCTCGCGAATGCGTGGCTTGCACTGCCTGCACCGCCTTCGTAAGATCGCGGACCTGCTGGGCAAGCAGGTCGAACCGCTCCGCATCTACCGTGAGTACGGAGCGGGCCCGCATCGCCGGGGCCGGAGTGGGAGCGGACGGACCCGAACGGGATCGGGCCGCGGAGGCTGCCGACCTCCGGGTCGAGGTTCTTCTGGGAGGCATTTTTCTTTTCAGAAAAGGAATACTGAAGAGGGAGGAGAGAGATCCGGAACAGGGGAGGGAAATCGTCGCCGAGCACTCCTTTAAGAACAAGGGAACCTCGAAGGTTCAGGCCCTTCCTCTAGCGCCAATCTGTTGGTGCAGAAATCCGTCGCCGCCGGGGGTCGCCGCAATCGAGGCCGCTGGGCGCCGCCGGGGACCTGCAAAATGAAGTCCCGTCCGGAACCGGTGGGGTGGTGGCTCCGGTAGGATCCTCCGACGGTCAAGTTAGTTTCTCACCAACAGTAATGGAGTGCTCGGAATGAGTTCCGGAGCTTAGAGATGTGGAGGAGAGCTTAGAGAGTCAAGAGTCCAGAGAGCTTAGCCTTAGTGTGTCGGGAGGGTCCTTGATATAGCGGAGCTTGATGGTGACAACTGCAGCCGTGTGCTGGCGGGCCGCTCGAGGTTCGGTGGAGTCAGTCTCACTGGCGCCGCGTGCGGCGGATGGAGGGTGACAGCCATCACCGCCTGACAGTGGGTCGCTATCGCCCGCGGCGGACTGACCGATGGTGCGGCGGACTGACTGATGGTGATGGTTGCAGAGCTTGCCGAATGAAGGGATGAAGGCCTTCGTCGTGTGCCCATTTCGGAGGAGTTCGGGCTCCTGAAGAGGAAGATAGGAGGGAGTTCGGCTCCCATAGGCGTCTGGCGAGAGGTATGCAGCTAAGGCCCGTCCGCAGAAGAGTTCGGCAACTGAGAAGCCGCGGCTCGGCCGTCTGGGATTCGGTCGGCTGTTGGACTTGGGCTGAGGCTTGGACACTTGAGAGTTCGGTAGGAGCTCGGTCGGCCGAAGTTTGACGAGGGCGACCGCTGAGGAGTTCGGCCCAGTGACGACTGCTGAGGAGTTCGGACTCCTGAGTGGTGACCGCTTGGGGATTCTACTAAAGCCCGTCGGCTGAGGAGTTCGGCCGCTGAGAGGACTTCATTGAAGCCCGGCCGCACGGGCTCGCCAAGGGTCGGTCCGAAGGAGTTCGGCTGCACGGGCTCGCCTGGGGCCGGTCAGAAGGAGTTCGGCCGTGGGATCCGAAGGAGTTCGGCCAGGGCTCGCTGATTCGGCCTCTAGGGAGTTCGGCCCGGACCTCGGTGCAGGGGAGTTCGGCCTCTAGGCAGTTCGGCCGTGGGAAGTCCGAAGGAGTTCGGCTGCACGGGCTCGCCTGGGGTCCGAAGGAGTTCGGCCGCAGGAATTCCGAAGGAGTTCGGCCTGGCGCCTGGCGCTGAAGCTCTTCAGCGGCTACTGATTGCATTGGGCTGAGCGTTGGGCCGAGCTTCGGCAGGAGCGGGATTTATCCCCAACAAGTGCTATTGTATTTCTTAATTACCTGACTGGCCTGTCTCTACTCGGAACTAGTTGAGATAGAAGCTAGAACCGCCTAGCCTTGCTTGTTAGCCAAGGAGTCCTCTACAACAAGAACTTTAATTTGAGGAGATTCTGATCCAGGCAACTGATTAGTTTTCTTATCCTTCAAAGGCAATCTCTTCCTCTTCTTCTTAGCCACATCTATCCCTGAAGCCTCTTTTTTTGTCAAAAATTTAAAGCTAAAATCTATAGGATAAGGTTCCCCATTTCCTATAGTCTCTTCATCTAGTAAAGAAGCATACCTTAACCCTTGTCTGGCTGAAAGAGCTTCATCGAACTTGCAACTTGTCTGGTTGGAGGAGCTTCATCGGACTTTGCAACTACTTGTGGAGATGGCCTTTTGGATACACGTCGTAGCTAACACTAAAAGCCATTCTTTGTATGCCAGCTTACGCAGAAGTAAGAGATCGTTAATTTCCCTACGAAGCTAAGGTTGTAACCAAAACCTGGGCCACTCAAATCCATGAACCATCCAAGCCCTAGCATACCCACACTCCTCTAGAGTAACTTTTATTCTGCCACAACCATAACAAAGTTCAAGATATACCATATTATTGATACTTTCACCTGAACCTTTATCACCGAATATAGTATTGGTTAGGTCCAGTTTAATACATGCCTAAGCAAAACCTATCCTGATAAAAGACATCATTCATTTATCAAGAAATAAATGACGATCTTCAAGATACTGTCTCCATCCCACAGGCTCCAAAAATAGGTCCAATAGCTGGACACACATCTTGGCATACCAAACGATATCCAAATTGGGATGAAAATTTAGTGACTGCTTGTCGTTACAGCATTAAATAAAATTTAGATCCACTTTTAATATTAAGTAGGACAATGGTGAGTCAGATGTCCATTTTTTCGAAGATTGAAGACTAAGTTACGTTCAATTTTAATTAAAAATAATTTTTTTAATTTAATTTTAAAGCAAGAATTTAAATAAGTATATTAAAGAGAGCAAATTGAGAGTTTAGCAAATTAAAAAAAGTAAATACTTAATTAACTAAAATTTTAAAAATTAATGAGAATTATTCTAAAATTTTGAATCCATCTTCAACATGATTGTGGTAATTATTTTTAATATAAAAAATTATTATTTTTAAAAATTTAGTTATGATTATAATTTATTTTCTTAGAGTATGAATTATATCTCTTGATAATGATCCATCTCTATGAAATCATAAACTATTCAATACTTTAATTCTTAAAAATTAATAACATGATTTTTATTAATTATTTTTTAAAACAAATTATTAAATTAAGCATGGGCTATATCTATCGATCACAATCTATCCTAATAAATATAATTTATTTAGATCTTTAATCAATTAATAAGTATGTCAAATAATCACGATCTCATGCATAAAAAGATAAATTTTATTAAAAATTGAGCAAGAGAACATGTTTGCCTAAAAAATAATTATAAAAAATAAAAAAAAATTACAATCAATATCAGAAGATTTCATCTACTCTTCTAAAATTCAGCTCCTTAGTCGTGCATGGTTGATGATCTGTTCGCTCCCGGTATCTTCAGAGCTTCTTTAATTGAAGGTTGAAAAAAGAAAGGAGGAGAAGAGAGAAAAAAAAAGAAAAGAAGCTCTTTTTTCTCTATTTTTGGCGTAGAAGACTTGTTCTTAGGTTTTAGATGCAAGGGGGTTTAAATAAAAGAAGAAACAAGCTTTTTAGATTATTTTCGGAGTCAAAATCCATGTCTGGATTCAATTTAATCATCCTAATAAATTTTGGACATTAGATCTTGATTAAATGCTCTAAAATTCATTAGAAAATCATCTTTTGGCTTCAAGATTAGTGCTAGATTAAATCTGAGCTATCAGATTTTTGATCGGAGCATTTTCGATCATTAGATCATGCTAAGATGAAGCATGGAGTCCTAATCATAGCTGGAATAAATTTTTATTGTTGAATTTCTACCGACAGCAACCTGAACCATCCGTTAGTGCTTGATGGAGCTTGTGGACCACATAAACCGACCGCACCGAAGACCTCTGCCAATCACGTTGCACCATGCTAGCTGAATTTACCCAAATACCCCTATGAGCCGCGATGAAAATTGTATGAATCTCTTAGCCATCTAGATTCACCATGTGTTGCATGCTGATTTACCATGCTTGCTGAGCTGGATGGTCCATGCCTATTTCATGGGCTGGCCGATCAGTCCACCGTGTACCGACCTATTTTTTTCTTTTATTTTAAACTTGTAGGCTTCATAACTTTTTTATTTTAGCTCCGATTTAAGTAAAATTTATTATATTGAAACCTATAAATCGAGCTCTTCACATTGATAAACTTTTTTCCTACAAAATATTAATAAAAATATTAATTTTTTAAATAAATATTAATTAATATATAATTTAATACTATTATTTAGTAATTTATGATAATTATCATACTCTCCAACTTGAGTTTTACTCATCCTCGAGTAAAAAAAAAATTAGAGATATGTACCAACTTGATAAGATGTGAAAATTTTTTCAGATCATCCTAAAGTTTATGGATACCTGGTTAGAGATTTAAAAAATATATCATCGGATTATTAAGTCCTCCCAAATAATAGTTAAGTAAAGAATATAAAATTTTAGAGCTTTTCTTTGATTAATTTTTTATCTTTATTCTTTAAATCCTCTATTTTTAGTATGAGCTAGAGTTTTTTTTGCATAAAAAGATTATTTTTTTTACAGCTAGTGTTTTAACCTCTTAAGCTTTCTATCTGATCCTTGTAGCGAGTTTTGGACTAAAGACTTTCAAATCAATTGGCTTTAGGACATTAAGTATAGAATATCCCTCGGGCTTACTGACTCAAGTTAAATAGACTATAGGTTAAAATTGACTGTATAACAAGTATTTTCACATTGCCTTCTTTTTGACGTGAATAACATTACTTACTTAGGCAATAGGATCAGGTTACTCGATGAAAGACCAATATTTAGAACTTGCCATATATTATTTTTTTTCAAACTTTTTGTTTTTACTCATACCCATATAAAATAAATTCTTTATTAAATATAGGTTGGAAGAAGATTTTTAGAATCATTCAAAAATTTATTTTATTCTAAACCTAACCATTTATTAGATTTTCTTAATAATTAGATTCTTAGTATTTCAAAAATTCTCTAAATTATTAATCAATCATCAATTAAAATATTTGAAAAATTTTAAATTGGTATGAAATCAAGTACATAAGATTAATTATTATCATACTTGAGAACTTTAAAAAAAAATATTTATCCTTCCCTCTCCAACTTAATTTTCATTATCCCTAATAGAGGAAAGAATAATAGAGTATGATAAATGATAGAAAAATAACAAGAAAAGAGTTCACTTGATTTAATATATTCTTGGCTCAATCTGAATTTTATTTATTGTTCTTCCAGCATGGGTTTGTAATTCTTCACCCAACTTAATCCTAAAAGAAAGATAAACTAAAAATAAAAAATATTAAATGCAAAAATCTAGATTACCTTTCAGTAAGTGCTAAGTTTAACGTCTTCAGCCAGATCAGATTCAAAAATTAATTCAAATAAATAGGTTCATAAAAAACCATAGCTTCTTTATTAGTGTCAGTGAAAAGTTCCAAGAATGGTTTTAGCCATTGTCCATTAACTTTAAAAGTAATACCATTACTTGGATTTTCAATCTCCATGACTCCGTGGAAGAAGACTTCCTTAACTATATATGGTCCAGTCTATCAAGATCTTAATTTATCCAAAAATAGGTGTAGCCTAGAATTATATAGAAGAACTTTTTTATCTAGGTATAAAAGATTTTCTATTAATTACTTGGTCATGAAAAGCTTTAGTTCTTTTTTTATAAATTTTGGCAATTTCATAGGCTTCATTTCTTATTTCTTCAAGTTCATTAATTTATAATTTTCTTAAATCACCGACTGCATCCAAGTTCATATTCAGTTGTTTAATGGCCCACATTGCCCTATATTCTAATTCTACCAACAAGTGACATGTTTTACCAAATATAAGTCTATATGGAGACATTCCTAAGTTGGTCTTGAAAGCTGTGCGATAAATCCAGAGTGCATCTGTTAGTTTTAAATTAAAAACCAGTCTTTTCTATTAGTGCTCATTGTCTTCTCTAAGATTAACTTGATTTGGCGATTAGAAATTTTAACTTGCCCACTCATTTGTGGATGATAGGATATGGCCAGTTTGTGGGCAATGTTATACTTTTTTATCAATAATGCAAAGAATCGGTTACAGAAATGTGTTCCACGATCACTGATAATAACTCTAGAAGTACCAAATCAGGATAGGATATTTTCTTTAAGAAATTTGATAACAATCCTACTATCATTGATCTTGCATGGTACTATCTCTATCCATTTGGATACATAATCAATAGCTGCTAATATGTATTCATTTCCAAAAGATTTTGGAAATGATCCTATGAAGTCTATTCTCCATACATCAAAAAATTCTATAATTAAAATTGGATTCATAGGCATCATATTTTTCTTAGTCATCTGACCTATTTTTTGGCACCTAACATAATTTTTACAGTATTCATGGGCATCTCTAAATAGGTTCAGTCAATAGAATCCACATTGGAGCACTTTAGTTGTAGTAATTTTAGCACTGAAATGACCACCACAAGCTTAGTCATGGCAAAAGAATAAAATGCTCATAACTTCTTCATCTAGGATGCATCTTCTTATGATTTGATCTGGACATTGTTTGAATAAATATGAATCATCCTAAAAAAAATATTTTACTTGAGAGAAAAATTTATTCGTGTCCTAAGTGGTCCAGTACATAGAAATTTGGCTAGTGGCTAAAAAATTTATTATATCAGTATACCATGGTTCTGATGTTACTGACAATAATTGTTCGTCAGAAAAGAACTTATTAACAGATATTTTCTCAATTGGTGCAATTGCTAAATAAGATAAATGATCTGCCACTATATTTTTTATATTTTTTTTATCCCTGATCTCTAGGTCAAATTCTTGCAAAAGGAGGATCCATCTAATTAGGCATTCCTTTGTATCTTTCTTTGAGAGAAGGTGCCTAATAGCTGAGTGATCAGTATAGATAATTATATGAGAATTCACTAAGTAGGATCTAAACTTCTCTAAAGCAAATACCACAGCTAAAATTTTTTTTTCAAAAGTTGAGTAATTAAGTGTGCTTCATTTAAGGTAATAATAGATCACTCGAGGTAGCTTATCTATCTTTTGACCTAAGATAGCTCATATGGCATGATCAGATGCATCGTACATGAGCTTAAAAGATTGAGTCCAAACAAGTGGATGAATAATTAGGGCCGAGGTTAATCCTTCTTTAAACTTTCAAAGGACTCGAGACATTCAGGTGTGAAATCAAATTTAACATCTTTGGCTAATAAGTCAGTTAATAGTTGAGCGACTTTGCTAAAATTTTTTATAAATCACCTATATAAACCAGCATGTCTAAGAAAAGATCGAATTTCTTTTACTAATCTGGGTGGTGGAAGATTTTTAATTAAATCTACCTTGGCTTTATCTATTTCTATGCCTCATTTTGAAATTACATGATCAAGAACTATGCCTTTCTTAACCATAAATTGGCATTTTTTCTAATTTAACACTAGATGCTTCTCCTTACATATTTCTAAAACTAATCTGAGATGATGCAAACACTTGAATAAGGTAGA